>CAWUPB010000066.1:0-375698 GCA_963924115.1 Dovyalis caffra
GGAGAGGGAGAGGGAGAGGGAGAGAGGGAGAGGGAGGAAGAAAGAGAGGGAAAGAGGGATGGAGGGAGAGGGAGAAGAAGGTAGAGGTAAAGGGGGAGAGATGAGGGATAGAGAGTAAAGGGGAATGAGGGAGAGAAATTGAATGGAGAAGGAAAGAGATATAAGAGAGAGTGGGAGAGAAGGAGATGGAGTGAGAGAGAGGGGGAGAGAGAGAAGGGGAGAAAGGGAGAGGGATAGGGAGAGGGAGAGAGGGAGGAAGAAAGAGAGGGAGAGAGGGATAGAGGGAGAGGGAGAAGAAGGTAGAGGTAAAGGGGGAGAGATGAGGGATAGAGAGTAAAGGGGAATGAGGGAGGGAAATTGAATGGAGAAGGAAATAGATAGAGAGGGAGAGTGGGAGAGAAGGCGATGGAGTGAGAGAGAGGGAGAGTGTGAGAGATAAAGAGGGAAAGGGAGATAAAGATAGAGAGAGAGGGATATAGAGAGAGAAAGAGGTGAGAGAGATAAGGAGAGAGAGGAAGAGGGATTGTGTGAGAGAGAAAGAGAGTAAAGGGAGAGAGAGGATGATCAAGAGAGAAGAAGAGAGAGGGAAAGAAAAAGAAAGATAGAGGAAGACAGGGATGGGAATAGAGGGAGAGGTAGATTGAGAGAGAGGGGGAGAGAGAGAGAGAGAGGGGAGGGAGATAGGGAGGGAGATGGGGAGGCGAGTGAGAGGGGGAGATAGAGAGATGGAGAGGAAGGGAAAGGAAGAGGGAAGGAGAGGGAGTGAGAGAGAGAGTGGGAGAGGAAGAGGGATCAAGAGGGAGAACGAGTGGGAGGGAGAAAGGAAGAGGGAATGAGAGAGGAAGAGGGGGAGAGAGAGGGAGAAGGTTGGTGATAGGGAGGGAGAGGTGGGAAGGAGAGAGGGAGAGAGAGGGAGAAGTAGAAGTGTTAGTGTAGGAGCCTAAGGTCCAACCTTGTTTGGATGGTTTGATTTATTATACTTGTTATGTGTATGTGTGTGTATATATATATATTAGTAAAAGAAGTCTTTCTATTAATTCTTGTAGCTTATACTTTGATAGAATTAGATACAAGTTCACATGATATGCATTGCATCAATGATTCATTGATTGATGTGAGATGAACATTGATGCATTTAAATGATATCATTAAATTTTTCAAGTCATAGCATTTTCAAGAATGGACATTGACTATAAACGCTAAGACTTATGAGTGCTATGTTTATGCTATAAGATAGCGATTGGAGATCTCACTTCTATTGGCATGGTGATGCCAAAACATGCACTTAGGCAATTAGTGTTAGAGAACATATTACTAGACATGACTCACTATGAGAACCCATTTAGTTTAGTCTATGGAGACCTCATACGAGATGGTTATAATTAGTCCTTTAACTTGAAGTCATCTTGGTTATCTTATTAGAGGATTTATGTACTTTTACACTCATTTTAATGGGCTTTATCAAGATCCGTATGTCATCAATTCATTGGGAGCACTAAAAATTTAATGCAAATAGATGGATGATTAAGATAGGATATGTTATTCCTTGTATGCTAAACGTATGTGTGTGACTCAATAGGCTCTTAGATATGTTGGCAATGTATCAAGAACAAAAGACTCCTCTTTTATCTCGTAATACATAAATCAAGACTAGCCTCTAGCAAGGCATTATGACTACCCAATTCTTTAGGAGGATTAGTTAATCCATTATTACCTTTCATGAGCATGGTTACCATACAATTCGGTCGTCATATAAAACTTATCACGAGTGTGATCTCGAACTTGGTTATCAATCTTGTTCAATTTTGGTCATACAAATTTTCATCGATTTTCAAATGTCTTAGCTCTTAGAGTAAACCAATAATGCTCTATTGGTATACTCCTACTCGTGCCTACGATTTCTCGAGCGATCATTTATCGAAGAACAATGTCATAACTCCTTTAGCATACATGGGATGACATTTCCTATCTTAGTCATACACCTACCTCCATTGGATTCCTAGTACACCCAATGAATCGCCAATGGGCAACCCATTAATTGATCTATCGAAACGAGTGTCAAAGTGTATAAGTCCTCCGATGAGACAACCATGATGGCTTCAAGTCTAAGGACCATTTGTACCCATCTCGTATGAGATTCCTATAGAAAAAAACCAAATGGATTCTCATAGCGAGTCAAGTCTAGTGATATATTCTCCAACATAAATCATATAAATGCTTGCTTTGGCATTACCATGCTAATAGGTGTGAGATCTCCTACTGCTATCATATAGTATAAGCATAGCACTCACAAGTCTATCCGTATATTATCAATGTCCATTCTTGATAACGTTATAAATTGGGATGTTTAATGATATCATTTATATGCTTTAGTGTTAGTCTCACATCTTTCGATCAATCACTATTACAAATGCATATCATAAGGACTTGTATCTAATTCTACTGAATTTATCAACATGTAAACATAAGAATTAATAGAATGACTTCTATATTATTATCAAAATAAATGATACAATCATACATTAACATAAGCCCATCCAAACATTATTGGATCTTATGCATCGACACTAATAATCTCTCACTTGCACTAGAGCCAACTAGTCATGTCCCTTAATCTTGATGATTAAGTGAGAGTCGGATGTTTTAGTTGTGATGAAGGCTTAGTCTAGGGTCAACTATGTCATTGTAGTGTGGTCCTTTTCTATCCTTATGTTACCATGACTTTTTTATCTCTATAATCAAGTGATAGCATTGTAGTACATGCTTGGATCGTTGATACTACCTTGGTTCCTTAGCTTATGCTATGGATCCTTTGTTATCGATCATTAAGCTATATGACATTAGAACAAGATTTTCTTTGATTGTTTCATACTAAACCTTTTACTATCATGTCGTTGTAACTACCTTGAGAGACTCCTTACATTCTAAGGGACTACCTCTATAGATATATAGTCTTAGATTGTAGGTTCCTCTCATATGTCATCCTAGGGAAATTTCTTCTAGATTCCTTAATCTTTTATTTGCAACATGATATCATATTTAAGGTGTAATTTTGTATTGAATAACCATGACTAGTAGAATTCCACGAAGGTTCTTCTTTGTTTTTGATGAATAATCAAACTCTTTGATCATTTCATGAAACGTTGACTTTTATTCCTAAAGGCATGCTTAAGTCTATTAATGGACCTTAGCGTTTTGCAAATCTTATTTGCATGCAACTACACATCCGTTTTACTTGCCTTTTATAGGAATTAATGTCTAACATTGTCATTTTAAAAGTATTAGCTTCATGATCCCTTTTAGGCCTCACATCACCATGTGTCAAGATGAAATAATCATATCCTTTTGTCTTATGATGAATTTCTTTTAAAATTATGAAGTTCTTGTATTTTGTTTGTGATAGAGTTACAACACTTTGTAATCATTCTACTTTAGGATTCCTTTATTTAAAGTGTCAATTTGTGAGTCTACTCAAATCTTATTGATTTTGAATTTTCTCCCACTATTTCTATCATACATAAATTCCTTTCCAAGGAATATAGTATGCTTAGTAAGGAACAACACTTTTTTCTAGTGGTAAGATATCGACATCCTTTTCTTACTTTGGATATCTCATAATTTAGCACTTTATTGATTTTGGGCTTCATTATTATCTTTGTCAAACCCTTTGACATTCATTTTACAGCTCAAATCTTAAGAAAAGATTAATTCATTTTTTTCTTTTCCATATCTCATACGCAATAGTTTTAATTAGAATCTTATTCAATTTAAAGGTTACAGACAAGGAGTATTCATTCAAAATTAGGGATATCAATTCAACTTATTATGGACTGATCATATCTAACTTTGTGATGTCCATAGAGAATTCATTCTCTCCTAGGTGATCTAAAATTTTAGCATTCAAGTATTTATTTCCTCGGTCTAATCAAGATGCTTGAATACTCTTGCTAGTTCATCACATAACTTTTCAAGTCTTAAACTTTTAAACATTTTAAATGCTTTGGACTTATGTCTTATAACCATAACATGATCCACAATCATTAAAGGTTATATGACAAACATGTTCTCCTTTTGCTTGGGTGAACATTAGCCCATATACATCCCTATATATAACGTCTTTATTAATTAGTAACTCTTTCCCCTTTTCAACTAAAAGGGGATCCATGTCTCTTCGCCAAGTAAAAAATTTTCCTTAGACATCATCAAATGATTCTAAATATCCTCTCGTACAAGTAGGTTGGATATTAGATTCTTCTTTGTATGACTAATTTTGATGTTGCTTACTAATTAATGTTCATTTAGATCATTTGAATCTTTTAGTATTTATTTTATTCACTTGGGAGTTATGTTTGAAACATATAATCATTATCAAGATATTTTCATAAAAACTCATCTTAAAAAATAACCATTATTCTTAAAAATAATATACTTATTCAAAATAAGAAATTGAAATAAAATATTAGTCTCTACTAAAATAATAATGATTGAGTATTAGAACATCCCAACATGATAGTGCTAGCTCATAAAATACCTACATGTAATGGTCTAACTTTTGATTCATTATTGTTATGTAGATATTCTCCCTTGAAGCGATCTTCCTTCCTTTTTTAAGCTCTTGTACGTTTCAAAAAATGTACACACCACATTTAGTATCGTATACTTATGAGGTAGAATTTAGAAATAAAAGAATTAGCATTAATAACATAAATATTTGAAGTGGTGGTAGAACTCTTCTTTTGCACCCCTTTTAGGTACTCCTTATAGTTAAGCTTCTAATGCCTTTTTTTTTGTAATAAAAGCAAACCGCAACCTTTAGGTTATTTTAAGCCTCGACCTTTTTCACTCCTTCGGTAGGTGCGAGTTGAAGACTTCTTCTTCGTTTTAGGCTTTTTCTTACCCTTTGTTACACCTTTTCTCTTATTAACTAGAAGTATAAAAAAAATTTTCTTCTTGTTAATTTACGGCTACGCTTCCCTTAGCATACACAATAACTCTCTAAGAGTCTTTTGCATGTGCATCATGTTGAAGTTTATGATGAACTATTTAAAGCTATTTGGCAATGATCGCAATAATAGGTCAATGGATTATTCAGCATCCATTCTAACTTCAAGTTCAACCAATCTATCGATATAGCCTATCATTTTAGTGACATGCTTTTCGACATTGGATTCCTTATCCTTTCTAGCTTTAAAGAGCTTCCTTACTACTCATAGTGCTCATGCCTAGTATTCTCCTTAATTAAGGTCTTGAGCTTTACTATGATGTCAAAAGCTTATGAGCTTCTATGTTGGTGCCTATGCTTCAATGTCATAGTAGTAAGCATGATACTCTAAGTAGCGATCACATCATCTCTATGTTTGATCCATACTTCATGAGCTTCAGCTTAAACTAGAAAAGGCTCATCTAGAAGAGCTTTCTCTATTATATAGAGAATTTTCTCATGTTTGAGGACTATTCTTAAATTCGTTTCCCAATCGAGGAAATTTGTGCCATCAAAGGCATTAATTCTATCAATGATCAATCATATCGATATGTTACCGACCATACTCGTGCAATCTAATAGGATAGAAAAGCATATGGCCCATGATTTGTTTCCCTCGAGGAAGAAGTGACCTTGAGTTATCTCAATAGGCCAACAACGATTAAGAGAGTTCTAGCTCGATAACGTTGGAAAGCAATTAACTTAATATTTAATTTAAAGAATTTAATATGGTTGGTTTAACTTAGCATGCATACTAAACAATAATCACATTATTCCTAATCATGTATACTAACATTAATCTCATCACATTTATACATCTCATGCATGACTCAATGACTGGTGAATGGTAATGGATTGCTAGTACTAGCCCCCTTCGAGCCATAAAGAGACTATTAGGTCAATTTCTAGGTAAAAACAATATTATAAATTCTTCATGAATGTCTTCATTGCTTGGTGTCTTCTCCTTATATCAATTCTAATTCTTATCTTCTATTTTATATTTATTAGAAACTAGAAACCTCGAGTTACATTTGAGGAGAGCAAGATGGGAAGAGAAATATAATAGACTAATAGTGAAGACGAGGACAAAGAGGTCCTATTTGTCCAAAAAAACACAATCATTCACTCATAAAACTAGGTGTACTCATCCATACCATTCACCCATGTTTTAATCACATTGATACATGGAATTTTAATGAAATGATTTCATTCATAAAATAATTATAAATCTATAGTTTTATTCATCTTATAAATTTATCAAAATTTCTCTCGAATTTTATTTTTGAAATCTTTTTCGACCTTGGGACTACTTTGGGCTCAAAGGTTTTTAGGCCTCAAGGGTTCATGGCCTTTGATGCCCAAACCATCCGGTTTGCATGCTAGCATAGGTCTACTCATAGCCTATTACCTAGCTCGTATTCCCAATGTGCAACTTGACAAGCCGGCATGCCTAGCATGCATGGCTTGGCACGCTCGCTGGGTTGTACGCCTAATGTGTAGATTGGCAAGCGAGCCTAGCTTGCATGCCTAGTGCATCGCCTTGTAGGCCAATAAGCCTACCTCCCGCACGCCTATCACATGGCTTGGTAGGCCACCGTGCTTGCCTACTATGTACCTAGCACCCGGTAGTCGGTAGAGGCTGCCATGTACACGAGCGTCGATGTCAAATGTCCATCTTGCATGCCCCTATTGATTTTTACCCACAATTCAGTTTTATCTTTATATAAAATACCAAAAACACAATATTTGTAATCGAGCATAGCTAATTCATGCAGTTAATCATAATCAATCAAGCATACAACCAAAGATTCAATTGAGGCTTTAATACCAATTGAAGGATCATGCATCCTATAGAGGGCATGATAAACAAAAAGTTTCCTCCATCTAAGGGCTCAAGATCAAGCCCGTTGAATCTAATAACCATACATACATGAATATTAAGCTCTAAATAAAAGATTACCTCATGTAGCATAAATCTAAATTCCTTTTTTAAAAAACCCATCCAAGTGCCCGACCTCTATTGATGATCCACGCAGATCCAAGTATCCACAAAGAAGCACTCAAAATCAATGGAATGCTAGCTCTACCTTTTCGATTTAGTATTTCCTATAGAAATCAATCCCAAGCAATTTTGTGACAACCTTAAAAGAGAAGGAAAGAGTTTAACTTGATAAGGTTTTGGAGAAAACTATTTTCTCCTATTTTTCTTCGATTAACTATGTGCCCTAGTTTCTTTTTTGGGTTAGTCAAATTTTCTCTCTCTTCTTTTTTTCCTTTCTTTATTTTGGCCAAAACTCTCTCTACCTTTTGTATCATGTAACGTCACACCTCTCTCTCTCTTATATATTTATAGGAGAGTTTCCTTATCCTCTAAGGAAAAAGAGAGGAGTGAAAATGAGTCCCTAAAGGACTCTAGATTGTTGCTTCCTTATCCTCCAAGGATGAGGAGTTATTTTGCATGTAGACTTTTTGATCATTATCTTTAAAACATTCAACCTTATCCAAGATTGATGTTTATCGTCCCACAAAAATATCTTAAGGCCTTTTTAATTAAACCTAATGAGCCAAAACCATTTTAGCCCAATTAATTTATTTGGACAATCGAAATAAATAATCTTAGAATATTTTAAGCGGATCCACATCGGAAGCAATTTCTTAAAATACCCTTTAACCTAAATTAGGAAACCCATTTCCATTTTCGATTATTTACTTACAAATTTGGAACTAACTTCCAAATTAGGAAGCTAATTTCTAAAATAGAAAACTTTCTATTTTATGAAACTTCCCATTTAAGAAAATTTCCCATTTTGGAAACTTTTTCCAAAAAAGGAAACTTTTTCTAATATCTTTGCTTCTCATTTATAATGTGAATGTTTAAATTTATGCGTGACTTAATAGGCTCCTAGATATTTTGACAATGTATCAAGAAGAAAAGACTCCTCCTTTATCTCTTGATACATAAATCAAAATTGGCCTCTAGCAAGACATCATGAGCACCCAATTCTCTAAGAGGATTAGTTAATTCATTATTATCTTTCACTCGGTATGGTTACCATGTAATTTGGTCCTTATGTCAACTTATCACGAGTGTGATCTCTAGCTTGGTTATCAATTTTGTTCGATTATGATCACACAAGTTTTCTTCGATTCCCAAATGTCTTAGCTCTTAGAGTAAACCAACTATGCTCTATTTGTGTACTCCTATTATGGCTATAGATTTCTCGAGCGGACATTTATCGTAGTGCAATCGATAACTCCTTTAGCATATAAGGAATGACATGTCCTATCTTAGTGATATACCGACCTCCATTAGAGAATCATCCATTTGCAACCTATTATGGGTCCATCAAAATGAGTGTCAAAGTGCATAAGTGCTCTAATAAGACATCCGTGATGACTTCAAGTCTAAAGACCATTTGTACCTATCTCATATGAGATTTCTATAGATAAAAACCAAATGGGTTCTCATGGCGAGTCAAGTCTAGTGATGCATTATCTAACATAAATCACCTAAATGCTTGCTTTGGCATCACTATGACAATAGGTGTGAGACCTCTCTTACTACTATCATATAGCATGAGCATAGCATTGATAAGTCTATCCACATATTGTCAATCTCCATTACTAACAATGTTGCAACTTGAGACATTTAATGATATTATTTATATGCATTAGTGTTTGTGTCACATTTTTTAATTAATTACTATTGCAAATGCATATCATATGGACATCTATCTAATTCTACTGAATTTATCAACATGTAAACATAAGAATTAATAGAATAACTTTTTATTACCATTAAAATAAATGATGCAATAATATATTAACATGCGTCCATCCAAACATGGTTGGATCTTGGGTGCCAACACTAATAAGAGAGAGGGAGAGCGAGGAGAAGGAGAGGGAGGGTGAGCAAGATAGGGAAAGAGAGGGAGAGAGAAAGGGAGAGGGGAGAGAGAAGGAGAGGGAGAGAAAAGGAGAGGAAGGGAGGGAGAGAAAGGGAATGAGACAAAGGAAGAGAGAAAGGATTGGTTGAGGGTGAGAGAGAATGTTAGACCGAGACAAAGATAGAGGGGAGGGAGAGAGAGAAAGAGGGATGTAGATAAGAAGAGAGGGAGAGAGGGAGAGAGAAAGAGGGGTAGAGAGGGAAAAAGTGGGTGAGGGAGCAAGAGGGAGAGAGAAGGGGAAGGAGAGAGGGAGAGAGGGGAGAGAGGGAGAGGGGGAAAGAGAGAGGGAGAGTAAAAGGGAGGGAGAGAGGTAGAAATAGGGAGAGGGAGAGATAAAAATAAAGTATATAGGAGAGAGAGTGAGAGAGAGAGTTAGGGAGAGAGAGATAGAGAAGGAGTGAGAGAGGGAGAGAAAGGGAGATAGAGTGATAAAGAGAGGGACCTAGGAAAATAGATAGAGGGGCGGGGAGAGTTTGAGAGGGGAGAGTTTAGGAAAGAGGGCTACGAGAGATAGAGATAGAGAAGGAGGAAAAGAAGGAGGGGGATAAGGAAAGAGGAAGGAGAGAGCAAGGAAGATAGAGGGAGAGGGAGAGAAAGAGTGAGAAAGGGGGAGAAAGGGAGAGAGAGAGGAAGAGTCGAGGGGAAAGAAAAAGAAAAAGAGAGAGAAGTAAAGAGAGAGGGAGACGAATAATGGGAGAGAGGTTAAATGAGAAAGAGAGAGATGAAGAAGTGAAGATAGAAGAGAGATGGAAAGGGAGGGAAAGAGGGAGATGGAGAGAGAAAGAGAGGGAGAGATAAAATTAGAGAAGAGAGAGGAAGGGAGAGGGAGAGGAAGAAGGAGGGAAAGTGGGAGAGGGAAAGGGAGAGAGAGGTAAAGGGAGAGGGAGAGGAAAGGAGAAGGGTAAAAGAGTGAGAGAGGGAGAGAGGGAGAGAGAGAGAGAGAAAGAGAGTTTGGGAGATAGGGAGAGGGAGTTAAAGAGGGAGAGTGGGCAAGAGAGAGATTATGTAAGAGATATATAGAAGGGGAGAGAAAAAGAGAGAGGAGGAGAGAGAGGGTAAGAAAGAGAGGGAGAGAGAGGAAGAGAGGGAGGGAAGGAGTGAGTGAGGAAGAGAGAGGGAGAGGGAGAATAGGAGAGAGATGGATAATAGGAGAATGAAGTTAGGAGCGAGAGGGAGAGAGAGGGAGAATAGGAGAGAGGTGGAGGGAGGGGGAGATAAGGAGTGGGGGAAAGATGAAGAGGAAGAGAGAAAGAGAGGGAGAAAGGATGAGAGAGAGGGAGAGAAGGAAAGAAAGGGTGAGAGAGAGGGTGAAGGAGAGAAAGAGAGAGAGAGGGATAGAGAGAGGGAGAGAGGAAGAAATAGAGAGGGAGAGTGATAGAGAGAGAGAATAAGAGGTAGATGGAGAGAGAGGCAGAGAAATGGAGAGGAAGATAGAGGGAGGGACGAGAGGGAGTGAAAGAGGGAGAGCGCAAGAGGGATAGAGAGAGAGTAGAGGGAGAGAGAGAGGAAAAGAGAGAAGGATCAAGAAAGGGTGGGAGGGAGGGAGGGAGAGGGGTTAAAAAGGACGGATGAGAGGGAGAGACACAAAGATAGAGAGAGAACAAGAGTGAGAGCAAGGAAGGGATTGAGAGAGATAGAGGGGGAGAGGTAGAGGTAGATAGAGGGTGAAAGAGAGGGATGAGAGAGAGGGAGAGAGGGGGAGTGGGGGAGAGAGAGGGAGAGAGAGAGCAAGAATGAAAGAGAGATATAGAGGGGGATAGAGAGAGTAAGAAGTAGAGAAGGATGGAGAGAGGGGGAAGCGAGAGAGAAAAAAAGAGAGGGAGAGGGTGAGAGACAAAGGAAGGAAGACATAAATAGAGGGAGGTAGAGAGGGTGAGAGAGAAAGAAGGAGAGAGATTAGGGGAGGGGAGAGAGAGAGGGGAGAGAGATAGAGAGAGGAAGAAGGAGAGAGAAGGGGAAAGATAAAGAAAAGGTGAGAGGGAGAGGAGAAGGGATAGAAGGAGAGAGCGAGATGGAGTGAGAGAGAGGGTCAGCGGGAGAGATATAGAGAGAGAGAGAGAGAGGGAAGATATGGAGAGATTGAAAGGGTGAGAGATTAGGAAACAAATCGATAAAGAGAGGGAGAGAGATAGAGAAAAAGAGAGAGATTAGGAGAGGGAAGGGCATGTTAGGAAAGCGAAAGATAGATGGAGAGAGAGAAAGAGAGAAATAAAGATAGGGGAGGGATAAAGAGGGAAAGAGAAATAAGGATATGGGAAGGATAGAGAGAGAGACACGTAGAGAAGGAGATAGGAAGAGGAAGATAGGGATACGGATATAAGGAGAGGGAGAGACAAGCGAGAGAGAGGGAAGGAGGGAGAGAGAGGAAGGGAGAGATTGAGAGAGATAGAGGTGGGAGAGAAGGAGTGAGATGGAGGGGGCAGAGAGAGGGAGAGAGATATAAAGAGGGAGAGTGAGAGAAAGAGGAGAGAGAGGGGACATAGAGGAAGGAGGGAAAAAAAGGGAGAAAGAGAAAGGGAGAGATTGGGAGTGGGAGAAGGAGAGAGAGGAGAAGGAGAGAGGAAGAGTGGGAGAGGGAGAGATGGAAAGAGAGAGGAGTGATTGAGGGAGAGAGGATATAGAGGGGAAGGGAGGGAGAGAGAGAAAGGGATGGAGAGGGTGGGAGGGAGAGGGGAAAGGAGAGAGGGGGAGAGAGGAAGGTAGAGAGGGTGAGAGAGACATTAGGAGAGAAGGAGGGAGAGAGAGATAGAGGGAAAGGGAAGGGGAGAGATAGAGAGAGGGAGAGAGTATGAAAGAAAATGGGAGCAAGAGAGCAAGAGACAGGAAGAGATAGAGGGAAAAAGAAGGAGAGAAGGGAGAGAGAAGGTGAGAGGGAGTGAGTATGGGAGAGTGAGGGAGGGAGCGAGAGAATGAGAGAGAGGGGGAGAGGGAGAGGGAGAAGAAGGGAGAGGAAGAATGAGAGAGGGAGAGAGAGAGGAAGAGGGAGAGGGGGAGGGGAGAGTGAATAGGACGAGAGAGAGGGAAGGGAAGATGGGGAGAGAGGAAGAGGAAGGACGGGAGGAGGAGAGAAGGAAAGTGAGAGGAATAGAGACATAGGGATAGAGGGAAAGAGAGAGAGAAAGAAGGGGGAAGATAGAGCAAGGAAGGGGTAGAGAGAGAATGAGAGGGAGTGAGAGGTAGAGGGAGGGAGGGAGGTAGAGAGGGATAAAGTTAGGGAAGGAGAGAGGGATAGAGAGAGAGGGAGAGAAAGGAAATAGATTAGGATAGGGAGTGAGAGAGAGAGGGAGAAAGAGGTTAAGGAAGAGATGAGAGAGGGAGAGAGTAGGAAGAGAGAGAGATAATGGTAGAGAGAGATTAGGGGGATAAAGAGAGATAAGGATGAAGAGAGAGAAAGGGATAAGGTGGGAGAAGGGGGAGAGAGAGAGAGAGGGTGGAGGCTTAGAGAGAGTTATAGAGGGAGAAGGGGTGAGAGGGAAGGAGAGGGGTGAGGTGAAGAGGGAGAGAGAAAGAGAGAGGGAAAGGGAGAAAAGGAGTAGGAGGGAGGGAGAGAGGAAAAGAGATAGAGGGAGAGTAAGAGAGAGAGGGGTAAGGAGGGAGAGAGAGAGGGAGATGGAGTGAGGAAGAGGGAGAGAGACAGAAAGAGAAAGGGGGAAAAGGATAGAAAGAGAGAGAGCGAGGGGGTAAGGAGGGGAAAGAGAGGGAGATGGAGTGAGGAAGAGGGAGAGAGACAAAAAGGGAGAGAGTTAGAGAAAGCCGGAGAGGGAAAGGAAGGGAGGCAGAGAGGAAGGGAAATAGAGGGAGGATGGGTGAGAAAGATAAAAGGAGAGAAAAAGAAAGAGAGGGGGAGATAGGAAGAGAAGGAGGGAGAGAGGAAGAGATGGAGAGAGAGTGAAAGAGGGAGAGAGTGGTGAGGGAGAAGGGGGAAGAGAGTGAGTAAGAAAGGAAGAGGGGAGAGAAAAAGAGAGGGAGAGAAAGGAGAGGAAGAAAGGGAGAAAGGGTGAGAGAATAAAAGGGAGAGAGAAAAAATGGGTGAGGAGAGAGAGTGATAGAGAGAATGTTAAAGTGAGAGAGAGATAAAAAGGGAAAAAGAGAAAGGGCAAGAGGGATGCAAAGAGGGAAAGAGGGGGAAAGGAAGAGAGAAAGTGGGGGAAAGAGGGAAAGAGAGGGTGAGGAAGCGAAAGAGAGAGAGAGAGAGAGGGAGAGAGAAGGGAGAGAGGGAGAGGGTAAGAGAGAGAGATAGAAATTAGGAGAGGGAGAGAAAGGAAGAGAGGGAGAGAGAGTGAAGGAATGTGTAGGAGAGAGAGTGAGAGAGAGAGATAGAGAAAGAGTGAGAAAGGGTAAGAGGGGAAGATAAAGAGGTAGAAAGAGGGACTTGGCAAGAGAGAGAGAGGGGAGGGAGGGAGAGTGAGGGCTTGAGAGGGAAAGCATTTATGAGAGAGTGAGAGAAGGAAAGAAGGGGCGAGAGAGGAAAAAAGAAAAGAAAAGGGATATGGAAAGAGTTAAGAGAGACTAAAGGAGATAGAGAGAGGAGAGAGAGAGAGAAATAGTGAGAGAGAGGGAGACAGAGAGATTGAGAAAAAGAGAGGGAGAGAGAAAAATGGAGAGAGAAGTAAAAGAGAGAGGGAGAGGGAGAGGGAGAATGGGAGAGTGGTTAAATGGAAAAGGGAGAGAGGGAAAATAGGAGATAGAGGGCAAGAGGGAAAGGGAGGGAAAGATGGAGAGGGAGAAAGAGGGAAAGATAGAGATAGAAGAGAGAGAGAGGAAGGGAGTGGAAGAGGGAGAGGGAGAAAGAGGTAAATAGGGAATGTAGGGGAGAGGAAGAGGAAGGGAGAGAGGGTGGAGGAGTGAGAGAGGGATAGAGAGTAGGAGAGAGGGAGTGGAAGGGAGAAAGGGCGGAGGAGTGAGATAGGGATAGAGAGTAGGAGAAAGAGAGAGGAAGTTAAAAGGGAGAGTGGGTAAGAGGGAGATGGAGCAAGAAAGAGGTATATAGGGTCAAAGAGGAAGAGAGAGGGGAAGAGAGAGGGAGAGAGGAAGAGAGGGAGGGAGGGAGAAAGAGAGAAAGATACGGGTAGGGAGAGAGAGAAAGGAGATAAAGAGAGAGATGGATAATAGGAGAGTGAGGTTAAGAGTGTGAGAGAGAGAGAGAGGGAGGAAGAGAGAGGGAGAAAGGGGAGAGGATGAGAGAAAGGGGAGAGGAGGAGAGAAAGGGAGAGGAGGAGAGGGAGGGAGGGAAAGAGAGGGAGGGAGAGAGGGAGAGGGAAGAGATAGAGAGGAAGAAAGAAAGAGAGGAAGAGAGAGAGATAGAGGGAGAGAGGAAGGAGAGGGTGGGGGAGAGAATAAGGGAGAGAAAGATCAAGAGAGAGGGAGGGATAAGGAAAGGGAGAGATAAAGAAGGAAGAAAGAGAGGGAGAGTGAGGGGGAGAGAGGGAGAGAAAGGTGAGGGAGAAAGAGGGGGAGAGGGAGAGTGATAGGTAGAGAGAAGGAGAGAGATCAAGAAAAAGAGAGTGAGAGAAAGAGAGAGGGGTGTGACACCCCCTCCTCGACCCATTTGCTAAATACCCAAAAGGAGTGGCTAGGAGATGAGCGCATCGAGTCGACACGACCAATTTCCACATTAACCTCAAACACGTATGTGCTCATACATTAAGGATTTATTATACAATGAAATACGTATAAGTAAATTTACATAATATTAACAATATAGTGGAAGAAATTATAAAATTTATTTATAATACCATTAAAATGTTTATCGACACCCTAACCCCAAAATTACAATCAAAAGAAATTTCAGTACATTTGTGTCACACATGAACCTTTTTGGAGGACTCGGTAGCATCCTTACTACTTTGACTCTTTCCTCTCATAACATGAAAACAAAACGGGATGAGCCAAAGCTCGGTAAGTAGGGTGATGCACGTGATATGTAATGAAGTTCTATTTCCTATTCTACCTATCCATCTTAATCTAGATACCTTAGGTATTAGCAAGACCGTGTGTTCTATCTCTCGATGATCGTATTATCACCTACTACTCTATTACTCTCTCGGTGATCTCATTATCACCTACTCGCTCATAATAGAATTCTCTTTCATTATAGCACATAGTTAGTGGAATTATCCCTCACTTAACGAGTGTTAGTAATAGAGCACACACATCGTTTCATGCCGTTACTCAATCCATTCAATTCGGTTACCAAACCGTATTATCTCACGAGTCAATGATTTTTCTTGATTTCATATCACCCCCGAATGCACGTGATGCACATGATATTATGTTTAATACATTCAACTAATTAAGCTATCAACATTTTCTTCTCGGACCATTCTTGTGTCCCAATGCACACTCGGGACTTCACGAGTGTTTCATGTACCATTCAAGGTATTCAAAATGAGAATACAAATTCCATTCATTGGTAGCATTCATTGCATAAATCTACTTCGTGCTTATGAGTTTTCCTTCTTGTGTACCTAGCAAGGCTAGGCTCATATTTTTGATGTATTACTTAGTTTACATGACTAGTTAATCCTAAAGATTTATTTGTGACATACTTAAGCTCAACTATTGTTTAATCCAAACCTTTAATCTTAGTAGTCGAAGTTGACTCATAATGGGTCTAAGTCCTAATGCCCGTTTTTCTTGAATTTTATTTTTCCATTACTCCATTTATATGTCTTATATTCATTAGTCTCTACTTAATTTCACATTTAATTCTTGATCTCTAATCACACAAAAAGATTCAATGTTAGTCACTTTCTCTCCTAGGCCGAATAGTCCTAAATGAGCAAGAAATTTTTTTCCATTTCTAAGTCAATTCTTTTTTATACTAACTTACCAATAACTTACCAAACCATACTTAGAAGGGTTACCAAGGATATCTAAATCTTAAGGTCCACAAAGGAAACCACACTTAGCCATCAAATATCCAATTTTACCTAATGAAGTCCCAAACCCTATTTTTTTCTCTTAGTTGGGCCGATTGGGTTTTTAAGATGGCCATGGATTGCCCTTTATGTCTAGTGAATTTATTTTAACCCTCAACTATTAACCCATTCCTAATTGAGTTACCATGATATTCTAGGCCTTTAATTTTCCCAAAAGATCCATTCTTTCCCAATTTCCCCACTTAGCCGAATGGTTTTAACCTAGGGCAACTCTAGAAGTGTATTTCTTTCCTTTCCAGGTCATGCTCACCAAATCTAGTGTAGCTCTAACAAATTCCGTCCATACCTTTTTCTTTTTTTTTCTTTCCAAACCATCCACACATTTAAACACATCAAACAAACTTTGCATCACAACACAAACACATAGATCCACCATAATTTACCAAACCCTAGCACCAACATAAACAACCATCGCAACCCATTGCAACATTATTACAACCCATGAAATAAACACTTAAAAAAAATAACTAAAGACATAAAATATAATAAAAATAGAGCCTACTTACTTTTTCTTAATTTACTAAGGTTTTTAGGCTTTCCCTTTCTTTCTTTTCTTTCTTCTTTCTTTTTCTTTTCCTTTCCTCTTTCTCTCTTTCCTTGTCGTTTTCTCTCCCTTTTTGTGTAGCTACGGGATGCCTAAAATTTTCTTGCCATTTTCACTTATTCTATATATATATATATATATATACATGCTTAAAAAATTATTACTAATTAAGTGTATAAATTTCTTAATTTCATTTGGGAGAGTGGAAGGTAATTGGTCGATCAAGAGAGAGAGAGTGGCAAGTTTGATGGCTTTAGGGTGAGTTGGCCTTAATTGATTAATTAAGGGGGCTTATGTGTCCTAAATAATTGGTTAGACTGACTAAACACCCTAAATAATCTAGTTCAAGTAATAAACATCCCTCCCTCTCACATATTTTTGAAATTCCTCACCTTAAACACGGAATTCCTTCCCCCAAAAATATTACAACGAGTGATGTCTCTAAAGTAGTATGTACTAAAATGGTAATAACTCTTTATAAATAGGCCTAAAAATAATGAAAGGTTATGGGGAGTTAGTGGAAACATAGATAAACAACTTTTATTCTTTAGGATTTAACCGGAAATCACTGGAAGGTCCTTGAATAAATCACAAAAAAGTTGGACAAAATATAGTCCTCAAAATACCGATTTTGCATATTTGATTTATTTAATAATTAAACCATCAATCTCGTGCAAAATAACTTTAATTTAACATAAATCATACATTTCAAAAATTAATTTATCATGCTATAACGATAATTACACTTACACTTAATATATGCATATGTATAAATATTTTAATACGTGTCGCTTTACGGTTAAGGATTTTTACGAGGGTTACAATTCTCTCCCCTTAAAAGAAATTTCATCCATGAAATTGGTTTATTCGAATAAATTTAAGTATTTATCTCTCATTTCTTCCTCCCGCTCCTAGGTCATTTCTTCGAGGTCATGATTTTCCCACAACACTTTAACTAGGCTAATCTCCTTATTCCTTAGTTGTCTAACCTACCTATCCGAATCCGAACCGCTCTTTCCTCATAGGTTAACTCCGGATCGAGTTTGGCGGCTCCGTGTCCAAAATTTAGCTAGGCTCTCTAACATACTTTTTTAGTATAGACATATGAAACACATTATGCCCTCCCGCTAAGGATGGCGGTAGCAACGAGCGATAGGCCTTATCGCCTACTCGGTCTAGTATTTCAAATGGTCTAATGTATCACGGGCTTAACTTCTCCATTTTCCCAAATCGTAGTATGCCTTTCATCGATGAAAATTTTAAGAATACATAGTCATCGACTATAAACTCCCGATCCTTCCTCATCTTATCGGTATAGCTTTTTTGTCTACTCGAGTCGTTTTCATTCGTTGGCGGATCTTATCCACTACTTCGACCATTTGCTACATCGACTCTAGTCCCAACAACTTCCTTTCCCCTATCTCATCCCAATGCATGAGAAATCTACATCGCTGCCCATACAAGGCTTCATAGGGAGCCTTCCCAATCGAAGCTCGATAACTATTGTTATATTCAAATTCAACTAAGCGTACATATTTCTCTCATTTTTCAAACCAATCTAGAACGCATGCTTGGATTACTCGCTCGGATTATTCCTCGGCTTGCGGATGATATACGGTATCGAAGTTTAGCTTTGTTCTCATGGCCTTATGTAGACTTTTCCAAAATACGGATGGGAACATAGGATCTTGATCTAACACAATTGAGATCGAAATACCATATAGTCTTATAATTTCGTCAAGCTATAACCGGCCATACTGGTTCGGATTATAGGTGTTTTGATCGAAAGAAAGTGGACTGATTTGGTCAATCTATCTATGATCACCCAAATTACGTTCGACCCCATTTTCGTTCGTTGGCAATCCCACAATGAAATCCATTGTTATATGCTCCTATTTCTATTTAGGAATCGCTAGTAGTTTTAACATTCCCGTGGGTCTTTGATGTTCCGCCTTCATCTATTAACGGACTTGACACCTTGCTAAAAAATTAGCTACATCTTTCTTCATTCCAAGCCACAAATAACTTTGTCGCGGATCCCGGTACATCTTTGTGCTTCGTAGGTGTATCGAACGGGGAGTTACATACGCTTCTTTTATTATTTCTTCCTTCACATCTTTTATCGATGGAACACATAATCTCTCTTTAAATCTAATGATGCCTTTTTCATCCGCCATAAAATCGAATTCTTTCTCCACCTCTATCTTTTTCTTCAATTCATGCAGCTTTTCGTCCGTTTGCTACCCCATCCGAATTCTTTCTTGCAAAGTTGATTGGAGTAATAAAGTTGATAAAATGCTCTAGTGGCTTACTAGAATTATCTTTGGCTCTAAATTTTATAGATCTCTCACTCGTCGATGGTTAGATTACCCATGTCGTTGCTATCGATTTACTACTTAAGGCATCGACAACAACATTAGCTTTACTTGGGTGATAATTGATTATACGATCATAATCCTTCACCAACTCCAACCACCTTCTTTGTCTCATGTTCAGCTCCTTCGCATGAAGATATATCATAAGGTTTTATGATCCATTTATATCTCACATTTTGCTACATACAAGTAATGTCTCTAAATTTTTAAGGCGAAACTACCACCGCTAGTTCTAGATCATGCATCGGATAATTTTGTTCATATTCCTTCAATTGCCACGATGCATAGCTATTACTCTTCTATTTAGCATCAATACCGCTCCTAGCTCATTCTTAGAATCATCACTATAAATCATAAAATCTCCATCTTCGGATGGGATAGTTAGCACTAGGGTCGTGACTAACCTTCACTTCAATTCTTGGAAGTTTTTCTCATAAGTATCCATCCATTGGAACTTGATGCTCTTTTTCATCAACTTAGTAAGAGGCCTAGCTATCTTAGAAAAGCCCTCCATAAAACTTTGATAGTAACCGACTAGCCCTAGGAAGCTTTGTACCTTCACCACGTTCTTTAAGGTAGGCTAGTTACGGATAGCCTCTACCTTCTTTGGATCTACCATTATGCCTTCTTTTGTCACAATATGACCTAAAAGCTACCCGCTCTAGCTAAAATTCACATTTCTTGAATTTGGCATATAGTTGTTGCTCCTTTAGCGTTCGAAAGGTGGCCCTTAGATGCTCCCTATGCTCTTCCTTACTTCGAGAATAGACTAGAATGTCATTGATGAATACGATGATAAACTTGTCTAGGAATTCTTTAAAAACTCGAGTCATCAAGTCCATGAAAGTGGTCGGGGCATTAGTTAATCCAAATGGCATTACTAGGAATTCATAGTGGCTATATCTCATCCCGAACGTCGTCTTCTTCACATCCACTAATTTTATCCTCAACTAGTGGTATCCCGATTATAGATCTATCTTGGAGAACACCATCACACCTTGCAATTGATCGAACAAGTCGTCAACCCGGGGTAATGGGTACTTATTTTTAATTGTCAACCAATTTAATTCTCGGTAGTCAATGCATAGCCATAGACTACCATCCTTCTTTTGACGAACAATACTAGCGCTCCTCGAGGTGAGGAACAAGGGCGTATAAATCCCTTATCCAATAAGTCCTATAGCTTGCACCTTCAACTCTTTCAATTCAAGCTGGCCCATTCTATAGGGAGTCTTAAAAATTAAAGTCGTGCTCGGCTCCAACTAAATCTCAAATTCTATCTCCCTCTCGATGGTAACGTAGTTAAATTTTCTAAAACTACATCCGGATACTCCCGTACAAATTCTATATCATCCAACTTTGATCTGTCACTCTACCTTGCTAGCCACCACGTGTGCTAGATACTCCATACACCCTTTTCCTAGCGTTCTTCGAGCCTTTATAGCCGAGATGATCGGTACGACTTGAAACTTCATATCAACCTTAAACTCTAACGGTTGATCTTTAGGCGAATTAAAAACTACTCTCCTCCCTCGACAATCGATGGTGGCACCATGCTTTGTTAACCAATCGATTCCTAGAATCGAATCAAAATCTTGGATGTCAAATATAATCAAATCAGCCTTCAAACTCCTATCCTCAATTTGGATTGGACATTGATTGACTAGCTCATTGACTTTATAAATTCTCCGGAAGGGACTACTATCGGATATCCTATTGCCAATGTCTTAGGTTTCATAGCTTTTTACTAATGTTTTTGACATGAATGAATGTGTAGCATCGAAATCAATTAAAACACAAGCAATCAAGCTAAGAATGTAGACATTATCACTTATTACTACAATATCCCTCTTATCATCCTCCTCTTGGGTCATTGTATAAACCCATGCGAGTACTCTTCTCGATTCCGGTTTCTATATCCGAGGACAGTTAGAGTTTATGTGTCTTTGCTTATGAAAAATATAACAAACCCTCAAATCGGTCTACACTCCCCCATATGGAATCTTCCACATTTATTGCACCGAGATTGATTACCCATTATTGGTATTGACTAATTCCCCGATAGTGGCCTCGGGGCATAAGGTGATGGTCTAGCGGCCCGTGCATATCTTAGACCACTAGTTCGATTTAAATTTCTAGGCAAAGCTCATCATTCCGGCTCGAAGGAAGAGGCTTCGAGTTGAAATAATTACCTCTTTAGCTGAACTTCCTTTGCAATTTCCTTCGATCTTCATCTACCAATATTGCTTTATCTACCATTTTTGGAAAAGTGTTGGCGATAGACATTCATACTATGCTTCGGACTCTTGGGCTCGACTACGTTAAAAATTGATTCTTCTTCAAGTTATCATCCCCTACAATGAATGGGATGAATCGACGTCCTTGCTCAAATCTCCATACGTATTCACCTATGGACATCCCATCTTACTTTAGTTCGAGGAATTCTTGAATTTTCTTCACTCTCATGTCTGCTGTAAAGTATTTATTATAGAAACCTCCTTAAATCCTTCCCGAGTTAACGTAGGCATATCCATTGTCAATCATATGCTCTCTCACCATGTGTGAGCATTCTTAGTCAGCATAAAAATGACAAATGATACTTGTTCATTGTTGGTAAATTACAAGTATTCCAATATCACTTTAAAGAATTAATCCATTCCTTCACTATCATTAGGTTAACACCCCTAAAGAATTCCCGAGGACTCATCTAATAAAACCTCTCCACTGTGTCATTCCTATGTTGGGGTGGCAAAGGTGGAGGTTATTGATGCATAGCTAGGAGCTATCTCATTTGCTCTGCATGGTCTTGTTGCTATTGTCGCATTGCTTGTTGTTGTTGCTATATCATGTCCATCATGTGACTTAAAGCATGCTCGTTGATTTACGTTATGATCATTAGATGTCCCTTCACCTCCTCGCTCGTGTTAGCTCCTTTCTTAGCTTGCTTGGACTTTATACATGCCATGTTGTTGATTTCCGTTATGACCATTAGAGGTCCCTTCACCTCCTCGCTCGTGTTAGCTCCTTTCTTAGCATGCTTGGACTTTGTACATGCCATGTTATGCTCATGTTAGTTTTGGTATTCAAAAAAATATATAATGTAAATCATCCACTTACATACGAAATTATAGATATTTATATATGAAGCATTTCGTACATAACGAGTATTTACAAGCACTTCTACCTTCTAACGGTTTTGTGCTCTATTTACAATCAAAAGTGTACTTATTTACATAAGAAAATACACAAGTACTATATCGCATGGTAGAGTTACGATCTATTATGTCCAACTAACATATCGGATGCGTCGGGGGAAGGAGTGCTTGACCCTTCACCAATCAATAACGTCATTCGATGCGAGCACGTACTATCTCGCGAGCAAGGGGCAATGGTAGACCCTAGAGACCCCGGCTATACATCAATCGGGTATGGGTCCGCTTAATCTAAACCAAAAAGAAGGCTTGGACCAAGTCTCGATAACAAAATTGACCTATCAACCCTTCTCAAAGCTCATCAAGCAACTACCGATCTCTTGATAAAAGCTTTAAACGTAGAGTCGATCGTAGGAAATCCATACTCGCGGTACTACTAGAAAGAAGCATCGGTGAATGTTATTCACTGAATTAAGTCATCCACTTAAGCCATGTGGGCTACTATATCCCGATTCGGGGTCATAGTCGGGTTGTTTCATTCGGCCCAGTAGGTAGCTAGGGTGGCCCGTTGTTGGCACGTCCTAGCAGGCGTAGGGTATACGAAATAAATACAGCATCTACATCAATAATAATTACTAGTATTAAGATTTCTATAACATAATTATGTACCAACATGGAAATCACATAATAATAATCATACATATTTAAAAAAATTAGGAATCAAATTGTTACTTGTCGACTAGCACATCGGTCCTTAGGCTCAAGTGACACTTAAAGTTCTACCTAGTTAACTAAACCATGGCTCGATAACACCCCCTCCTAGACCCACTATCTAAATACCCAATAGGAGTGGCTAGGTGAGGAACGTGTCACGATGATACGACTAATTTTTGAATTAACCTCAAACACGTATGTGCTCATACATTAAGGACTTATCATATAATGAAATGTGTATAAGACAATTTACATAATATTAACAATACGAGTGGAAGAAATTACAAAATTTATATGTAATACCATTAAAATATTTATCGACACCCCAACCCCAAAATTACAATCAAAAGAAATTTCGATACACTTGTGCCACGGGTGTTTCATGTACTTGTTCAAAGTATTCAACATGAGAATACAAATTCCATTCATTGGTAGCATTCATTGCATAAATCTACTTCGTGCTTATGATTTTTCCATCTCGTGTACCTAGCAAGGCTAGGCTCATATTTTTGATGTATTACTTAGTTTCCAAGATCGGCTAATCCTAAAGCTCTATATGTGACATACTTAAGCTAAACTCTTATTTAATCCGAACCCTTAATCTTAGTAGTCGAAGTTGAATCATAATGGGTCTAAGTCTTAATCCCGATTTTTCTTGAATTCTCTTTTTCCATTACTTCATTTATATGTCTTATAGTAATTGGCCTCTACTTAAGTTCACATTTAATTCTTGATCTTTAATTACACAAAAGGATTCAATGTTAGTCACTTTCTCTCTTAGGCCGAATGGTCCCAAATGAGCAAAAAATTATTTTTTCATTTCTAGGTCAATTCCTTTCTATACTAACTTACCAATAACTTACCAAACCATACTTAGAAGGGTTACCAATGAGATCTAAACCTTAAAGTCCACAAAGGAAACAACATTTAGCCATCAAATATCCAATTTTACCTAATGAATTCCAAAAACCTATTTTTTTCTTTTAGTTGGGCCGATTGGATTTTTAAGATGGCCATGGATTTCCCTATATGTCTAGTGAATTTATCTCCACCCTAAACTATTAACCCATTCCTAATTGAGTTATCACAATTTACCAAACCCTAACACCAACACAAACAACTATAACAATCCATTGCAAAATTATTACAACCCTTGAAATAAACACTTAAAAAAAAACTAAAGACATAAAATAAAATAAAAATGGAACCTACTTAATTTTCTTTAATTTCCTAAAGGTTTTTTAGGCTTTCCCTTTCTTTCTTTTCTTTCTTCTTTCTTTTTCTTTTTCTTTCCTCTTTCTCTCTCTCCTTTCCGTTTTCTCTCCCTTTTTGTGTAGCTACGGGGATGCCTAAAATTTTCTTTCCATTTTCACTTATTCTATATATATATATATATATACATGCTTAAAAAATTATTAATAATTAAGTGTATAAATTTCTTAATTTCATTTGGGAGAGTGGAAGGCAATTGGTCGATCAAGAGAGAGAGAGTGGCAAGTTTGATGGCTTTAGGGTGAGTTGGCCTTAATTGATTAATTAAGGGGGCTTATGTGTCCTAAATAATTGGTTAGACTAACTAAATAACCTAACTAATCTATTTCAAGTAACTAAACATCCCTCCCTCTCATAATGTTTGGAAATTCCTCACCTTAAACTCGGAATTCCTTCCCCCAAAAATATTCCAACGAGTAATACCTCTAAAGTAGTTTGTATTAAAATCGCCATAACTCTTTATAAATAGGCCTAAAAAGAACAAAATTTGATGAGGAGTTATTTAAAACATAGATTAACAACTTTTATTCTTTAGGATTTACCCATAAATCACTCTATTTTAAATCAACTTTTAATAAGGTGGTTGAATAAATCACACAAAATTCGGACGTAATATGGTCCTTAAGACACTAATTTTGCATATTTGATTTCTTTAATAATTAAACCATCAATCTCAAGCAAAATAACTTTAATTTAACATAAATCATACATTTCAAGCACTAATTTCTAATGACTTAATTAGAATTATAGTAACACTTAATATAAGCATATATATAAATATTTTAATACGTGTCGCTTTGCGATTAAGGATTTTTACGGGGGTTACGGGGGGAGATAGAGAGAGATAAGGAGAGGGAGACAGATAAAGAGGTAGTGGGGGAGGAGGAGAGAGGAAGATAGAGAGATAGAGAGGGGGAGGGAGATAGAAAATAAGAGAGGGAGAGAAAGGGAGAGGAAAAGGGGAGAGGGAGAGAAAGGGAGAAAGAGTGAGAAAGGGAGAGGGAGAGAAAGAGAAAGGTAGAGAGAGAGAGAGAAAGTCAAGGGGAGAGAGAGGGAGAAAGGGATTGATAGAGGGAGAGAGGGAGGGAAAGGGAAAGGGAAAGGGAAAGGAAGCGAGGGATAGAGAGAAAGTGAGGGAGAGAAGGAGAGTGTTAGGGTGAGAAAGTTACTAAGAGAGAGAGTTAAAGAGAGAGGTAGATTGGGGGTGATAGAGGCAAAGAGTAGGGGATGGAAAGGTAGAGAGGGGAGATGGAAAAAGAGAGAGAAAGGGAATGAGAGACAGAAGGAAATAGAGGCGGGAAAGAAAGGTAGGAAGAGGGAGAGGGAGAGAGAGGGAGATGGAAAGGTAGGGAGAGGGAGAGGGAAAAGGAGGAAGAGAGGGAAAGGAAGAGGGAGAGGGAGAGGGAGATGGAGGGAGAAAGGGAGGAAAACAGAGAGAGATAGAGATAAGTGGAAGAAAGGGAGAAGAAGTGACAGAGAGGGAGAGTGAGAGAGATGAAGAGAGAGTGAGAGAGAGAGAGCGGGAAGGAGAGAGGTAGGGGAATAGATAGAGGAAGGAGAGAGAAAGAATGAGATTAAGAAAAAGACGAGAGAGAAGGAGAGAGGGAGAGAAAGAGGGAGAAAGAAGAAGACTTAGGGAGAGGAAGGGAGAGAAAGTGTAACCCCTGTAAAAATCCTTAACTACAGAGCTATACATACTAGATTATTTATATATGTTTATACTAAGTATAGGTGTGATTTATGTGCCATTTTAATATTTTGTGATGTTAACATGCTTAGTGTTTATGTGACGATTTATAAGATGAACTTTGGGCAACCTAGCTAGTTACCATTTATTTCCTTTAACATATATTTAGAATGTACCATGAAGTGAGAAAAATTAGCTAAAGGAGTTGAGAGTGTCGAAATTTGGGGAATTGTCTAAAAATTAAATGAATGTCAAAATTTTGGAGAGGAAATGCCGAATTATTGGAACCAAACTACCTTAGAAATTTAGTTAGTCTAGTTACCCATTTTTAGTCACTAGTTAGGCACCTCATCTTCTACATTGTTCTAATTAGTGACACCTAGGAAATTTTGACTTCAAACCCACCACCTTGCTTCCATTTTCTCTCTCACTTTACACCTTATAACCATAAAATTAAGAAACATGTTATACTAATTAATGAGAAGAAAAAAGGTTGAGTATATAAGTGTGAGAGAGAGTTAGACTTAGCCATTTTTTTAGGAAAAACCGTAGCTCACTAAAGAAAGAAAGGAAACGAGATTAAGAGGGGAGGGAAACGAAAAAAGAAAGAAAAAGAAAGAAAGAAGAAAGGAAAAAAGGAAAAGCTAGGAAATCTTTAGGAAAGCTTAAATCAAAGTAAATAGGTTTTATGTTGCATTATGTTATGCCATAAATTTCATTTATACATGCTTAAATTAGGTGGTGGTTTAAAATTTCTATTATGTTGTTATGGGTTATTCATGTTAGTATTTTGTATTTGATGGCTTGATGTGAAATTAATGATTGGATTTTATATGTGATGATGAATGGTTGGTATGTTTATGTATCTATGTGTTGTGTATGCCTAAATATGTGTTGATGGGTTTGGTCAAAACAAATGGGCTTGGACTAAAGTTTGAATGGATTAAACCGTGGTGGACATGGACTTGGAAGTATAACTTAGCAAGAAAGAGGAAAGAATTCATAGAGTATCTTTAAGAAAATCATTCGACCTAGGTACTAAAATGGCCAAAGTTTGGATTTTTATTTTATGTAACTAAAGATCTAGAACTCAGTGGTAACCCAATTAATTATAGATTAGTAAGTTAGGATGAAAAGAAATTACATAGAAACAAAAGAAAATCTTTTGCCACTTTTAGAACCCATTCGGCCTAAACCAAAAAATTTAAGGGATTGGGTTCCAATCATCCAACTCCATAATGAGGGGTCCAATTACACCTAAATAAGTATAAAATAAAGTGTTGGAAGGTAAGATTTCAAGAAAAAATTGAAATTGGGACCTAGACCTATTAATCAACTCCATAATTCGGTCTTATATTCTTTGCGTGACTACTATGAAAAATATATGAAATCCCAAGAATGGATTAGATTTTGAGTGTGGTATGAAAATGAAGGGTTTGGTATCAATGATTGGTGGAATATTGTAAACGAAACATCACAAGCATCATATGCATTTAGGGGTGGATTGACTTAAGAAAAAAATTGAGTCAAGAAATGATGAGGTTTGGTAATCGAATTGGTTTGAAATTGGATAGGTTTGGTAACCTCATTAGATTAAACGGGTATTAGCAATGAAGTCGTGTGTGCGCTCTATCAATTGATTACATTGTTAAGCGATGGATAATTCTTCTAATCGTGCGCTACAATGAGGGATAATTTCATTGCTAGTAGGAGGTGATTTGGCAATCATTAAGAAATGAGAATAGAGTAAATTTGCTAATACCTAGGGTATCCGAATTAAAATCAATGGGGAAAGGTTAAGTGATTGGAAAGTACTACATATCACATGTATTACCCTACTTACCGAGCTTTAGCTCACTCTGTTGTTATTTCATGCCATGATAAGTCAAGACGATGGTAATATTGATAAAAAAGCCACCGCTTCCCCCGAGAAAAGGGCTTATGTGTGACATGAAAAACATAGAAATCTCTTTTGATTGTAAAAAAGGGTACGGTGTCTAGTAGTAGGTAAATAACACTTCGTAACAATATTCATTAAAGTTGTGTAAATTTTATTATACGTACTTCTATACTTAATATGATATTATTTATTGGCCATGTATTATTGGAGTAAATCAGGAATTTAGTCTCTAAATTGTAACGAACCTAGCTACATCTTGTAGGTAATTGGTAAGGGAGTCTGGGGTGCTACGGAGGTGGTATCGAGCTTTGGTTTACTTAATCGGGTAGAAACCTAAGTGTCACATAAGCTCGAGGACCAGTGCGCTACTCAATAATTAAAATCTACTTCTTGGTCTCTCATAAATGTGAGTGTTTAATGTGTGTTTTATGTCATATATAGCCATTTCTTGGAAATATGGTTAATGATAAATATTGTCATTATAGATGTTGTACCTATTTCATCTTCCTCGTGCTACTAGGACACGGCGATAGCAAGCCACCCTAGTTGCATACTTGGTTGAGCTAAATAGCTTTACAATGGCCTGGACTAGGATCCGGTGGCCTATGTTATCCAGCTACATGACTCGATTCGGCGAATAGTGTTCACTAATGCCTCTTTTTACCGATGCAGTAGTGTGGATTTTCCGAGGATGACCATACAATGGACTCTTCTATCGAGAGGTTGGTAGTTACTAGACGATGTCTAAGAGAGTGAGATAGATCGATATTCTTATCAAAATGTGATTCAAGCCTTCCTACCAACATAGAATGTAACATAACATGTACAAAGAAAAATTATGCCAAGAAAGAATCCCGTACTAGTAGGAGGAGAAAGAACCTCCAATAATCAATAAGAAGCTTTAAATTGTATCATGGAAATGATGCAGCAACAAAAATAACAAGTCCATGTGAAGTAAAAGAGATAGCTCTTAGCTATGCATCAATAGCCTCCGCCTCCACCTCGAGCATAGGAATGACGCAATAGAGATGTTTAAAAAAATGAATCCCTGGGAATTTGCCGAGAGTGCTAATCCAATGATAGCTAAGGAATGGATTAAGTCTTTGGAGGTAATATTTTAGTACCTACAATTCACCAATAATGTGCGAGTTTCATGTGTTATCTTTATGCTGACCAAGGATGTTTGCACATGGTGGGAAAGTACATAATTAACAATAGACATGCCTATTTTAACATGGGAAGGATTTAAGGAGATCTTTTATAATAAGTACTTTATCGCGAGATGTTAGGGCTAGGAAAATTCGAGGAATTTATGGAATTGAAATAGGATGGTATGTCCATGGGTGAGTATGTGCGAAAGTTCAAATAGGGGTGTAGATTTATCCCATTCATTGCGGGGGATGAAAATTTGAAAAAGAATTGATTCCTATCAAGGTTAAACTTGAGAGTTCGGAGTATGGTACCAATGTCGGCCGCCCACGACTTTTTAGAAATGGTAGACAAGGCATCGCTCGTGGACAAAGATTAGAAAAAGATCATAAAAGAGGTACGAGTAGAAGAGGTAAGCATTTAAATCTAAAGCCTCTTCATCCGGACCGATAAGGTGAGTCCCACTTAGGAAGTTTAATAGAAGTGGTGGTCTAGGAAATACAAGAGCTACCAAACCAACACCATACATTTTTGGATCACTACTCGGGTAATCAATTAGGACCAATGACTAATAATCAACCTTAGTGCAATTAGTGTAGGAGCTTCCATATCAAGGAGTGTCGATCGGACGTGAGGACTAGCTATGTATGTCATAAGTTAGGGCACGTATTCAACAATTTCCCCTAAATGTAGAAACTAGGATCGAGAAGGGTACCGCTCGAGTTTATATGATGATATAGGAGGAGGCTAACTAGAGAGACGCAATACTTATTTATGGTAATGTCTCAATCCTCGGCTTGATTACTTATGTTTCGATGGATTACGGTGCTACACATTGATTCATATAAAAAACATTAGTAAAAAGCCTAGGCACCAAATCAAAGACATTATGTTCTAAAGTGTATCTTATAGTTAGCCCTTCTAGAGACTTTATATAGTCGACAGGTATAGTTAAAGAGTCTCTAGTGCATATTGAGGATAGAAGTCTAGAGGTCGATCGATAGTGTTGGATCTTTAAGATTTTGATTTGATCTTAGGGATGGATTGGGCGACAAGGCACGGTACCACTATAAACTTGTTGAGGTAGAAGGATAACTTTTGAACTACCTAGGAATCAATAATTAGAATTTAAGGTTAATTCAAAGTTTTGAGCCATACTCGACCATCTCGGCTTTAAAAGCTTGAAAGATGCTAGAAAAAGGATGTATGGGATACCTAGCACATATGGTAGATAACCGGGTAGAACAAAAGTCAAAATCGAAAGATATAGAGGTAGTACAAGAGTACCTAGATGAATTTATAGAAAGGGCTCATATGTGACATGAAAAAAATTGATATCTCTTTTGATTGTAACAAAATGGTATAATGTCTAGCGGTAGGTAAATAACACCTTAAATATTTTATGACTTTTGTAGCGGTATTCGTTAAAGTTGTGTAAATTTTATTATACATACTTCTATACATAATATGTTATTATTTATTCGCCATGTATTATAGGAGTAAATCAGGACTTTAGTCTCTAAACTATAACATACCTAGCCAAGCCTCTTAGGTAATGGGTAAGGGAGCTGAGGGCACTATAGAGAGAAGTAGAGAGAAGTCAAGAGAGAGAGAGGGAGAAAAGGAAAGAGAGAGAAACAAAGAGAGGTCAAGAGAAGAGAGAGAGGGAGAAATAGAGATGAGGGAGAGAGCAAAAAAAAGGGAGGAAGAGAGGAAGAAAGATAGAGGGGTAGAGGGAAAGACAAAGAGAGAAAGAAAGAGGCGGATAGAGGGAGGAAAGGGTAAAGAGAGAATGAGAGGGAGCGACATGGAGAGAGAGGGAGGGGGACGAGAGAGGGATAAAGTGAGGGAAGGAGGGGGAGGAAGAGAGAGGGAGGGAGACGAGAGAGGGATAAAGTGAGGGAAGGAGGGGGAGGAAGAGAGAGGGAGAGAAATGAGAGAGATTAAGAGAGGAAGTAAGAGAGAGAGGGAGAGAGTAAGGAAGAGAGAGGAGAAAATGGTAGAGAGAGATTGGGGTGATAGTGGGGGAGAGAGATAAGGAGGGAGAGAGGGGAAGGGAGAGGGTGGGAAAAAGGGAGGGATAGAGAGGGTGGAGATTTAAAGAGAGTTATAAAGAGAGAGGGAGAGAGGTATAGGGAGAAAAAGAGAGAGAGAGAGAGAGAGAGAAGAGGTAAAGAGGGAGGGAGAAAGGGAAAGGGAGAGAGGTAGAGAGAGGCAGAGAGGGTGAGGAAGGGAATGGGAAAGAGAGGGAGATAAAGAGGGAGATAGATAAGAAAGATAGAGGAAGGGGAAAAAAAGAAGAAGAGAGAGAGAGAAGGAAAACGAGAAAGAGAGATGGAGGGATAGTGGAAGAGGGAGAAAGGGGAAAAAGAGGGAGTGAGAAAGGGAGAGGGAGAGAAAATGAGAGGAAAAAAGGAAGGAGAGAGACAAAGAGAGAGAAGGAGTGGATTAGGGAGAGAGAGGGAGAGAGAGAATGTCAAAGTGAGAGAGAGAGATAGACGGGGGAAAGAGAGAAAGGGTAAGAGGGATGTAAAGAGGGAGAAAGAAGAGAGAGAGGGCAAGAGGGATGTAAAGATGGCGAAAAGAAGAAAGAAAGTGGGGGGAGAGGGAAAGAGAGGGTGAGGGAGCGAATGGGGGAGAGAGGGAGGGGGAGATAGAGAGGGAAAAAATGAGGGAGAGAGAGATAGGAGAGAGAGTGAGAGAGAGAGAGTCGGGGAGAGAGATAAAGAAGTAGGGAGAGAAGGTAAGATGGGAAGATTAACGGATAGAAAGAGGGACCTAGGAAGAGAGAGAGAAGGCAAGGGGGACAATGAGAGTTTGAGAGGGAAGGAGTTTATGAGAGAGGGAGAGAGGGAGAGAAGGGGTAGAGAAGGAGGGAGAAAAAAAGGAGATAGGGAAAAAGAAAAGAGAGAGCAAAGGAGATAGAGAGAGAGGAGAGAAAGAGGGAAAGAGAGAGAAAGAGTGAGAGAGAGGGAGAAAGAGAGATGGATAAAGAGAGGGGAGAGAGAAACGAAGAGAGAAGAGAAGAGAGTGAGGTAGAGTGAGAGGGAGAGGGAGAAAGGGAGAGAGAGGTTAAATGGAAGAGGGAGATAAGGAGATAGAGGGTGAAAGGGAGAGGGAGGGAAATAGGGAGAGAGAGAGAGAGAGCTAAAAGGAGAGTAGAAGAGAGGGAGTTAGAGAGAGGGAGAGTGGGCGATAGGGAGACGGAGTGAGAAAGAGGTACTTATTGGGTAGAGAGGAATAGAGAGGGAGAGGGAGAGGGGGAGAGAGGAAGAGAGAAAGAGAGAGGCATGGAGAGGGAGAGAGAGAGGGAGAGAGAGATGGATAATAGGAGAGTGAGGTTAAGAGAGAGAGAGATAAGAAAAAGAGGGAGAATGAGGAGAGGAGGAGAGAGAGGGAGAGAAGTATGGAGAAGGAAGGAAAGAGAGGGAAGTAGAGAGACGGGGAGAGAGGGAGAGAGAGTGAGAGAGGAAGAGAAGGAGACGAGAAAGATATGGTGAGATCAAGGAGAGAGAGAGGGAGAGGAAGAAATGGAAAGAGAAATAGTGAGAAGGAGAGAGAGAGGGATGGGGAGAGAGAAAGGGAGTGAGAGTGAGAGAGGGAGAGGGAGAGGAAGGGAGTGGTAGTAAGAGAGGGAGAGAAAATGATAGGAAAAGAGGGAGAGCGAGAGAAAGGGAGAAAGGGTGAGAAAGAGAGAGGGAGAGAAAAGAGAAATTCAAGGGGAGAGAGAGGGAGAGAGGGAGAGAGGGATTGAGAAAGGGAGTGAGGGAGAAAAGAAGGAAAAGGGAAGGGGGAGACATAAAGAGGAAATGAGGGAGAGAGAGGAAGTGAGGGAGAGAAGGAGAGTGTTAGGTGAGAGAGTGAGTAAGAGAGAGGGTGAAGGAGAGAGAAGTAGATAGGGAGTGATAGAGGGAGAGAGGGGGAGATAGAGAAGTGGAGAGTGGGAATGGCAAAAGAGAGAGAAAAGGAAAGAGAGAGAGAAGAAAGAGAGAGGTGGAGAGACATATAAGGAGAGGAGAGGGAGAGGGAGGGAGAGAGGGAAAGGGGGTGAGATATAGAGTAGGGGAGAGAGAGAGATGTAGAAGGAGGGAAAAAGAGAAAGGCTAAGGGAGAGAGGTATAGGGAAGAAAAGGGATGAAGGGGGAAACAGAGAGGGTAGGAGAGGAAGAGAGAGAAAAAGAGAGGGATAATGGGAATGGGCATGAGAGAGAGGGAGAGTGCAAAAGAGGGAGAGGAAGTGAGAGAGAGGGAAGAGGGAGAAGTAGTGAGGGAGGTATATATAGGGAGGAAGGGAGGAAGAGGGAGAGAGACGGAGAAAGAAAGGGAAAGTAGGAAAGAGAGAGAGAAAGAGGGGAGGAAAGAGAGCGAGAGCGAAAGAGAAGGAGAGAGAGTGAGATGGTGAGATCAAAAAGGAGTGGAAGAGATGGAAAGAAAAAGAGGGAGAAGGAGAGAGAGGGGTGGGGAGAAAAGCGAGTGAGAGTGAGAGAGGGAGAGGGAGAGAAAAGGAGTGGTAGTAAGAGAGTGAGTGAAAGAGAGAGGAAAAGAGGGAGAGGGAGAGAAAGAGAGAAAGAGTGAGAAAGGGAGAGGGAAAGAAAAAGAGAGGAAGAGAGAGAGGGAGAAAGAGAAATTCAAGGGAGAGAGAGAGAGAGAGGGATTGAGAGAAGGAGGAAGGGACGAGAAAGAGGGAAAGGGAAAGGGAGAGAGATAAAAAAACTAAGGAGAGAGAGGAAGTGAGGGAGAGAAGGAGAGTGTTAGGGTGAGAGAGTGAGTAAGAGAGAGAGTCAAGGAGAGAGAGGTAGATGGGAAGTGATAAAGGGAGAGAGGGGAGATAGAGGGTGGAGAGGGGGAATGGAAAATGAGAGAGAGAAGGAAAGAGAGAGGGGGAGAGAGGTAGGGAGAGGAGAGGGAGAGGGAGGGAGAGGGAAAAGGGGTGAGATAGAGTGGAGGGGGAGAGACGAGAGGTAGAAGGAGGGAAAAGGACGGGGGTTAAGGGAGAGAGGCGAGAGGAAAGTAGAGGGAAGGAGGGGCGAGAGGAAGAGGGTAGGAGAGGAAGAGAGAGTGGGAGAGGGGGATTGTGGGAATGGGAATGAGAGAGGGAGAGAGGAAGTGAGAGAGAGTAGAGAGGGAGAGGTAGTGAGGGGGATATAGATAGGGAGGAAGAGGGAGAGAGAGGGGGAAAGAGAGGGAAAAAGTATGAGGGAGAGATGGAAGGCAAGAAAGAGAGAGAGGAAGAGAAGGAGAGAGAAAGAGATGGTGAGATTAAGAGCGTAAGCCACTGTGAAAATCCTTAATTATATATATATATATATATATATATATATATATATATATATATATATATATATATATATATATATATATGGGCTGAAATATTCAAATAAGTGAAGGTGTGATTGTATATGTGTGCCATTTGAGTATTTTGGGATGACAACATGTGAGGTGTTTTGGTGAGGATTTATGGAAGGAAATTTTGGAAAATTACACCTTAATTAAAGCCATTTTGCTTGAGATTGATGGTTTAACCGGTAAAGGAATCAAGTAGGCAAAATCGGTGTTCTTGAGAATTTGGTTTTGTCTAGATTTTGTGTGGATTGTTCAAGGATCATAGGTTGATTTTTGGGTGACGATTAAAGAATAAAAGTTATTGATATATGTCTCAACTACCCCTCTATAAAATATTTTTGCTTATTAGGTTTATATATAAAATGTTAGGCCCATTTTGTACATACTGTTCGGATGAACTACAATTGGACAGATTTAATCAAAAAATTCAAAATTATGTTATTACTCATGTGTTTTGTATTTTAGCCTAATTTTTGGATATTGTTTGAAATAATATATCTAGTTTTGAATATAAAAATTATAGTATTTAATTTTGTTCAGAAGTGGGACGTTGTTGCTTGATAAGAGACTTGTCTTGTAATGCATCTTCTACAAATAGATTTGAGATGTATGTGTATGATTGGAACTAAACTAGCTTAAGGGACTTTGTCACTAGAACCATATTAGTTTGAAGATTTAGTTAGCATAATTATCTAGTTGGTTGACCATTAGACACCTAAGCACCTTAATTAAATGCTTGCAAGCCAACTCACCCTTAAAACTAATCAAACCCGCCACGTGTCCTATGCCTCACCCAATTACTTTACACTTTGTTAAATTGATTTGAGACTCTTGTAACCTTGATTTATGGGAAAGAAAAAAATAAGTATATATGTTAGTAAAGAGAGAAAAACCAATTGAAAGAAAGGGAGAGAAAGACACGGCAAAAAGGAAAACGAAAGGAAAGAAAGAAAAAGGGAGGAGGAGCGAAGGAAGTTCTTAATCAATCTAACAAAGTAAGTGGGTTACCTTTTAATTATTTATACCATTTATTTGATCTTTACGTGGTTGGCTAAACTTGTGTTTAGGTTGTGATATGTTGTTGTATTTGGTTGCGTTGGTTGGCTTTCCTTGCAATTGTTTATTGTTATGGTTGGTTGTGTTAGTTGCTTCCCAAAGCTTAGAAAGCCTTGTATATAGCTAGATTTATGTTTTTGTGGATGTGAATGATGGAGTTGGGTTTGACTGAAACTTGGTAGGTTAATTTAGGATTGATATAGACTTAGACAAAGTAAAATAGGAAGGAAGAAAAGATGGAATTTTAGGGTTTTTCTTGAGCAAAATTTTGGCCAAGAATGAGAGAAATGGGATTCTTTGGACACCTAAGATCTTAAACTTCTAATGAGAAAAAATTAATTTCGAACAACTATGTTAAACAAAAAGGAAATTTGATATAAAAATCAAAGACAATTTCTTGGTAAATTTAAGGACCATTCGGCCTAAACTTAGGAAAATGGGGTTTTGGGTTCCCTTGTATGAATTTGATAATTAATGGTTCATCTAGGCTCAAATAGAGAGAAAATGGAAAGTAGAAAGGTAAACCTATAAAAAGGAACCGAAACCTAGACCTAACTAGGTTCGGCCTAAAAGTATTAAAGACGAACTAGAATGGAAAATCTTACCATAACATATTAAAAATCGATCCCAATGCTAATAACTATGCAAGTCTAGGGTGGAATGATTTAATGACAAGATTTGCTAGAGGAAAGAAAAGGAGAAGTACTCACGTGCATAATTAGATCCGTAACTTAACAAATACCAATCGTCGGTGTTAACTCTAACGAGATGAATATGATGATGAGTGATATGAGAATACTTAAAACCTTGTATGGGTTGGACCTACGAAAGTGTATGAAATTGAGCCCTGTATGGATTGGATATCGAGAATAAATAAATACTATAAAGGTTAGAGGCCACAATATGTTTCATACGAGACACATGACATCATGTGCATCATATGCATTAGGGGTGGATTGATGAAATGGGTAGTAGCAAGAAACCATGTGTGTGCTCTATTAGTAACACCATTAAGCGAGGGATGATTCCGCTAACCGTGTGCTACAACGAGGCATAATTTCATTGCAAGCGATAGGTGATAATAAGATCACTAAGAGAGAGTAACGGAGCGAGTAGGTGATAATACGATCACCAAGAGATATAATACATGGACTTGCTAATACACGGGCTACCCGAATAAAATGGATGGGAAACAAGGGAAATAGAACATTATTGCATATCACATGCATCACCCAACTTCCTAAGCTTTGGCTGACCTCGTTGTTATTTTTATGTTATGATAGGTGTAACGCCCCCGTCCCGATCCACTCTCGATTACCCAAATAGGGGTGGCCGGGCGAGGCACATACGCCGACACGACCGATCTTCAAATTAACCTTAGACACGTGCGTGCTCATACGTTAAGGATTTATCATACCATGAAACGTGTATAAAATAATTTACATAATATTAACAATACGAGTGAAAGAAATTACAAAATTTAATTACAACACCATCAAAATGTTACTCGACACCCCAACCCCAAAATTACAATCAAGAGAAATTTTGGTACACTTGTGTCACACATGAGCCTTTTTAGAGGATCCGCCAACATCCTTATCAATATTACCATTGCTTTTACTTGTCTTGGCATGCAAGAATAAACAAGGTGAGTTGAAGCTTAGTCGGTAGGGTGATGCATGTGTTATCCAATGTTTTTCCGCCTACCCTCACTATTCTTCTCGGTCCGAAATGTTAAGGGTACCTTGGATATTGGCAAATCGCTTCTATTCTTTGTGATTGCCGAATAACCTCGGTAATCATTTACTATCGAATAACCTCGGCAATCAATTGCTGGCGAATAACCTCGGCAATCATTTATTACTAAATAACCTCATCCATTTTTAATTCGGGTACCCTAGGTATCAACAAGCTTGTGTGTCCCATCTCTCGGTGATTGCATTATCACCTATCGCTCTATTACTCTCTCTCAATGATCTCATTATTACCTACTACTCATAATAGAATTACCCCTCATTGTAGTACACGGTTAATAGAATTGTCTCTTGCTTAATGGTGTTAGTAATAGAGCACGCACATGGTTTCATGTTGTTATCCATTCCATTCGGTTTGCTTACCAAACCATTTTATCTCATGACTCAATGATGTTTCTCAATTTCATATCACCCCCGAATGCACGTGATACACATGTTATAATGTTTAACACATTCGACTAATTATGCTATCACCATTTGCTTCTCAAAAACTTCTCTTGTTTGATGCACACTCGAGACTTCATAAGTGTTTCATATACCATTTAAAGTATTCAAAATGAGAATACAATTTTCGTTCATCGGTAGCATTCATTACATAAATCTACTTCGTACTTATGAGTTTTTCCTTTTCGTGTATCGAGTAAGTCTAGGCGCGGATTTTTGATGTATAACTTAGTGTATGAGACCGGTTAATCCTAAGGATTTATACATGACATACTTAAGCTAAATTTTTGCTTAATCTAAACATTTAATCTTAATAGTCGAAGTTAACTCATAAAGGGGGTGCCACAAAGAGGGAGAGAGAGAGGGGGAGGAAGAGATGGAAAGAGAAAGAGGGAGAAGGAGAGCGAGGGATGGGGAGAGAGAAAGGGAGTGAGATTGAGAGAGGGAGAGGGGGAGAAAGGGAGTGGTAGTAAGAGAGGGAGAGAAAGAGAGGGAGAAGGAGAGAAAAGGAGAAAGAGTAAGAAAGGGAGAGGGAGAGAAAGAGAGCGAGAAGAGAGAGAGGGAGAAAGAGAGAGATTTAAGGGGAGAAAGAGGAAGAAAGGGAATAAGAGAGGGAGGGAGGGAGAGAAGGAGGGAGAGGCAAAAGGAGAGAGATAAAGAAGAAATGAGGGAGAGAGAGGAAGTGAGGAAGAGAATGAGAGTGTTAGGGTGAGAGAGTGAGTAAGAGAGAAAGTCTAGGAGAGAGAGGTAGATGGCGAGTGATAGAGGGAGAGAGGGGGAGATAGAGAGGTGGAGAGCGGGAATGGCAAAAGAGAGATAGAAGGAAAGATAGAGGGGAGAGAGAGAGGTAGAAAGAGGAGAGGGAGAGGGAAAGGGAGGGAGAGAGGGAGAGGAAGAGAGAGAGAAAGAGGGAGATGGAGGGAGGGGGAAAAACGAGCAAAAAGGAGAGAGGTTGAGACGAGTCGAAGAGAGGGAGAGAAAGTAAGGGAGAGGAAGAGTGGGAGAGATAAAAAGAGAGAGCGAGAGAGAGATTGTAGGGCATAGAGAGAGGGAAGGAGAGAGGTAGGATAATAGGGAAAAGGAAGAAGATTAAGAAAGGGAAGGAGAGAGGGAGAGAGAGAGAGAGAGGCAGAGAAAGAGGGAGAAAGAAAGAGACTTAGAGAGAGGAAGGAAGAGAGAGAAATAGAGAGAGGTCAAGAGAGAGAGAGGGAGAAAAGGGAGAAATAGTTATAGGGGGAGAGAGCAAAAAGAAGGGAGGAAAAGAGGAAGAGAGAGGATATGAGAGCGATATGGATTAGAAGGGAGAGGGAAAAAAGGAAGAAAAGGAGAGGGAATGAGAGAGAAGCGAACGAGACTAAGGTAAAGGAAGAGGGAGGGAGATGGAGAGCAAGGGAGAGAGGGTAAAGGAGTGAGAGAAGGAGAGGGAAGAAAGGATGAAAAGAGATGGGGAGAGATTGAGAGAGAGGAACGGGGAGTTGGAGAGAGAGAGAGTTGAAGAGAGGGAGAAGGTGAGAGAGAAAGGGAGAGACATAGAGAGAGAGAGTGAGAGAGAAGGAAGGAGAGAAAAGGGGAGAGAAAGGGGAAGAGATAGGGAGATAGGGAAGGAGGGTGGTCGAGAGGAAAGGGAATAGAGAGGGAGAGAGAGGGAGAGAAAGAGGGAGAGGAAAGGATAGAGGGAGGGAGAGAGAAAGAAGGAGACTAGGGATAGGGAGAGGGAGAGAGATAGGGTGAGATATAAGGAGAGAGAGAATAAAAGAGAGAGAGGGAGAGAGAAGGAAAGAGAAAGGGGGAGAGAGAGGGAGAGTAGGGAGGGGGAGTAGGAGGTAGAGATAGGTAGGGAGAAAGAAAGGGCAAGAATGAGAGGGAATGAGGGGGGAGAGAGAGGGAGAGAAAAAGAGAGAGAGTAAGAGATGGATGAAGAGGGATAGAGAGTTAGAGACAAAGGGAGAGAGAGAGAGAAAGAGGTGGAGAGAAAGGAAAAGGAAGGGTGAGAGAGAGAGGTAGAGAGAGGGGTAGAGAGGGATAGAGAGGAAGAGAGGGAGAGGAAGAGAGAGGTAGAGAGGGAGGAAGAGATGGAGAGGAAGAAAGAGGTAGAGAGGGAGGAAGAGAGTGGAAGATAAAGAGATTAAGGGAAGGAAATGGAAAAAAGAGAGAGACTAGGAGATAGAGGTAGGAAGAGAGAGAGGGGGAGAAGAAAATGGAGGGAGAGAGGGAAATGGAGAGAGAGGGTGAGTGAGAGAGAGAGGGAAAGGAAGAAGAAAAGGGAGGCGAAGAAGAGAGAGGGAGATGAAGAGGGAGGGATAAAAAAGAAGGAGAGTGAGAGTGATATAAATAGTTTAAGATAGAGGAAGAGGAAGTAAGAGAGGGATAGAGGAAAAGAGGGAGAGAGGGGGAGATGGGGGAGAGAAAGCAAAGGAGGGAGAGAGAAAGGAAGGAGAGTGATAGAGATTGGGACAAAGGGAGGGAGGGAGAGAAAGAGGAAGAATGAGGGAGATAGGGAGGGAGGGAGAGAGAGAGGAAGATTGAAAGAGATAGGGAGAAAGGGAGAGAAAGAGAAAGAGTGAGGGAGACAAGAGAGAGGGGCATGGGGATAGAAGGAGAGGGAGAAGGGGAGAGAGAGGTAAAGAAGGAGAGGGAGAAAGAGAGGGAGAGAGAGGTAAAGAAGGAGAGGGAGAAAGAGAGGGAGAGAGAGAGAAAGGGTGGGAGATAGAGATGATGAGAGAAGGAGAGAGAGGAAGGGAGTAGGAGAGGGAGGAAGATGGAGAGAAAGGGAGAGAGTGAGAGGGGGAGAGAGTGAGAGGGGGAGAGAGTAAGAGGGGGAGAGAGAGGGATAGATGGAAAGAGAGTGAGACATAGAGTACGAGAGAGTGAGAGGGAGTTAGAGAGAAGAAGAGTGGGAGAAAGAAGGAGAGAGATAAAGATAGAGCAAAGGAGAGATAAAGAGGGGGAGAGGGAGGGAGGGGGAAAGATAGAGAAAGAGAAAGGGATATATATTTAGAGAGAGAGATAGAGAGAGGAGAGAGGTGAGTAAGGGAGAGAGAGAAGGAAAAGGAGGGAGAGATAGGGAAAGCGATGGAGAGGGATAAAAAGAGAGAAAAAGACAAAAGGAAAGCGAGGTTAAGTAGGAGACGAAGAGGATTTAGAGGGAGAGAAAGAGAAAGATAGAGAGAGAAAGTGAGGGAGGGAGAGAGGAAGATGGGGAGAGAGAGGGGGAAAGAAAGGAAGAGAGAGAGAGAGAGGTGAGAGAGAGGGAGAAAAAAAGAGAAAATGAGGGAGAGAGGAAGAGAGAGAGAGAGATGGATTGAGGGGGAGAGAGGGAGGGATAGAGAGCTAGAGAGAAGGAGAGAGAAAGAGGTAGAGAGGGAGAGAGAGTGGGAGAGAGTATATGGGGAAGAGAGAGATGGAGAGAAAAGGAGATGGAGAGGGAGATAGAGGCAAAGAGAGTGAGAAGGTCGGAGAGGAAGAGAGGGGGATAGAGAGTGGGAGGGAGAGAGAGAGAGTTAGGGGAAGAGAGGGATAAAGAGGAAGTGAGAGAGAGTAAGAGGGAGAGAAAAAGAGTGTGAGGGGGAGAGAGAGAGAGAGTTAGGGGAAGAGAGGGATAAAAAGGAAGTGAGAGAGAGAGGGGGAGATAAAGAGATGGAGAGAGGGAAATATTTATAAAGAGAGAGGGGGAGAGAGAGGGAGGGAAAGGTAGAAAGAGGGAGAGAGGGAGAGGATAAGGAAGGAGAATGAGGAAGGGGGAAAGGGAGATGGAAGGGAGGAGAGAGAGAAAGAGAGGGAGAGGGAGAGAGAAAAAGGGAGAGAAAGGAAGAAGGAGAGTGATAGGGCAAGGGAGAGTGAGAGAGAGGAGAGATAGGAAGAGAGGGGGAGAGATGGAGAGAGAAAAAGAATGTGAGGGAGAAAGAGAGAGTGATAGATTGATTTAGGGAAAGAGAGATGTAGAGAGGAAGTGAGAGAGAAGAGAAGGGTTGATAGAGAGATTAAGGGAGGGAAATTACAAGAGAGAGGGAGAGAAAGGTAGAGAGAGGGATAAAGAGAGGTAGAGAGAGAAAAAGGGAAATGAAGATAGAGGGAGAGAGGGAGATAGGGAGAAGGAGAGATAGGGGGAGGGGGAAAGGGAGGGAGATTGAGAGGTAGGAGGAGGGGGAAAGGGAGGGAAATGGAGAGGTATGGGGGAAAGGGAGGAAGATGGAGAGGGAGGGAGAGGGAGAGAGATAGAGATAGAGTGTGAGAGAGGAAAAGGAAGTGATAGAAAGGGATAGTGGGAGAAAGGGGGAGAGTGTATAAGGGAGATAGAGAGAGGAAGTAGAGAGAGGAAAGAGAGAGAGAGAGATAAGGGTAGAGAGAAGGGAGAGAGAGAAAATGGGAGAGTGAGGGACATAGGGAGAGAAGGAGGGAGAGAGAGAGGGAGAGAGAGAGAGAAAGGGAAAGAGAGGCAAGGAGAATGACGGAGAGGTTGGAAGGGAGAGGCAGAGAGAAAAAGAGAGAGAGAGAGAGGAAGAGGGTAAAAGAGGGAGAGGATGAGAAGGGGAGAAAGAGAGGAAAGGATTGAGGGAGGAAAAGAGAAGCAGAAGAAGAGGAAGGAAGAAAGGGAAAGAAAGAGGGAGATAAAGGCGAGAGGGAGAGGGAGGGAGATAGAGAGAGGAAGAGAGTTAGAGGGGGAAAATGGAGAGGGAGGGATTAAGAGAGATAGAGGGGAGAGAGTGTGGGATAGTGTGAAAGGGAGTTAGAGAGAGGGAGAACGGGGAAGAGGGAGAGGGAGAGAGAGATAGGAAAGAGAGAGAAAGGGAGGAAGAGAGGGAGGGGGATGGCAAAGAAAGAGAGAATGAGAGAGTGGAGGATAGATGAAGAGAAAGAGGGAGAGAGGGAGAGGGAGAGAAAGTGTGAGGGAGAGTGAGGGAGTGAGAGGGGAAGGGAGAGAGAGGTAGGGGGAGAGAAAGTGTGAGGAAGAGTGAGGGAGTGGGAGGGGAAGGGAGAGAGAGGTAAGGGGAGTGATAGAGAGGGAGAAAAGAGAGAAAGGGCCAAAGGGAGAGTGAGGTTGAGAGGGAGAATGTGATATAGAGGAAAAAAGGGAAAAGAGGGAGGGAGACAGGGAGATAGAGAGACGAGAGGGTAAGAGACAAAGGAAGAGAGGGAATGAGATGGAATAAGTGAGTGAGGGAGGGAGTGAGGGAGTGAAATGATGAGAAAAAGGGAGAGGGAGAAAGAAAAAGGGGATAGAGGGGGAGAGAAAGAGAGGGAGAGAGAGGAAGGGGTAAAGAGGTAGGGGAATTGAAGGAGAGGGAGAAAAGAGAGAAAGGGCTAAAGGAAGAGTATGGTTGAGAGGGAGAATGGGATATAGAGGAAGAGAGGGAGAAGGGGAAGGGAGAGGGAGAGGGTGAGAGATAGAGGGAGAGAGGGCATGAGATGGAATAAGAGAGCGAGGAGGGAGAGAGGGAGTGAAATGGTGAGAGAAAGAGAGAGGGAGAGAGAAAAAGAGAGAGAGGGGGAAATAAGGGGAGAAACAAAAGAAGAAGGTGTTTAAGCAAGTTCACGGGAGTTACATTTCTCCCTCCCTAAAAGAAATTTCATCCTCGAAATTGGTTTATACAAATAGCTATGGGTATTTCTTTCTCATTTCCTCTTCTACTTCCCAATTCATTTCTTCGAGGTCATGATTCTCCCATAAAACTTTATCTAGGGAAATGTCTTTATTCCTTAGGTGTTTAAGTCATCGATCGAGAATCCGGATTGGTCTTTCCTCGTAGGTTAAGTCCATGGTCAAGTTCGGCAGCATTACCTCCGAACTCGACTAGGCTCTCCAATACATTTTCTTAACATGGATACATGAAAGACATGATGTACTCCTAAAAAGGTTGATGGTAGCAATAGGCGGTATGCCTTGTCGCCTATACGATCTAGTATCTCAAACAATCCAATATAGCGGGGACTTAATTTTCCTTTTATCCTAACTCACGAGTATGCCCTTCATTAGGGAAACCCTTAAGAAGACATAATCACCTACCGTAAACTTCGGATCTCTTCTTCTTTGATCAATATAGCTTTTCTATCGACTTTGGGTCATCTTCATCCGTTAGCGAATCTTAGTCACCACCTCGGTCGTTTGTTGTACCAATTATGGGTCCAATAACTTCCTCTCCCCTACTTCATCCTCGTGTATTGGGGATCTACATCACCATCCATTCAAAGCCTCATAAGGAGCCATCTCGATGGATGGTTGATCGCTATTATTATAGGCAAACTCGTAAGGCGTACGTACTTCTCCCATTTCCCGGACCAATCAAGGACGTATGCTCGTAGCATGTCTTCAAGAATCCGTATGACCCGTTTCGATTGTCCATCGGTCTATAGATGGTAAGCTATGCTAAAGTTTAGCTTTTTCCCCATGGCCTTATGCAAACTCTTCCGGAATGCTATAGTGAACCTAGGATCTCGATCCGACATGATTGAGACCGAAACCCTATGTAGTCTCACGATTTAATCGATATACAACTAAGCATACCGGCCGAGGCTATATGTGGTCTTAACTGGAAGGAAGTGCACCGATTTGGTCGGCTTGTCCATGATCACCCAAATGGCATCTAACCCTTTTTTCAATCTTAGCAATCCCATAACGAAGTCCATAGTGATGTGCTCCCATTTCCATTCCGGAATTGCTAGTAATTTTAACGTTCATGCGAGTCATTGATACTCTACTTTACTTGTTGACAAGTTTGACACCGTGCCATGTAGTTCGCAACGTCCTTCTTCATTCTCAACCACCAATAACTTTATCTCAAATCTTGATACATTTTAGTACTTCCAAGATGTATCGAGTACAAGGATGCATGTGCCTCTTTTAGGATTTCTTTCTTCAAATCTACTACCGACGGAGCATATAATCTTTCCCCGAATCTAACCGAGTTCCTTATTATCTACCATAAAGTCGGACTCCTTCCCAACATCTACACTTTTCTTTCATTCCTTCGACCTTTTTTCGTTTGTTGCCTAGCTTGAATTCTTTCTTGCGTGGTCGATCGGACTAACAAGGCCGACATAACTCTCCCGTAGCCTATAGGGATGATCTCTACTTCCAGCTTTCGCAATTCTCTCATGAGTGGCAACTCGGATTGCATGCATCGTTGCTACTGATTTTCTACTCGGGGCATCAACAACGACATTGGCTTCTCCTAGATGGTAGTTGATAATCCAATCACGATCTTTCACTAACTCGAGCCATCTCCTTTGCCTCATATTTAGCTCCTTTTGCGTGAAGATGTACCGTAAACTCTTATGGTCCGTATATATCTCACATTTGACTCTATATAAATAATGTCGATAAATCTTTAAGGCAAAGATGACTACCGCTAACTCTAGATCATGCATTGGATAATTTCTCTCATATTTTTTTAATTACTCGTGAAGCATAGTCCACTACCCTTCCATTTTGCATTAACACCACTCCTAGCTCATTTTTGGAAGCATCGATATATACTATAAAGTTCCCATCCTCGAACGGAATGGTTAGTACTAGAGTCGTGATCGACTTTCATTTCAACTCTTGAAAGCTCTTCTCACAAGCATCCACCCATTGGAACTTAACACTCTTCTTCATCAAGTTAGTCGGTAGCCTTGCTATTTTAGCGAAGTCTTCAACAAATCTCCGATAGTAACCTACTAGGCCTAAGAAACTTCGCACCTTCGATAAATTCTTCGAGTAGGCCGATTTTGAATCGCAGCTATCTTCTTTAGGTCCACGGCTATGCCTTCTTTCATCACCACCTAGCCTAGAAATGCTACTTGTTCCAACCAAAACTCACACTTAGGAAATTTTTCATATAGCTGCTCGCTTCCATAGTGTTTGTAAAGTAGCTTGTAAATGCCTCTTATGCTCTTCTTCACTCTTAGAATAAACTAGGATGTCATCAATAAACACGATGATGAATTAATCCAAAAACTTCCTAAAGACTCGATTCATTAGGTCTATAAAAATAGCTAGGGCGTTAGTCAATCCGAATGGCATTACTAGTAACTCGGAATGGCCATATCGTGTTTTGAATGTCGTCTTCTTTACATCTTTCGACCTTACCCTCGGTTGGTGATACCCCAATTGCAAATCGATTTTAGAGAACACCATTGTGCCTCGTAACCGATCGAACAAATCATTTATTCAAGGTAACGGATACTTGTTTTTAATCGTCACTCGGTTTAACTCTCGATAGTTGATACACGATCCGCAACTCCCCTTCTTTTTCTTCACCAATACTACCGGAGCTCCCCAAGGTGACGAACTAGGGCATATAAATCCCTTATCTAATAAGTCTTGTAATTTTTTCTTCAACCCTTTCAACTCGATCAAGGCCATTCAATAGGAGTCTTCAAAATTAGAGTCATGCCCGGCTCTAGGTCGATCTCAAATTCTATCTTTCTCTTAGGTGGCATCTTCGTCAACTTTTTGAAAAATACATCTAAAAATTCTTGCACCACTTCGATCTCTTCGGTTTTGACTTTTGCTCCACTTGGTGATCTATCACGTACATTAAGTATCTCAAACAATCTTTTCCTAGCATCTTTTGAGCCTTTAAAGCCGAGATGGTCGGAACATCTCAAAACTTTGAGTTAGCTTTAAACTCTAATTACCGATTTCCGGGTAAGTCAAAAGTTACCCATCTAACCCGACAGATCTATAATGGGACCATGTCTTGTCGCCCAATCCATTCCCAAGATCAAATCAAAATATTGGAGGTCTAACACTATCAAATCAGCCTCTAGGTTCCTATCTTAAATCCGTATTGGATACTCCTTCATTATAGTCGTTGACTCCATAAGTTCTTCGAAGGGACAGCTATAAGATACCGTACAACTAATGTCTCGGGTTTGACACCTAGGCTTTTTATTAATGTTTTTGACATGAATGAATGAGTAGTATCGGAATCAATCAAAGCATAGGTAACCAAGCCAAGGAGAGAGACATTACCATAAATCACCACCATATCCCTACATCAACCTCCTCTTGCATCGAGCATATACACCTATGCTTGGTACCCATTCGGGTCCTCGCTTCACGAGTTAGGGGCGATTGTATGATACATGTCCTAACCTATAATAGATATAGCATGTCCTCACATCCGGTCGGCACTCACTAGTTTGAAACCTCCCATACTTATTGCATCGAGGTAGAGTACTCATCATCTATCCCGATTGATTATCCGAGTAGCGGCCTTAATGTATATGGTGCTAGTCCGATCACTTTTGTATTGCTCGAGCCACCACTTCTAGTGATCTTCCTAGGTGGACCCCTTCTCATTGGTTTGAACAAAGAGGCTCGAATTTAAATGCTCCCCTCTTCTACTCGTATCTCCCTTACTATCTCTCTCTAATCTTCATCCGCCGGTATGGCCTTGTCTACCATCTCTAGAAAGTGCTAGGCAGTCGACATTCGTACCATACTCCGAATCCGTGGGTTTAACCCTCCCGGGAATCGATTTTTTTTCGGGTTCTCATCCTCCACTATGAAAGGGACAAACCAACACCCTTATTCAAACCTTCACACATACTCACTCATGATTATACCATCCTGCTTCAATTTTAGGAATTCTTGGATTTTCTTAGCTTTCACATCCGCTATGAAGTATTTATTGTAAAAGACTTCTTTAAATCCTTCTCAAGTCAAATAAGGCACGTCTATCATTATTCACGGGCTCTCCCACTAGGTGTGGGCGCCTTTAGTCGGCATAAAGATAGCGCATGATACTCGCTAATTATCGATGAATTATAGGTACTCAAAGATCACTTCTAATGACTTAATCCATTCCTCTCGCTATCATTGGGTTGACACCCTCGGTAAACTCTTAGGGATTCATCTTTCGAAATCTCTTAACCATGTCATTTCTATGTTGAGGCGAGAGGAGGAGGCGATTGATGCATAGCTAGGACCTATGTTATTTGCTCTACGTGGGCCTATTGTTGTTGTTCATGCATTGCTTGTTGCTATTGTTGCATTACGTCTATCGGAGGATTCAATGCATCTTGCTTGTTGAATCTTGCATATTCTCATTGTTTACACCAAAGGTCCCTTCTCTTCCTATTCGACGGGATTTCGTCTTAACATGCTTTGACTTTGTACATGTCATGTTACATTCGAGTTAGTTTTAGTATCGAAAACCTTAATGCCATACGTCACACAATAAAGATAAGTTAAGGATATATAGATAACAAAGATCTTAAAAGGTGCACGAGGCACTAGGCTATATGATACGTTTCCTAGACACACATCTACTCCATCCAATTACCAATCAACAAAACGAGCACGATGTGGAAAAGAGGCCTCGACTCTTCACCATCCTATAGTGCCAACCCATGTGATCTATTCGAAGTCGCAAGCTAGATGCAAGAGTAAACCCTAGTTATACATCAACCTCATGTAGGTCTACCTAACCTATATCGGTAGGAAGGCTTGTATCACATTGCAATAGGAATATCGCTCTATTAGGCTCTCCCCGATAGTATCTAGTAAATATTGATCTCGTGGCAAAAGACTCGATGCATTGTTGTCATTAGAAATGTGACACTACGGTATAGGTCAAAGGAAGCATCGGCGAATACTATTCGCTAAATCGAGTCATGGACTTGGATCACATGGACCATCGGATCCCGATCCGGGGCCATGGTGATGTTGTTTAGCTCGACCTAATATGCGGCGAGAGCCGCCCACTATCAACGAGTCCTAGTAACACTCGGAAACATGATAATTAATTAGCATCCGCAATATAAATACTTCTCATTAACCATATGTCTATGCAAGGGCTATATATAATATAAACCATACAATAAACATGCACATTTACACAGTAGACACTCACATTTATTAAATACCAAGAAGTAGACTTTTCTTATGGAGTAGTGCATCGATCCTCGAGCTTATGTGACACTTAGGTTCTACCCAAATAACTAAACCAAAGCTCGATATCACCTCCGTGGCACCCCCGGCTCCCTTATCGATTACATAAAAGGCATGGATGGGTGCACCATAGTTTAGAGACTCGAAGTCTCAAATTTAATCCCATACACATACATAGTATACTTGAATATCATAACAAAAATTATAAAATATAATTTACAAGCAAAATTAGATCCTATAATTGTCATGTCACATATGAGCCTTTTTCTAGGAAGAACCGTGCAGCTTCATTATCATCATTATTATTGCCTTTACCTATCATGGCATCAAATAAACATAGAGTGAGCTAAAGCTCAATAAGTAGGGTGATGCACTAGATTCAATGACCTCTTGACTTTCCCACTTTGACTCATCAAATTTTATCTCCGGGTACCCTAGGTATTAGCAAGTCTACTCTATATTTAATCCAAATGAATCGCGACTCACCTTCCGGTATAATAGAATTATCCCTCATTGTAGCCACTGTTAGAGAGAATCCATCATCTAACGGTGCGAGCACACGATTTAGAGTACACACACAGTTGGACCGCTAATACTCCTTTATCCAGTAGGTTATCAAACCTATCCAATTTCTATTCAATTCGCTTACCAAACCTCATCATTTTTTACTCAATGGTTTTTCTCAATTTAATCCATTCCCATATGATATGATGCACGTGATATATCATGAACCGCATTCCACCATGTCATAGGTACTAAACCCATCGATTCCATACCATTGAGTTCACACAAGGAATTCAAGACCCGTCTAATAGGGTTAATCCATTTTATGTATCATGAACCACATTCCATATCTCATAGGCACCAAACTATTTATGTCCATACCATTTTAGAAATTCAATCCACGCTTAGGTCTTAATCAATATTTTCGTGGTATGATCCAACTTGACCATTTTAGTACCAAGGTCCATTAAGTGTTCTTAGGATATCCAAGTCCATTTGTTTTCATCCAAACTCATTTTGTTTTAGTCCAAGCCCATTTATTTTAATCCAAACCCAAGTCCATTTATTTTAATTTAAGCCCACTCTATTTTAGCCCAAGCCAATTCATTTTTAATCCAAGCCCAAGTCCATTTGCTTTAATCTAATTCTATTTTGTTTTAATCCAATTGCATTTTTATTCTAACTCAAGTCCATTGATTGTAATCCAAACCCCTTTATATTTTAGTCCAATCCCACTTTGTTTTAGACCAAGTCCATATGTTTTATTCCAACTCCACTTTATTTTAAATCCAAGCCCAATCATACATATCTTCCAAACCCATATGGTTATATTAGGGTGGCTTAGTAGTCTAATTAAATACTTGGGTTAACTAAACACCATAACTAATCAAGTTTAAGTACCTAAACTCATTTCTTTCCATTAATATTTGGAAATCACTCTCCCGAAGCTCAAAATTTTTCTCTCGTACCAAATCTGCCATAACTCTTTATATATAGATCTAAAATTCATGAAATTTTACAAAGAGCTAGTAGACATGTACATGAACAATTTGTATTCTTTGATTTATATCTAGATATCACTCTAAGATCTCTAAATAAATCACACAAAGTTTGGAACTAAAAATTTCCAACATGCGAGTACATCCAAATGATCCGTACCAAATCGTCCATAACTCTTTATATGTAGATCTAAAAATTATGAACGTTTATAGAGAGCTAGTCAACATAGATGAACAACTTTTATTCTTTGTATTTTACCTAGAAATTAGTCTAGGATCCCTAAATAAATCACGCAAAGTTTGAAATTTTTCACCCCTAAAATAAAAAAAAAATTCTCTTTTCAAACTTTTAAAACACATTTCTCATCACATATAGTTATCACCAAACCAACTCATCACACATGTATAACCATCCATCATCATACATATACATGGCATACTTACACATTCTAACCTAAAGTTTACCATGAAATACACATCCAACATTTAAGGTAAATCCATCATCAAAACATCATAATTCCACCACTAAACATCAAATTTTTAACATCAACACAAACTACCATAACCACATATTACATGGCTTAAAACAAAAACCCATAAATCAAACATGTAAAACATCATGTTTGATTAAGATTTCTTAGCCTTTTTCTTCTCTTTCTCTTTCCTTGCTTTCCATTCCTTTTCTCCTTTCTTTCTTCCCTTTCTTTTTCTCCTTTCTTTCCCTCAAAGTCACGTTTTTCTCTCCTCTTTTTGAAGGGCATGAATTTTTGGCTAAAAAGAATGGCAAGGTTTCATCTTTTCACCCAATTTTAATACTAAACTTTTCCTTTTTGTTTCTTTTATGTTTAATATGCCAAGTGTCCAATTTTTGTGGTAAGAGAGGTCAATTGATGGAGATAAAAAGAGAGGCAAGTTGGAGTGTTTGACCTTCCAAAATTAAGTGAGAAAGTACAATGAAAGTATGGTGGAAGATTTTATGTCAAATCACTAACTAAAGAGAGAAACAAAAAGATAATTAAACTAACCAACTTCTTAACCTTATTTGGTTCATAAAATTCGACCATGACTCTTAAGTGGGATATATTTTTCACTTGCATGGTCATTTTAAATATACGTTATGGAAAACTAATTAATGGTTAATTAATTTCTAAAGAAAAGTATTCCTATGAACAATTCCATAAACCTTAAATTTTTTCACGAGCATAAATATAAAAGAAATGGCACATAATTAATGCTCACATACTCATGGATATTTCAAGAGATATTTGGGCTTAGGAATTAAATTTTGGTATGCCAAAATAATTTTAATTTTTTTCTAAAAAAGCCCAAGCATCTTAAAGGCACAAGCACAATCATGACACAAATCATAATTGCAAATTAGTAGATGTAGATAAAATTATTTTCGTATGTATAGCTATGTTAAGCAAGCTCATGACGAGTTACATAAGAAGGAGGGAGAGAGAAAGGTAGAGAGAGGTTAGGAGAGAGAGGTTAGGAGAGAGAGGGGGATAGAGTAAGATGGAGAAAGCGAGAAAGAGGTTTGGAGGGAGAAAGATAGAGGGAGAATGGAGGAGAGAAAGAGGAAGAGATAGAGAGGGATCGAGGGAGAGAGAAAAAGACGGAGAGAGAGAGAGAGGGAGAGGGAAAAGAACAAAAAAAAAGGAATAAGGAGACCGAGGGAGAGGGAGAGGGAGAGAGGGAAAGGGCAAGAGAAATGAAGAGGGAGAAAGAGAGTGGGAGAGAGAGAGAGAGAGGGAGAGGGAGATAGGGAGAGGGAGAGAGGGAAAGGGAGATGGGGAGAGGGAGAGAGGGGGTGAGGGAAAGAGAGTATGGGAGAGAAAGGCATAGGAAAAAAAAGGGAGGAAGGGAGTGGGGGAGAGAGAGAGGGGGACGAGTGTAGGGGATTAAGATATAGAAGAGAGAGAGAAGAAGATTAGGGGAGAAAGGGGGAGAGCGAGGAATAGATGGAGGTAAAGAGAGGGAGAGATAGGCGAGAGAGAGGGAGTGAAATGGGGATAAGGAGAGGGAGAGTGGGAGAGGGTGAGAAGGATAGGGAGAGAGAGGTAAAGTAAGAGAGGAGTGAGAGAGATAGAAAGGAAAAGAGAGATAGGGAGAGAGACAAAAGAAAAGTGAGAGAGAGGAGAGTGAAAAAAAGGAGAAAGAGAGAGAGAGGGGGAGAAGGAGAGAGAGGAAGGAAGAGAAGGAGAGAAATAGAGAAGAAGGAAGAGTGAGAGATGGAGGGAAAGGGAGGGAGAGTGAAAGAGGGACAGAGAGGGGAGAGGGAGAGGGAGAGGGAGAGGGAAGGAGGGAGAGAGAGAGTGTGTGGGAGAAAGGGAGCAAGAGAAAGGGAAATGGAGAGAGAGAAAAAAAGGAGGGAGGGGGATAGAGAGAGAAGGAGAGGGAGAAGGAATGAGAGATGGAGTGGAGAGAGAGAGAGAGGGAGGGAAATGGAGACAAAGGGAGTGGGAGTGAGAGTGAAAAAAGGAGAGGGACGAGAGCGAGAGAGAGGAAGCGATTGAGAGGAAAAGAGAGGAAAAAAGGAGGAAGAGAGAGGGAGAGAGGTTGAGGTTGCTTTTTTTACTTCATATCATATCTTTTATTGCTTCATCCCATGTGAAAAGCCTTCTACTCATGTAAAATTTACCTTCGACCCATGTGAAAAGCCTTTTGCCATATAGATTTACACTACATCCTATGTATCTAAATAATCTACTTGGATGGACTTGATATATGTTGAATTAGGATTGTGTTCCTCATAAAAATTATAGCCCTACATCTTAGCTTTCCAATTAATGATCACTTGCACTAATTGGATATCCACAGCTCAAGTTATGATCTAAATACGAACATAGACTCAATCTATCTACCTAGCCATAGGATTCCACTTTATAGCTAAATTCCTATATGATATTGACATATTTTAGATTCATTCCTTGATAAGATTTGTAGGTATGCCTCTTAATTATTATTTTTTTCCTTGCATCAATTGGAGTTACTGAAACTCTAGATATGAATTAAACTCCACAACTGATCTAGATTTCGAATAAGATTTGGATCAATTTTCAAAACTAGACTATAAAATTTCATTTGGAGGCTAAAAAAGTCTTGGATTGTGACCCACTTTATCATTCCGAAAGATTGACATGTCCTCTATGAAATCTTTGAAGACCACTTTTTTCAAATTCATCTTTAAGCCTTCGGGAAACCTACAAGAAGTCTAGAAGGTCTATGTTAATCGGGTTGGACATCCACACAGTTTCCTTCTTTATATCACATGGCCGGTAGCTATTGTTTCTTGTATCACACACTAACATGTGACTCTGTTAGGCCTTTTTAGTGAGTTCTCTCTTCCTTGCTTTAGTTTTAGGTTTTCTTACTCTAATTCATCATTTTTCTCATAGAACCCATAAACATCATCTTGATCTTATTTATCCTAATATAATACAATAAATACTAGAAAGTTCAATATAATAAAGCATAAAAATCATCCTAATTATGCCTCGATTAGAGAGAGAAGGAGAGGGATAGGGAGAGGGAGAGGGAGAGAGGGAGAGGGAGAGGGAGAGTGGTAAAAGGAGAGAGGAAGAAAGGAAGAAAGAGGGAGAAAAAGTGAGAGAGAAGGAGTGGGAGAGCAAGAAAGAGAAAGGGAGTGACGAGAGGGAGGGAGAGAAAGAAAGGGAGCGATAAAGAGGCATAAAGAGGAAGAAAGAGGGAGTGAGGGAGAAAGGAAGGGAGAGAGAGGGAGAGGGGGAAGAGGTAGAGGGAGAGAAGGAAAGCTAGAATAAAAGAGAAAAAGATAGAGAGTGAGGGGAGGAAGAGGGATAAAGCATCGAGAGAAGGAAAGAGAGAGAGGGAGGATAGGGTGAGGAACGGGGGAGAGGGTGAGTGGGAGGGAGAGGGGAATGAAAGAGAGGGGAATGAGAGAGAGGGTAAGGGTGAGAGAGAGAAAAAGAGAGAGGGAGATTGAGAGAAGAAGAGGGAGGGAGAGAGAGAAAGAGGGAGAAATGAAGGGAGGGAGATAAAGATGAAGAAAGGGGGTGAGAGAGAGATAGGGATAGAGAGAAGGAAAGCAAGAAGGAGAGGGGGATATGGGGAGAGAGGGGGATAGGGAGAGAGAGGGGGAGAGGGAGAGAAAGGGGGAGAGAGGTAAGAGAGGGAGTGAAGAGAGGGAGAGGGAGAGGGAGAGGGAGGGAGACTAAGAGAGGGAAGAGAGAGAGGGAGGTAGAAGGAGATATGGAGAAAGGGGAGAGAGGGAAGGAGAGATATAGAGGGAGACATAGAGAGAAGGACGGGGAAGGAGGGAGAAAGAGAGAGGGAGAAATAAGGAGAGAAAGAGGGAGAGAGATAGAGAGGTAGAGGTAAAGAGGGAGAGAAGGAAGGAAAGAGAAGGAGAGGGAGTGAGTGAGGAAGGGCAAAACGAGAGGGAGAGGGAGATAGAAGGTGAGAGAGAGGGAGAGAGGGAGAGAGAGGGAGGAAGAGGAGAGAGATGGAGAGAAAGAAAGAGAGAGAAAGAGAGAGGAAAAGAGGGAGAGAAGAAGAGGAGGGAGAGAGAGAGAGAGTGAGGGAGCGAGGTAAGAGAGGGAAGGAAAGGCGAGAAATAAAGGGAGGGAGAGAGGGAGATGAAAGGAAAGGTAGAAGGAGAGGGATAGATAGAGAAAGAGAAAAAGGGAGAGGAAGAAAGAGAGGGAGAGAAAGAGAGATAATGATGTAGAGAAAGAGAGGGGGAGAAAGGTAATGAGAAAAGAAAAGAGGGAAGGTAATGAAGAGATAGAGGGAGAGAAAGAGAGGAAAAGAGATAAGTAGAGAGAGGGAGAGGACCGAGAGAAGGGGAAAGATAAGGATGGAGAGGGATAGAGAGGGAGAGAGTAAGAAAAAGAAAGAAAAGAGAGAGAATCGGAGGGGGAGGAAGAGAGAGAGAGATAGATGTGGATAGAGGGAGAAGGAGAGAGTAAGAGAGTGAGAGGAGAGAAAGAGAGAGAAAAGGAGAGATGGCAAGATAGAGAGAGGGACAAAGAAAGAGAGAAAGAGATAGATAGAAAAAAAGGAGAGAGAAAGGGAGTAAGAGGGAGAGGACCGGAAAAGGGGAAAGATAAGGAGGGAGGGGAAAAGAGAGGGAGAGAGTAAGAAAAAGAAAGAAAAGAGAGAGAATGAGAGAGAGAGGAAGGGAGAGAGAGATAGAGATGGATAGAGGGAGAATGAGAGAGTAAAAGAGTGAGAGGAGGAGAGAAAGAGAGAGAAAAGGAGAGATAGGAAGATAGAGAGAGGGAGAAAGAAAGAGAGAGAAATAGAAAGGGAGAAAGAATAGAGGTGGAGAGAGAGAGAGGGAGAAGTAGAGAGAAGGGAGATAGAGGGAAAGGAAGAGAGAGACATATAGAGAGAGGGAAAGAAGGGAGAGAGAGTGAAGGAAAAGGAGAGGGAGAAAGAGAGTAGGAGAGATTGGGAGAAAGGGAGAGAGAGGGAGGGGGAAAGAGAGGGAGGGAGAGGGAGGGAGAGAAGGAAAGAGGGAGTGTGGGGGAGAAAGAGGAGGGAGAGATAGAAGGAAAGAGAGAGGGAAAAGAAGCAAGAAAGAGACGAGAGGGAGAGAGAGGGAGAGGGAGAGAGATGAGAGAGGAAGAAGGAGAGAGGGAAAGAGATGTGGAGGCGAGAGAGGGGGAGAGGGGAGAGAAAGTTAGAGATTAGGAGAGAGAGAGAGATTAAGAGAGATAGAGAGAATTGGGGAGAGGAGGAGGGAGGGAGAAGGAGAGAGAGAGGAAGGGAGAGAGGGAGGGAGAGGGAGATAAATGTGGAGAGATAAAGGGATATAGAAGAAGAGAGAGGGAGAGGGAGATCGGAGAGAGTGGGAGAGAGAAAGAGGAGAGAATGAGAAGAAGAGAGAGGGAGAGAGAGATGAAAAGAGAAAGGAAGAGATTAAGGAAAAGAGAGAGAGGGGGAGAGGGAGAAATAAGGTGAGAGGGAGAGACGGGAGAGGGATAAAAGAGGAGAGAATGAGATAAAGGGGGAGATAGAGGGAAAAAGAGGACGGAAAGAGAGATAGGAAGGGAGATAGGGAAAGGAGGGAGGGAGATAGGGAGAGGGAGAAAAAAGATGAGAGAAGGGAAAGATAGGGGAAGAAGGGGTAGAAAAGAAGGGAGAGAGGGACGAAGAGAAAAAGGTAGAAAGGGAGATGAAGGGAGATAGATAGAGGGAGAGATAGTGGGGAAGAGGGAGATGGAAAGGGAGAAAATAGGAGATTGAGAGGGAGAGAAGAAGAGACAAAGAGAGGAAGGTAGAAAGAGAGATGGAGGGAGATAGATAGAGGGAGAGATAGTGGGAGAGAGGGAGATGGAAGGGGGAGAAAAGGGGAGATAGAAAGGGAGAGAATAAGAGACAGAGAGAGGAAGGTAAAAGGGAGATAGAGGGAGATAGATAGAGGGAGAGATAGTGGGGAGAGGGAGATGGAAGGGGAGAGAAGAAGAGAGAGAGGAAGGAAGAAAGGGAGATGGAGGGAGATAGATAGAGGGAGAGATAGTGGGGGAAAGGGGAATGGAAGGGGAGAGTAGGGGAGATAGAGAGGGAGAGAAGAAGAGAGAGAGGAAATGAGAGAGAAAGAGATGAAGGGAAAAAGAGAGAGGGTGATTGAGAGAGAAAGAGCAAAAAAAAGAAGAGGGAAAGAGAGAGTGATAGAGGGAGAGCTTGGGAGAGAGGGAGAGAGAGTAAAAGGGCAATAAAAATAGAGAGAGGGAGAGAGAAAGAGTGAGGGAGGGATATAGGGAAAAAGAGGGAGCGGGTGAGGGAGAAAAAGGGGAAGAGAGAGAGAGACATAGAGAGAATGTGGAGAGATACAAGTAGAGAGGGAGAGAGGGAGTGATAAGGATGAATGCTTTGAAGATAATGATCAAAAGTTCACATTAGAAATAACTCCTCATCCTTATAGGATAAGGAAGCAACAACCTAGAGTCCTAAAGGGGACCTAATGTCGCCCTCTCTTTGTCCTTGGAGGATAAGGAAACTCTCTTATAAATATAAGGGGGACAGAAACATGTGACAACTAAGCAAAAGGAGAGAGAGAAAGGAAAAATTCAATCAACCTAAAAACTAACTAAGGCACATGGTAATGTGAAGAAAAAAAAGAGAAAATAGTTTTCTCCTAAAACCCAATCATAATATAGTCTTTCCTTCTCTTTTAAGGTTATCATAAAATTCTCTTAGATTGATTTTTATAGGAAACACTAAATAAATCAGAAAAAGGTAGAGCTAGCACCCTACTGATTTTGAGTGCTTCTTTGTGGATACTTGGACTACGTGGATCATAAATAAAGGCGGACAATTGGATGGCTTTTCGTTAAAAAGAATTTAGATCAACATTAAAAGTGGTAATCCTTTATTTATTTCTTTAAATTCATGCATAAATTGTTAATTGATTCAGTGGCTTGATCTTGGATCCTTAGATAGAGAAAATTTTTGTTTATTACGCACCTCCATATGATAGATGATCCTTCACCCCTTCTCTCTCGCTCCCCCTCTCATTCTCTCTCAACCTCGCTCTCACTATCTATCTCCCTATCACACTCCCTCTTTCCCTATCTATTCCCTCCATCTCTCTCTCTTTTTAACTCTTTCAATCCTCTCTATCTCTCCCCTTTCTCTCCATTTTTCCTCTCTCTTTGCATCTCTCCTTTATACTTCCTCTCTTCATTCCTCCCACTCTCTTTCTCTTGCTCTCTCTCACGCTCTCTCCATCTATCTCTCTCCTTCTTCTTCTTCCTCTCTCTCTCTTTTCTCTCTCCCTTTTTATCTCTTTCTCTCCTCTTTATCTCTCCCTCAACCTCTCTTTATCTATCTCCCTCTCCCACCATTTCTCTCTCCCTCCCTTTTCCTCCATTTCTCTCTTTCCTTCTCCCTTTTTCTATCCCTCTCTCTCCCACCCTCTCTACCTCTCCCTCTCTCATTCTTTGACCATCTATCTTTCTCTCTCTACCTCTCTCCTACTCCCTCATTCCTTCTCTCTCTCTCTCCCTTCTTTGTTTCTTTATCTTTCTTTTTATATCTCCCTCCCTCTCCCTCTCTGCTTCTTTATCTTTCTTTCTATATCTCCCTCCCTCTCCCTCTTTGCTTCTTTATCTATCCCTCTATATCTCCCTCTCTCTCCCTATCTGTCCCTTTTCTTCTCTCTCCCTCTCCCTCTATCTCCATTTCCCTCTTTCTCTCTCTTTCTCCTTCTATCTCTCCATCCTTCTCTAACTCTCTCCCTCTCCTTCTCTCTCCCTCTCCCTCTACCTCTCCCCCTCTCTGTCTCCCTCTCTTTCTCTCCCTCTCCATCTATCTCCATTTCCCTCTCCATCTCCCTCTCTTTCCTTCTCTCTCCCTCTCTCTCCCACCTTATCTATCTCTTTCTCCCTTTGTCTCACTTCCTCTCCCTCTCTCTATTGCATTCTCTCCCACTCTCTCTCTCTCCATATCCCTTTCTCTTTATCTTCCACTCTCTCCCACATCTCACCCTCTCTTTCTCCCCTTCTCTCTCTTCCCCCTCTCTCTCTCTCCCACACTCACTCTATCTCCATATCTCTATGTCTCACCTTTCCCCCCTCTATCTCTTTCCCTCTACCTTTCTCTTAATCTCTCTCTCTCCTTCTCTCTCCCTCTCCTTATATTCTCTAACACTCCTTCTAGCTCTCTCTTGCCCCTCTCTCTCCTCATCCCTCTGTCTTTTTCTCCCCTTTTCTCACTCCATCTCTCTCTCCCTTGCTTCCTCCTTTATGCATTCCCTCTTTCTCTTTCTACCTCCCTCCCTTCCCTCTCTTTCCCCCTCTCTCTCCCTCTCTCTTTTTCTCACTCTTTTTCCCCCTTTCCACTCTCTCCCCCTCGCTCTAGCTCTCTCTCCCCCTCTCACTCTTGCTCTCTATCTCCCTTTCTCTATCACTATCTCTCCATCTTTCTCCCTCCTTTCCTCCCTCCCAATCTCTCCCTCTCCATCTCCCTCTCCTTTTCGTTCTCCCATCCTCTCTCACTCTCTCCCTTATGCTCTATTTCTCTCCCTCTCCCTCTTCCTCTCTCTCCCCCATTCTAGTTCTCTCACTTACGCTCTCTAATCCTCTCTCCTTATCTATCACCCCCTCTCTCTTTCTCACTCTCTTGTTATCCCCCTCCCCTTCTCTCCTTCTCATTCCCTCTCTCTATCCCTCTCTCCCTCTCTTCGTCTCTCTCCCTCTCTATCCCTTTCATCCTCAACATCTCCCCATCTCCCTCTCCTTCTTCTCTCTCCTATTCCCTCACTTGTTCCCTCCCTCTCTCTTTCGTTTTAGTTCTTTCCATCCCTCTAACTCTTCTTCTCTCTCTCCCTCTTTCTCCTTCTCCTTCTCTCTCTTCTCTCGGTCTCCCCTCATTCTCTCTCACTCTTCCTTTATCTCCCTCTCCCACTATCTCTCTCCCTCTCTCTATCCTTCACCCATTCTCTCCTTCTCTTTCTCCCACACTTCCTCTCTCCCTCCCCCTATCTCTCTCTCCCCCTTTCACTCTCCCTTACCCTCTCTCTCTTGCTCCCCTCTCTTTCTCCCTCTATAGTGCTCATATTATCCCTTTCCCTCTCATACTCCCTCTTTCCTAATCTATCCTCTCTCCCTTTCTCTTTCTTCTACTCTCTCCCTCTCCCTCCTCCTCTCCATCTTTATCTCTCCTCATCCATACCTCTCTCTCACTCCCTCTCTACCACTTACTTTTTCTACCTCTCTCCCTTTCTCTCTCCCTCTATCTCTCTACCTCTCTTTCTCCATCTCTCTCCCCCACTTTCTTTATCCCTCCCCCTAGAACTCCCACTCCCACTCACTCTCCCTCTCTCTCCCTCCCTCTTTTAGTTCCCTCCCTCCCTCTTTTTGCTCTCTCTTCCTTTCTCTCTCCGACTCTTCTTCTCTCACTCTCTCACTCTCCCTCTCTCTTTTGCTCCTTCTTCTCTCTCTCTCTCCCCCACTCTTGCTCTTTACCCCTTCGCTCCCTCACCCTCTCTCCCTCTCTCCCACTCATACCCCATCTCTCTCCCTCTCTCTCTCGCACCTACTCTCTCTCCCTCTCTCTTCCTCTCTCTTCTTCTCTCCCTTTCACACTTCCCTCTCTCTTTCTATCACTTTGTCTCTTTCCCTCTATCTCTCTACCCCTATCCCTTTACTCTCTCCCTCTCCCTTTCTCCATTTCTCACTTTTCTCTCCCTCTCCCTCTCCCTAACTCCTTCTCTCTCTATCTCTCTCCCCTATTTCCTATCTCTCACTCTTCGTCTCTCTTGCTCTCATTCTCTCTCCCTCGATCTCTCTCTCCCTATCTCTTTGTTAGTGTAGGCACCCAAAATCTAACCATATCCGGATGGGCTTGAGTTAATGTATCATTGCATCATTTATTTTGATAATAATAAAGAAGTCATTCTATTAATTCTTATATTTTATCTTTGTAAATTAAAAAGAATTAGATAGAAGTTCTTATGATATGCATTTGTAATAGTGATTGATAAAAGGATATGAGAGAAACACTAATGTGAACGAGACTTGTGAGTGTTATGCTCATGCTATATGATAGCAGTAGGAGATCTCACACCTATTGCCAAAGCAAACACTTAGGTGATTCATGTTAGAGAATATATCACTAGACATAACTTGCTATAAGAACCCATTTCGTTTTAGCCTATGGGAATCTCATACGAGATGGATACAAATGGTCCTTAGACCTAAAGTCATCATGATTGTCTTATTAGAGGATTTATGTACTTTGACACTCATTTTAATAGACATGTTAAAGGGTTACACGTGGGTGATTCATTGGGTGCACTATCAATCTAATAGAGATAGGTGTATGACTAAGATAGGACGTGTCATTCCTTGCATGCTAAAGGACTTATCACATTGTACTTCGACAAATGTCTACTCAAGAAATCTATGACCATAGTAGAAGTACATCAATAGAGCATAGTTGGTTTAATTAAGAGCTAATACATTTAAGAATCGAAGAAAACTTGTGTGATTTTAATCAAACAAGACTAATAACCAAGTTTGAGATCACACTTGTGATAAGTTGACATAAGGATCTGAATTGTACGAGTAACCATGCTCATGAAAGGTAATAATGGATTAACTAATCCTCCTAGAGAATTGGATAGTCATGATACCTTGCTAAAGGTCAATCTTGATTTATGTATCAAGAGATTAAAAAGGATTCTTTCATTCTTAATTCATTGCCAATATATTTAAGAGCCTATTGAGTCACACGCATAAGTTTAAATATTCACATCACAAATGAGAAGCAAAGATATTGAAAAAATTTTCCAATTATTCAAGGTTTCCTAAAATAGAAAGTTTTCTTAATTATGGATGTTTTCTAAAATGGAAAGTTTCCTATTTTAGAAATTGATTTCCTAATTTAGAAGTTAGTTTCAAATTTAGAAATAAAGAACAAAAAAGGATAGGAGTTTCCTAATTTAGGTTAAAGAGTATTTTGAAAAATTATATCCTAATGTAAACCTCGCCAATCTATGAATATTTATTTGGATAGTCCAAATAAATTAATTAGGCTAAAATAGTTTTGGTCCACTAGGTTTAATTAAAAGCCATAAGATATTTTGGTGGGAGGATAAACATCAACCTTATTTGATAAGGTTGAATGTTTTAAAGATGAGCATCAACTCTATTAGATAAGTTTGAATATTTTAAAGTTATTAATCAAATAGTCCACATATAAAATAACTCATCATTCTTGAGGGATAAGGAATTAACAATCTAGAGTCATAAAAGAACATATGATCACCCCTCTCCTTATCCTTCAAGGACAAGGAAACTCCCCTATAAATAGGAGGAGAGGTGCAGCATGGAGAAAAAAATGAACCTAGATAGTATTTGGACAAGCTTTAAAATAATATAGCAACAGTTGGCCAAAGAAAAGAACAAAAAAAAAAAAATGGTTTCGGACGAGTCCTAAAATTATATAGGGCACACGGCCAAGAGAGAAAAATATGAAGAAAATAATTTTCTCCTAAACCCTTACAAGAAATACTCTTTCCTTCTCTTTTAAGGTTGTCATAAAATTGTCCGAGATTGATTTCTAGAGGAAATATTAAATCAAAAAAGGTAAAGCTAGGACCCACTCGATTTTGAGTGCCTCTTGTTAGTATTGGTGCCTAAAATCCAACCATGTTTGGATGGGCTCAAGTTAATGAATTATTGCATCATTTAATAAAGAAGTCATTCTATTAACTCTTATATGTACATGTTGATAAATTCATTAGAATTAGATAGAATTTCGTATGATATGCATTTGCAATAGTAATTGATCAAAAGATGTGAGATAAACACTAATGCACATAAATGATATCATTAAATGTCCCAAGTCATAACATTGTCGAGAATGGACATTGACAATATGCAAATAGACTTGTGAGTGCTATGCTCATACTATATGATAGTAGTAGAAGATCTCACACCTATTAACATGGTGATGCCAAAGCAAGAGCTTGGGTGATTTTTGTTAGAGAACATATCACTAGATTTAACTTTCCATAAGAACCCATTTAGTTTTAGTCTATGGGAATCTCATATGAGATGGTTACAAATGGTCCTTAGACTTAAAGTCATCATGGTTATCTCATTAGAGGACTTATGCACTTTGACACTCATTTTGATGGACCCATTAATAGGTTGTACGTGGGTGATTCCTTGGGTGCACTAGGAATCCAATGGAGATAGGTGTATGACTAAGATAGGACATGTCATTCCTTGCATGCTAAAGGAGTTATCACATTGCACTTTGATAAATATCTACTCAAGAAATCAGTAGTCTGCAGTAAGAGTACACCAATAGAGCATAGTTGTTTTACTCCAAGAGCTACAATATTTAAGAATAAAAAAAACTTATGCGATCATAATTGAATAAGACTAATAACCAAGTTCGAGATCACATTGTCATAAGTTAACATGAGAACTGAATTGTATGGTAACCATGGTCATGTAAGGTAATAATGGAAAATCCTCCTAGAGAATTGGGTAGTAATGGTGCCTTGATAGAGGCCAATCTTGATTTATATATAAAGAGATAAAAGAAGAGCCTTTTATTCTTGATACATTGCCTACATATATAGGAGCCTATTGAGTCACACACATAAGTTTAAGTATTCACATTACAAAGAGAAGCAAGGATATTGGAAAAAGTTTGTAATTATAAAATTTTTCTATTTTAGAAAGAGTTTCCAAAACGAAAAGTTTTCAATTTTAGAAATCAATTTCCTAATTTGGAAGTTAGTTTCAAATTTAGAAATAAAGATTCTAAAAGAAAAGGATTTTCCTAAGTTAGGTTAAAGAGTATTTTGGGAAATTGCTTCCTAATGTGGACTCCATCAAAAAAATATAAGAATATTTATTTAGATAGTCTAAATAAATTAATTGAGCTAAAATAGTTTTGGCCTACTAGATTTAATTAAAAAGCTTAAAGATAATTTTAGTGGGAGGATAAACATCAACCTTATTGGATAAGGATAAATGTTTTAAAGATAAATATTAACCTTATTAGATAAGGTTGAATGTTTGAAAAGATAATAAGCAAGTAGTCCATATGTAAAATGATTCCTCATCCGTGGAGGATAAGGAAATAACAACCCGGAGTCCTTTATAGACTTAAAGTTGCCCCTCTCCTTGTCCTTGGAGGACAAGGAAACTCTCCCCTTATATAGGAGGAGAGGTATGGCATGGAGACGATGATGATGTAAAAAAGTATTTTGGCCAAGTAAAATTGTGAGAGCAATATTCGGCCAACATAAAGAAAAGAAAAAGGGAGATTTCGACAAGCCCTAAAAAATTATCTAAGGCACCCGGTAAGAGAGAATAAATGAGAAAATAGTTTTCTCCTAAACCCTAGAAAGAAATGCTCTTTCCTCCTCCTTTAAGGTTGTTGTAAAGTTGCCCGAGATTGATTTTTAGAGGAAATACTTAGTCAAAAAAGGTGGAGCTAGCATCCTATTAATTTTAAGTGCTTCTTAGTGGATACTTGGGTCGTGTGGACTATCAATAGAGGTCGGACACTTGGACGACTAATCATTTTAGATTTGCACTATAAGAGGTAATCCTTTACTTTAGATTATTATTCATGTATGTATGATTAGTAGATTCAAGAGCATGATCTTGGGCCCTTAGTAGAGGAACATTGTTATTTATTTTGTATCTCCATAAGATGCGTGATCCTTCACCTTTTAGTGGATACTTGGATTGTGTGGATCATCAACGGAGGTCGAACACTTGGATAAATTTTCCGAAAAGAAATTTAGATCCGTGCTACAAGAGGTAATCCTTTACTTATAGCTTATTATTCATATATGTATGTTAGCAGATTTAACGGCTTAATCTTGGGGCCTTAGATGGAGAAAAATTTTATTTATTATATACCTCCATAGGATACAGGATCATTCACACTCTCCCTCACTCGCCTTTCTTTCCCTCTCCCCCTCTTATTCTCTCCCTCTTCTTCTATCTCTACCCTCTCTCTCTCCTACTCTCTCTCTCTCTCTCTCCCTCTTCCTCTATCTCCTTTCCTTTAGCTCTCTTTTTCCTCTCTCTTTTTTTCTTTCCTCACTCTCTCATCCACTCTATCTCCTCTCTTCCTCTTTCTCTCTCTCCCTTACTCTATGTACCTCCCCCTCTCTCCTCGGTCTCTCTCCCTTTCCTTCTCTCTCCTCCATCCCTCTCTCTCCCTTCTCTCCTTCTCCCTCCCTCCTACTCTCCCTTTCTCTCTCTCACTCTCTCGCTCTCCTTCCCACCCTCTCTCCTCTCTCTCCTTCCCCTTTTCTCTCTTTCTCTTTTGCACTCTTGCTCTTTTTCTCACCCACTCTCCCCCTCCCTCTCGACCTCTCTTACCCTCTCTCTCCCCCTTCTTCCCTCTCTCCCTCCCCCTCCCTCCCTCCCCGTCCCTCTCTCCCCTCTCTTTGTTTCTCTCCTCTCGTTCATCCTCTCTCTCTCCCCCTCTCTCTCTCCTTTTATTCCTCTCTCTCCCCTTTCCCTCTCTCTTGTTTTGCCCCTCTCCCTCCTTCTCTCCTTTGCTCTTTCCCTCTGTCTCTTACTCTCCCCCATCTCTTTCTCCCTCTCCCCTTCCTCTTCTCTTTGTCATCTCTCTCTCTCCATCCCTCGCTCTCCCACTCTTGCTCTTTGTCTCTTTCCCACTCTCCCCTTCCTTCATTCCCTCCCTACCTCTCTCTCTCCCTCTTTCCCTCTCAACTTATCTCTCCCACGCTCTCTCTCCTTCCTTCCCTCTTTACCTCCTCATCTCTTTCCTTCTCTCTTTCTTTCTCCCACTCTGTCCCTCTCCCCCATTCTTTGTTTCTCTCTCTCTCCCTCCCTCTTTTTATCTCCCTTTCTTTGTCACACTCTCCCTCTCCCCCTCCCACTTTCTCTCTCTCTCCGTCCCTCTCCCTTTCCATCTTTCCCTTCTCTCTCTCTCTTCATCTCTCTCCCTCTATCTTTCTCTATCCTTCTCTCTCCTACCCTCTTCCCTCCCGTTCTCCCTCCTTCTCTCCCTATCCTTCTCTCCCTATCCTCTCACCATCTCTCTTCCTCTCTATCTCCTTATTTCTCTCTCCCTCTCTTTAACCCTCTTTTTGCACTTTCTCCCCTTCTCATAAACCCCCTCTCTCTCCCACTCTCACTCTCCTTCTCTCCCTCTCTATCCCACTCACCATCTCTCCCTCTCCCTCTCTCCCTCCCTCCTTATCTCTCATTCCCTCTCTCCCCCTCCCCTTCTCTGTCTTTATTAGTTTCCCTCTCTCCCTCTCTCACCCTCTCTACCTCTCTCCTACTCTCTCTCCTTCCCTCTTTCTCCTCATCTCTATATCCCTCCCTGTGGCTCTCTCTCTCCCTCTCTCCTTTCTCCCTCTCTCCTCCTCGTTCTCTCCCTTATCTCCCTCTCCCTCTCCCTCTTTCTTTCTCCCTCTCCCTCTTAATCTCTCACTCCCTCTCTCCCACTCTCCCTCATTTTCTCTCTCTCTATCCCACTCTCCCTTACTCCCTCTCTCTTCCTCCCTCTCACTCTCTCCATCTTCTTTCCTCTTTCCCTCCTCCTCACACTCTTCCTCTCTCTCATTCCACCTTTATCCCTTCTTCTTTCTTTATCTCCCTCTCCCTTTCTTCTTTTCTCCCCCTCTTTCTCTCCCTCTCTCTATTTATCTCTCCTTCTCACCCTCTCTTCCTCCCTCCATCTTTAAATTCCTATTTGTCTCCCCATATATCTTCAACTATGTCCCTCTCCCTCTTTTTCCTTGCTCCTATTCTCCTTCACTCTCTCTCTCTCTCCCCTATCTCCTTATCCCTCTATCCCTCTCTCCCTCTCTCTCTTTTTTAACTCTTCTTCTCTCTCCCTCCCTCTTTCCCTTTCCCTCTCCCTCCCTCTTTTCATCTCTCTCCCTCCCCCTCTCACTCTTCATCCATTTTTCTCTCTCCTAATCTCTCTCTACCCCTTATTTCCCTCTCCCTCTCTTTTGTTATCCCTCTCGCTCTCTCGCAATCTACCCATCTCCCTCTCCCTCTCTCTTTCTCTCTCCCATTCCTTCTCTAACTCTCTTTCCCTCTCTCTCTCACTATTTCCCTCCTCCTATCTATCCCCTAACTCTCTCTCCCTATCTTCCCCCTCTCTCTCCTTTTCTCTCCTTCTCTCTCTTTCCCTCTCATCTCTCCCTCAACCTCACCCTCTCTATCTCCCTCTCTCTCCCTATCTCTCTCTAATTCCCTCTCTCTCCTTGTACCTCACCTTTTTCTCCCTCTTTCATCCTCTCTCTCCTTTTCTCTCTTGCTCTTTCTATTCACTCTCTCTCCTTGTCTCCCTCTCTTTATCTTGCCCTTTCTCTCTCACCTCTTCTCTTAATCTCTTACTCTCTCTCCTCCCTCTCACTCCTTCTTTCTCCCTCACTATCTCTCATTTCCTCTAATCTTTCTTTCTCTCTCCCTTTATCTCTCCATTTATCTCTCTCCCTCTCTCTATTCTTCAACCTCTCTTACTTTCTATCTCTTCCTTTCTTTTACTATCCCTCTCTTTCCCCCAACCATCACTCCCTCACTCCTTCTCTTTCCCTCTCCCTCTCCCTCTCTCTCTCCCTCTCAATCACTCGTATCCCTCTCTCTACCTCTCTCTTTATCTCACTCTCTCTCTCACTCCTTCTTTTCCCATCCTCTTTCTCTCCTTCTCCCTTTCCCTCTCTCTCTCTCCTTTTACTTTCTCCTCTCTCCCCCTCTCATTCTCTCTATTTTTGTTTTCCTCTCCCTCCCTCTCTCTTTCTCCCCCCATAAACCCTCCCTCTCTCTTCCTCTTCCTCTCTCACTATGTCTCTCTCTCCCTCTCTTTTGCTCCTTCTTCCTCTATCCCTCTCCCTTTTTCCCTATCTCTTTCTCTCCCTCTCTCTCACTCCTTTTCCCTCTATCCCTTTCTCTTTTCCCTCTCTTCCTCTCTCTCTTTCTCCTTCTCCCTCCCTCTCCCTCTCTCTATTGTTACCTCTCTCTCTCTTAATGTCTCTATCTCTTCCTCCCTTCCTTTCTCATTTTCTCTTTCTCACTCCTTCCCTACTCTCTCTCCCCCTTCTTACCTCTCTCTTTGCTATTATCTATCTCTCTCTCCCTCTCCCTTTCCCTCTTTAACTCCTCGCTCTCCTTCCCGTCCTATTTTCCTCTCTCTCTCTCCCCCCTCTCTCCCTTCACTCTCACTCTCCCTCCTCTTACTTCCTCACCCTCTCTCCCTCCTTACTCTCTCTTCCTCTCCCTACATCCCTTTCTCTCTCTCTCCCCCTCTCTCTCTTATTCTTCTCCTCTCTCACTTCCTCACCCCTTCTCTCTCCCCTTTACTCTCTCTCCCTCTCTCTCTCTTATTCTTCTCCTCTCTCACTTCCTCACCCCTTCTCTCTCCCCTTTACTCTCTCTCCCTCTCTATCTCCTTTTCTCTTTCTCTCTCACTCGCCTCCTCTCTACCCTTCTCAATCTCCCTTTACTCCTTTCTCTCCCCTTTTCCCTCTCCCTCTCTTTCTCTCACCCTTTCTCCCTCCCTCCCACCCTCTTCCTCTCTCTTTCTCCCTCTCTACCCATCTCTCAATCTCTCACTCCCCCTTTCACCCTCTACCATTCTTTCCCTCTCTCCTTTTATTTCCCTCTAACTTTCTCTCTCCTACCACTCTCCCTTCCTCTTTCTCCTTCTCCCCTCTCTCTTCCATCGTTTCTCCTTCTCCTTCTCTCTCTTCTATCCTCTTTCCTTCTCCCTCTCTCTCTCCCCTCTCTCTCTCTTTCCTTCCCTCTTTCTCTCTCCCTCTCTCTTGCCCTCCCATCCTCCCTACCTCTCTCTCTCCCTCTCTCTCTTGCTCCCTTGCTCTCCCTCTCCCTCTCCCTCCCACTTTCCCTCTTCTCCTCTCTCTATCTCTCTCTTTCTTTCCCTCTCCTTTTCTCTTTCTCACTTTCTCTCCCCCATTCACTATTCATCTCCCTCTCTATTCCCCTCTTTTTGTCTTCCCCTTTTCCTTCCCCCTCACTCTCCCTCCTACCCCTTTTCTCTACTTCTCTATCTCCTTCTTTCTCCCTCTCCCTATATCTCTCTCTCTCCCCTTTTCCTCTCCAACTCTCCCACCCTCTTTCTATCTCTCCGTCTCTCTCCCTCTCCCTCTTCCTTTCTAACTCTCTCACCCTTTTTTATCTCTTTCTCCCTCTCCCTCCCTTACTATTCCTCTCTCTTCCTCTCTCTCCTTCTCTTTTTCTCTCTCCCCTCTATTCCTCCCCTTCCCTTTCTTTCTCTCCCATTCTCCCTCCGTCTCTCTCCTCCTCTATCCTAACCCTCTATCCGTCCCTCTCCTCCTCTATCCTAACCCTCTATCCGTCCCTCTCACTCTCACTATCTTCTTCTCTATCCTTTTCTCTCCCTTTCGATCCCTCTTGCCCTCTTTCTCCCTCTCCCCTCCCTCTCCATCTCTCATTATCTCCCCTCCTACTCTCTCTATCCCTCACTTACTCTCCCTCTCTCTCCCCTCTCTTTCTCCCCCTCCCTCTCTTTCTCCCCCTCCCTCTCTTTCCCTCTCTCTTTCTCTCCCTTTTTCCTCTCTTTCTCTCACTCCGACTCTCCCTCTCTCCCCTCTCTTTCCCTCTCTTTTACTCTATTTTTCTCCCTCTCTCTCTCACACTCTCTCTCCCTCTCTCTTTCTTCCTCTTCAACACACCCTCTCCATCTTGATCTCTCTCTTTTGCTCTCCCTCTCCCTCTCCCTCTCTCCCTCTCTCTTTCTCCTCCCTCTCTCACTCTCTCCTTCTCCCTCTCCCCCTCCCTCTTTTGCTACCTCTTTCTTTCTTACTCTCTCTTTGTCTCTCACTCCCTCTCTCCATATCTCCCTTTCTCTCCCTCCATCTACCTTCTTTTTCCTCTATCTTTTTCATTCTCCATCTCTCAATCTCTCCCTATCTCCTTCTCCCTCACTTCCTCTCTCTCCCTCCCTCTCTCTATCTCTTTGTCTCCCTATCTATCTCATCCTCTCTCTCTCTCACCCTTTTTCTTTTTCCCTCTCTCTCCCTCTCCCCCTCCTCCCCCCTCTCTTTATAACCTAACCCCCTTCTTCTTCCCTTTATGTCCCCTTTTCCCTCTCTATCCCCTTTTCTCTCTACCTCTCTCCTCTCCCTCTCTCCCTTTGTTCATTCTCTTAATCTCTCTCTTGTATCTCTCCATCCCCTCTCTCTATTCCTCTTACTCTCTCTTCCTCTATCCCTCTCTTTCCACTTCCTCTCTCCCTCTATTCATCTCTTCATCTCTCATATACTCCCTCTCTCTATCTTCACTCCCTATCTAGCTTTCCCACTCTCTCTCATGTTCTGTCACTCTCCTTCTCTCTCTAATTTTCTTCCTCTCTCTCCCTCTCTCTTTCCCTTTCCCTTTCCCTCTCTCTTTCTCTCTCCCTCTTTCTTTAATTTTCTCCCTCTCTCCTCCCCCTCTCTCCCTCTTGACACATCCCCTTCTCTCTTTTCTCTTCTTCTCTCTCTTCTTTTATCTCCCTCTATATCCCTCACTCTCCCTTCCTCGCTCTCGCTCTCTCACTCTCTCTCCTACTCTCTCACCCCTCTCTTCCTCTCTCTCTCCATCTCTCCCTCCCCATATCTTCCTCTCTCACTCTCTCTCCCTTTTCCTCATACCCATCCTCCCTTTCTCTCTCTCCCATTCTCTCTCCCTCTCTCATTCTCTTCATCTCTCTCCCCTTTGATCCCTCTCCATATCTCTTTCTCTCTCTTTTATCTCTCTCCATTTCTCCCCTTCTATCTCTCCTTCCCTTCATCTCTCTCTCACTCCTTCTCTCTCACTCTTTCTACTCTTCCCTCTCTCTCCATCTCTAACCTTTCCTTTCTTTTTCTCCCTCCATCTCTCTCCCACTACCTCTCCCTTTATCTCTCTCTCTCCTTCTCCCTCCTTTCTCTCCTAATGTCTATCTTTCTCTCTTCCTCTCTCCCTCTATCCGTTTTCATCCCTCTCTCCCTCCCTCTATCTCACTCTCTCTCACTCTCTTTCCCATGCCCTTTCCCTCTCTATTTCCCTCTCTCCCTTTTTCACTTTCTCTTTCTCCTTCTCCCTCTCTACCTTTCTCTCCTTCTCTCCCTATCTTTTTACCTCTATCTCTCCCTTCCCCCTTCTCTCTACCTTTCTCCCTATATCCCTCTCTAACCAGAAGCTAAACTTTTTCTCTTTCAATCACATTTTCAACGAGTAGTTGGGTTTAGCTTCAAATTAGCTTTAACTTGGAGTCTTAGTTGTTTTACATCCCAAAAGGTGATTTCATTGAGTAAATCATGAATATATTTTCTTTGATTTTAAAATATAACTTATCTTGATCTTCCAAACTCCATAGCTAGAAAGTATTTTAACACTCCTAGGTCTTCAATTCAAAGTTCTTTAGCTAATCTCTTTTTCAGGATTGATAATTCATCCAGACTCATCACCTGTCAAAATCATATCATCCATAAATATAATTAAAATTATAAGCTTGCACTTATCAAAATATTTATAAAACATTGTATGATTAGCTTGACTTTGGTAATATCCATAACCCTTTACCGCATATCCTAAATATTCAAATTAGGCTATAAGAGACTATTTAAAACTATACAAAGACTTTTTAAGTTTGCACACTTTATTTTGGCTAATAGGACTTTCAAAACTTAAAGGAGGGCACATGAATACTTCTTCTTCTAGGTTGCCATTCAAAAAGGCATTCTTTACATCTAGTTGTTGTAAATCATAGTTAAAATAGGCTACAAGAGACAATACAATAATGATGGAGTTAATTTTTGTTGCTTGGAGCAAAAGTTTTTTTGTAATCAATAGCATAAGTTTGACTAAACCTCTTAGTAACAAGTCTTACTTTATATCTTTCTATAATTCCATCTCGCCTCGTATTTTATGGCAAACACCCATTTACAATCCACTATTTTTTGATCTTTTGGTAATTACACAATCTCTTAAGTCCCATCCTTTTTTAGTGCATCAATCTTCTCAATAATTGTTGATTTCCACATTGGATCATCAAGTGCTTCCCGAATGTTTCTCGAGATAAACAAGTTGGAAATATTTGATATAAATGTCTTATATTGGTAAGAGAGCCTATCATATGAAAACTACTTTGCAATGGGATGATTAGTACAAGAACAAGTTCCTTTCCTAATGGCTATAAATATATCCAGATCATTAAATACTATTTGAATAGAAGTACTAGGGATAAGAGGAGATGAAAGTTGAGGAGAATTAACAATACTCGAACCTAAATTCAAAGCATTAGATTCGTTTAGTGGTGCTTCGAATATAGATGATCCTTTTTCTTTTGAATGGCTTTTCTTCCTTATATAAACAATAATGTTAGGCTTATATTCATGAGAATTATTTGGTAGTGTTTCTCCCCCTATTAAAGATTCCTCCATACTTGGAAAAATAGGATTATGAGGTATGACTTTGGATAAAATATGTTAAATATCCCAACTATTTTCTTCCTTTAGTTTTCCCCCGAAGAAAATTATTTTGAAAATAGAGCTGATTTTTGAGAAGCACAACATCCATAGTAATGACAATTTTATGAGTTAATGGACGAAAAAAATTTATATCCATTCTTATAAGCTTGTTATTTGCTATATAACCAACATAAACATATTTTTTAGCTCGAGGATCAATTTTTGCCCAATCCTTATAAGGGATAAAAATATAAGCTATACAACCGAAAACTTTAAGAGGTAACTCGTGAAAAAAATTGAGTATCGGGACAAAAGTTCTTGAAATATTCTAATTGCGTAATGTAATTCAAAACACAAATAGGCATCCTATTAATTAAATATGATGTAGTTAAAATAGCTTTGTCGCAGAGATAGTTAGGAATATACATAGAAAACGAGTAGTGCATAAGCAACTTATAGTAAATGTCTATTTTTTCTTTCAAGCAATGCCATTTTGCTATGGTGTATAAACACAAGTAGATTGATGTTAAATACCTTTTTCTCTAAAGAAGCTACCTAGAGCATCATTAAATTATTTAGTGCCATTATCATTATACAAAATTCTAATTTTTGTATGAAATTGTGTTTCAACCATTGCATAATTTTTTTTGTCTAAATTCTAAACTTCAAATTTTTCATTCATTATATATACCCAATATAATCAAGTATGATCATCAATAAATGTCACAAATTTTTTTTCCGAACAAATTTGAATTCTTGAAGGCCCAAACATCACTATGAATTAGGTAAAATAGTCAAGAACGCTATTATGGTTTTGAATAATAGGTATTTTTGTTATCTTTTTATAAAATGCAATGTTCATAATAAAAATCAAAACTACCTATTCCATGAAATAAAGTAAGAAATAGTTTTTTAAGATATAAAAAACTACGATGTTGTGATGCCCCCATTCCAATCCACCCTCTATTACCCAAATAGGGGTGGCTAGGTGAGGCACGTCATGCTAACACGACCAATTCCCGACTTAACTCTTGCATGTACTTGCTCAAAACTTACTAAATGGGACATACGTAAATGCATAGAGAAAAAAGTTACATAACCATCATAAAAATAGCTACATATTGGGATGCATATATGAAAAATTACATAACATGTGTCATTACAGCAGAAGGAATTACAAACACAACATGTACAGAGCCAATAAAATGTCTACCGACACCCTAACCTAAAACGACAAGCAAAATAAACTTTGTTACACTTGTGTCACGTAGGAGCCTTTTTGAAGGAACCAACGAGCATCCTTACTAGTACTATCGTCGCTCTTACTCATCATGGCATGCAACAAAAATAGGGTGAGTCGAAGCTCGGCAAGTAGGATGACGCATATGTTATCCAATATTTTTTTGACTTCCCCCAATATTCTCATCAATTTGAAATGTTAAGGGTACCCTAGGTATTAGTTAGTCCGCTTCTATTCGCGATGATTTTTGAATAACCTCAACAATCATTTACTACCAAATAACCTCGGTAATCAATTACTATTGAATAACCTCGGTAATCGACTCATCGTCGAATAACCTCAGCAATCGATTACTACCAAATAACCTCGGTAATTAGCTAGTGTCGAATAACCTCATCAATCATTTACTTAGTTCAATCCATCACCGAATGCATATGATGCACGTGAAGTTACGTTTACCCTATTAAACTTTATATTGCACGTAGGCACTTTATATTGCAATATAAACTTTATATAGATGCCGGACACTAGACTATCCAATCATTCCCAAGATCCAACCCATATAGGGTTTTCGATAAATTCCTATATCACTTTCATAATATTTCCCCCAAGGAAAATCAATTACCGTTGACTAATATTACTCAAGTCATAAACTTTATATTGCACGTAGGCACTTTTCTCTCATTAAATTTAGTAAGTCTCATCGTACAATTCTTCCTTCACTCAACGTACATAATTAGTAGTATTTTAAATCCATTTAAAACATACTAAGGTGACATTTTCTCTCCGAACCCAAATTGGGGCATTTTAGGTCGAATTGGGCGTTTAAATGTTCTAGATCAAAATTTTAGTTTACCTAGCAATTTTTCCTATCTAAACATCCTCTTATAGTTATCATGGTGTACTCAAACCATTAATTATGGAATTGAAGGATTGGAATCCAAATCCCCACGAGTTTAGGGTTTAAGCCGAATAGGTCCTTAAAGTGGCCAAAGATAACTTTTTCATCCCAACTTGCTAATGTATCCCTAATTAAATTGTAAATGAGTCCTATGCCCTTAATTACATAAAATGGGTCCAATCTTATTCATTTTCTTACTCATGCTGAAAGGGTTCTTTATGAAAACCCTAGGAATTCATTTTCCCTCCTTTCTAATTTGTAGTTTATTACGAGGCGACCTCTAATAAAGTATGAAACATACCAACTTCTGAGCATAATTAAATCCTATCCTTTTGTAATTAGAAATTACACATATTGATGTATAACATATTCAAAAATTAGTTTTAAATACTAAACACACAATTTATAATGTCATTTTGAAGTTTAAGATTCAATTTATCCAAGCAATAGTTCATCCATCACGATCTATACTAAAACGAGCATAACTTTTTCTATATAAAACTAATAATAAAAATATTTTACAGGGAGTTATTCAAGGCATAGATAAGCAACTCGTTATTCTTAAGGTTCACCCAAAAATCATCCTAAGGTCTTTGAAAAGGCAACACCAATTTTGGACGGAAACTAATCCTCAATAACATTGATTTAACCATTCAGATCCAACCCACATTAACCATGTTTTAGTCCAATTAAATTTTAGTCCAAGTCTAATATAACTCATCATCACATAGTTGGACATGCACTAGGCATTATAAACATCACAATTCATCACCTACACAAGATCCACAAGTATAGCAAGCCAAGATATCAAACAGACCTCCAACACAAACTAAGCTCAACAATACAACAAACAACTCAACCAATACATAACTCAAACACATAAAAATGGACATGTAAAAGCATAAATAAACCTAATTACTATGATATATGCTTCCTTAAAATATTTGCTAGCCTTCCCTTCCCTTTTCCTTTTCTTTTTCTTTCTTTTTTCTTTCTTTTTCTCTCCCTTTCATGGTTTTCTCTCTTTTCTTTCTTGGTGCTCCACGGTTTTTGGCTAAAAGTTCTAGCCATTTAACCCTTTCTCCCCTACATATACTTTCCCTTTTCTTCCCCCTTTATAATTTCCTTGAATCAATTGGCGAAGGTGGAAAGTACTTGGTGACTAAGGAAGCAAGTGGTCGGTTTAAAGTCAAAATGAAGGTGAGTTGGCCTTAATTCACTTATTAGGGTGGCTTAGGTGTCCGAATAAGTACTTAAACTAACTAAACACCCAAAATAACCAAATTTAAGTAACTAAACTCAAAATGAAGGTGAGTTGGCCTTAATTCATTTATTAGGGTGGCTTAGGTGTCTAACTAAGTACTTAAACTAACTAAACACCCAAAATAACCAAATTTAAGTAGCTAAACTCATTTCTTTCTATTAAATTTTAGAAATCCCTCTCCCTAAACTTAGAATTTTCTTTCCTAAAATTTCCGAGTAGTGGTACATCCAAACGATATGTACCAAATCGACCATAACTTTATATATATAGATCTAAAAATCATAAAATTTTATAGAGAGCTAGTAAACACATAGATGAAAATACTCAAAAATAACTCTAAGATCCTTAAATAAATCACACAATGTTCAAAATTTTCCACCCCTAAAATTCAAAAAAAAATTATGTTAAGCAATTCGAAATTTTCCCAAAAATAAGTTCCAATGTTCCTAAAATTTTATAGCACATTTCTCACTAATATAATGCATTCCAAGTACTTAGAAATATCCCAAGGATAATTAACTAAATTATCCAAAAATGTTTCCTCCCAAAATTCTCCATATAAACGTCAAACATACCGTTATCGTAAAAAACTTTTAAAATAATTCATACTATTACTTTTACTTAATATAGGCATGTTTATGAATATTTAAACATATATATATGTTTATAATTAATAAATATCATGGGAGTTACATTCTCTCCCCCTTAAAAGAATTCTTTCCTTGAAATTGACTTACTCAAACAATTCTAGATATTTACCCCTCATCTCTTCCTCATGCTCCCAAGTCATGCGTTGAATACTTTCATTCATATTCCTTCAATTGCTATGATGCATAAACTCTACTCTTCCATTATTCATTAACACTCGCTCCTAACCTATTTTTAGAAGCATCTCTATATACTACGAAAGCTCGATCATCAAATAGAATGGTTTAATCCCAAACTAGGACTTGAATTATCGTATAGCATTAGATTCAATCAAAACATAAGTAATCGAGTTGAGATTGAGACCTTACCATAGTTCACAACCGCATCCCTTTGATCGGCCTCCTATTTCATCATCGTGTAAACCCAAGTTGGTACCCTTCCCAATCCCGGTTTCGATGCTTGAGGGCGATTGTAGGCTACATGTCCTTACTTGTGACAAATATAGCAAGTTCTCAAGTCCGGTCGGTACTCCCCGTATGGAACTTTCCACACTTATTGCACTCGGGGTTGGTTACCCATCATCGATCTCGGCCGATTACCCGAGTAGTGGCCTAAGAACGTATGGGATTGCTCTAACGATTCATACATTTCCTTGATCGCCATCTTGACTAAAATTTCTAGGTCGGGATTGCTTTAATGGTTTAGATGAAGAGGCTCCGGACTTGACGACTAACTTCTTCTACCGCACTTCTTTCACGATTTCTTTCTAATACTTATTCGCTAACATTGCTTTATCTACCATTGCTTGGAAAAAGTGTTAGTGGTCAACATTCGCACCATACTTCGAACTCTCGAGTATAACCCTACTAGGAATCAATTCTTTTTCAAATTTTCATCCCCGCAATGAATGAGACGAATCGACATCCTTGTTTGAACTTTCATACATATTCACCCACCGATATTCCATCTTGTTTTAGTTCAAGAAGTCTTGAATTTTCTTAGCCCTCACATCCGTGATAAAGTATTTATTGTAGAAGTCTTCCTTAAATCCTTCCTAAGTTAAGATAGGCACGTCTACTATCGGTCATGTGCTCTACCATCATGTGTGGGCATCCTTAGTCGGTATAAAGATAGCACATGACACTCGCTCATTATTGGTAAATTGTAAGTATTCAAATATTGCCTCAAAAGACTTAATCCATTCCTCTTCGCACCATACTTCGAACTCTCGAGTATAACCCTACTAGGAATCAATTCTTTTTCAAATTTTCATCCCCGCAATGAATGAGACGAATCGACATCCTTGTTTGAACTTTCATACATATTCACCCACCGATATTCCATCTTGTTTTAGTTCAAGAAGTCTTGAATTTTCTTAGCCCTCACATCCGTGATAAAGTATTTATTGTAGAAGTCTTCCTTAAATCCTTCCTAAGTTAAGATAGGCACGTCTACTATCGGTCATGTGCTCTACCATCATGTGTGGGCATCCTTAGTCGGTATAAAGATAGCACATGACACTCGCTCATTATTGGTAAATTGCAAGTATTCAAATATTGCCTCAAAAGACTTAATCCATTCCTCTACTACCATTGGTTTAACACCCTCGATGAAGTCCCGAGGATTCATCTTGCAAAACCTCTCCACTGGATCATTCCTTTGCCAAGGCGAGTGGAGGTGGGGGCCGTTGATGCATGGCCAACAGCTTGTCTCATCTCGCTCCACATGGACTTCTTACTCGTCATTGCATTACTTGTTACCGTAATTGCATCATATCCATCATATGATTTAAAGTTTCCTATTGAGTGTAATTAGTGTCGTTGGAGGTTCCTTCACCTCTTGTCCATATCGGATACTTTCTTGGCATGTTTCGACTTCGTACATGCCATGTTATGCTCGGATTAGTTTTCGTATCGAAAATCTTAATGTCATGCATCACACACAATAGAAAATAGCCAAAGATATACGGATAATGAATCATAGCATACATGGCCAATGTTCATAGTGACATACATGGTTACATAAAACGGTTGAATGCTAGAGTACACACAAAAGGGCATCGCTAGCTCCTAAAGGGCATGTATAGTTTCATTAATATGTGTACAAAGATCTCAAAAGGTGCACGGGGTAGTAGGCGGTACGATACATTTCTTAGACACTCGTTTACTACGTCCATGTTTCACAAACATGATGTGGAAAGGAGACCTTGACTCTCCACCGGTCTATAGTGCCAACCCATGCGATCTATACGTTGTCGTGAGATAAAGGCAAGAGTAGACCCCAATTATATATCAATCTCATAAGGGTCCTCCTAACTTCGTATTGGCGGGAACGTTTGCATTACATGGGGATAGGAATATCGCTCTATAATGTTCTCCCAAATAGTATCTAGTAACTATTGATCTCGTGGAAAAAGAGTCCGACGCATTGTCATCATCGGGATCTCGACACTATGATATAGGTCAAAGGAGGCATCGATGCACACTATTTGCTGAATCAAATCATGCATTCGAGTGACATGGGTTACTATATCCCGATCCGGTGTCATGGTCGTGGTGTCCAGCTCGACCTAGTAGGTAGCTAGGGTGGCCCGTTGTTGGCATGTCCTAGCAAGCACGAGGTGTACGGAATAAATACAGCATCTATAATAACAATGCTTACCGAGTATTATTAGAACACAATTATATATCGAAAGGAAAAGAACATAATAATTATCATACACATTAAAAAAAATTAGGAATCAAATTATTACCCATCGAGTAGCATACCGGTTCTCGTGCTCATGTGACACATAGGATTCCACCCAATTAACTAAAACATAGCTCGATACCACCATGTGACGTCCCCACTCCGATCCACCCTCTATTACCCAAATAAGAGTGGTCGAGCAAGGCGCATCACGCCGACATGATAAATTTTTGACTTAACTATTGCATGTACTTGCTCAAAACTTACTATATGGGACGTACAAACATTCATAGAAAGCAAAGTTACATAACCATCAAAATCTAGCTACATGTTGGGATGCGTATATGACAAATTACATAACATGAGTCATTACGATGGAAGGAACTACAAAAACAAATACACGAGCTAGAGCCATTAAAATGTCTATCGACACCCCAACCCAAAACGAGAAGCAAAATAAACTTCGTTACACTTATATCACACAGGAGCCTTTTTGGAGGAACCGACAACATCCTTACTAGCACTACCATCGCTTTTACCTATCAAGGCATGCAACAACAAACGAGGTGAGCCAAAGATTAGTAAGTAGGGTGATGCACGTATTATGCAATATTTTTTTGACTTCCACAACTATTCTCATCAATTTGAAATGTTAAGGGCACCCTGGATATTAGTAAGTCCGTTCTATTCTCGGTGACTATCGAATAACCTTAGCAATCATTTACTACCAAATAACCTCGGTAATTAGTTAATAACGAATAACCTCAATAATTAGTTACTACCGAATAACCTCAGCAATCATTTACTCAGTTCAATCCATCTTCGAATGCATATGATGCACATGAAGTTACATTTACCCTATTAAACACCCTATAAGTGCCCGACCCTAGACTATCCAATCATTCTCAAGATCCAACCCACTAGGGTTTTTGATATATTCCCATATCACTTCCATAATATTTTCCTCAAGGAAAATCAATTACCGTTGACTAATACTACTCAAGTCATAAACTCTATGTTGCACGTAGGCACTTTCCTCCCGTTAAATTTAGTAAGTCTCATCATACAATTCATCCTTCACTCGACATATGTAATTAGTAGAATTTTAAACCGAGTTTAAAACATACTAAGGTGACATTTTCTCTTCGAACTCAAATTGGGGCATTTTGGGCTGAATTGGGCTTTTAAATGTTCTCGGTCCAAATTTCAGCTTACCTAGCAATTTTTCTTTTCTAAACACCCTCTTATACTTATTAGGGTGTACTCAAACCATTAATTATGGAATTGAAGGTTTGGAATCCAAATCCCCACAGTTTAGGGTTTAAGCCGATTAGGTCCTTAAAGTAGCCAAAGATTACTTTTTCATCCCAACTTGCTAATGTATACATAATTAAATTATAATTAAGTCCTATGCCCTTAATTAAATAAAATGGGTCCAATCTTACTCATTTTCTTACTTAGGCTGAAAGGGTTCTTTAGTGAAAACCCTAGGAATTCATTTTCCCCTCATCCTTTCCAATTTGTAGTTTATTACAAGGTAGCCTCTAATCAAGTAGGCAACGTACAAAATTTTGAGCATAATTAAATCCTATAACTTTTTTATTATAAATTAGACATATTTTTGTATTACGGATCCAAAAATTAGTTTTAAATACCAAACACACAATTCATAACATCATTTTGAAGTTTAAGATTCAATCTATTCAGCAGTAGTTCATCCAAGCATAGTACGTACTAAAATAGGCATAACCTTTTTTATATAAACCTAATAATAAAAATATTCTATAGGGCCTTATTCAAGACATAGATAAACAACTTTTATTCATTAAGATTCATCCAGAAAGCAATCTAAGGTCCTTAAACAGGCAACACCAATTTTGGATAGAAACTAATCTTCAATAGCACTGATTTAACCATTCGAGTCCAACCCACATTAACCATGTTTTAGTCCTATTAAATTGCAGTCCAAGCCCACTATGACTCATCATCACATACTTGGACATGCACTAGGCATTATAAACATCACAATTCATCACCTACACAACATCCACAAGTAGAGCATGCCAAGATATCAAATAGCCACCAACACAAACTAAGCTCAACAATATAACAAACAACTCAACCAATACATAACTCAAACACATAAAAATGGACATGTAAAAGCATAAATAAACCTGCTTACTATGATATATGCTTCCTTAAAAGATTTGCTAACTTTTCCTTCCTTTTTCCTTTTCTTTTTCTTTCTTTCTTTCTTTTTCCTTCTTCTCTCCCTCTCACGGTTTCTCTCTTTTCTTTCTTGGTGCTCCATGGTTTTTGCCCGAAAGTTCTAGCCATTTAACCCTCTCGCTTCCTTATATACTTCTCCTTTTCTTCTCCTTTTACAATTGCCTTGAATCAATTGGCCAAGGTGGAAAGTACTTGGTGATTAAGGAAGCAAGTGGTCGGTTTGAAGTTAAAAGGAAGGTGAGTTGGCCTTAATTCATTTATTAGTGGCTTAGGTGTCTAACTAAGTGCTTAGACAAACTAAACACCCTAACTAACCAAGTTTAAGTAACTAAACTCATTTCTTTCCATTAAATTTCAGAAATGCCTCTCCTTAAACTCAGAATTTTCTTTCCAAAAATTTCCAGCAGTGGTACATCTAAACGATCCGTACCAAATCGACCATAACTTTATATCTATAGATCTACAAATCGTGAAACTTTATAGAGAGCTAGTAGACACATAGATGAATACACATAGATGAACAACTTTATTCTTTGATTTTTACCTAAAAATCACTCAAAATCCCTAAATAAATCACACAAATTTTGAAATTTTTCACCCCTAAAATTCGGAAAATTTTTCTTTTAAAAAATTTTGAAATTTTCCCAAAAATAAGTTCCAATGTTCCTAAAATTTTACAACACATTTCTCACTGATATAATGCATCCCAAATACTTAGAAATATCCCAAGGATAATTAACTAAATTATTTGGAAATTTTTCCTCTTGAAATTCCCCACGTCAACGTCAACCATACCGTTATCTAACAAACTTTTAAAAAAATTCATATTATCATTTTTACTTAGTATAAGCATGTTTATGAACATTTAAACATTTTTATATGTTTATACTTAATAAATTTCACGGGAGTTACGGATGTCCTAATCTATAGTGCTAATGCATTATTTTATCCTTAATAGGAGTAGAACTAACATTATTGAATTCTTAAGGCATTTTATTTTTGGAATCTTCGTCTTCAAAGTAGTAGAGACCATCTATCACAATAGCATTGCAAATTTTCCTCCTCAAATTTTGATTTTGGAAAACCTAAGGGGAATCAAAGAAAGTAATATGGCAATTAGAGGCTTCGGATACTTTGCTAACAAATAAAAGATTTAAGGCAAGTTTAGGTACATAAAAATCATATTTAAGAGATAAAGTTTTAATAATTTGACCAAACCTTTACCTGGTATAGAAGAGTAAGATCTATCTACTATATAAATTTTTTCTTGTCTAAAATAAGGATTATATGTATGAAATAAATTAGAAAAACTAGTCATATGGTTAGATGCTCTTGAATCTATCATCCAAGGAGAGGATTGTGAAAGAGAATAACAAACCAAGCCATCTAAATCACTACCTGTTTATGCAAGAGAAGCATTTGGAGTACTTGATAATATAGTGTTAGATTTTAATGGCTTGAGAATATGATCCATTTGCTAAGGGCTCAAAGGGATACCTTCGACTTCATGTGTAATGGGAACACTCATTCAACCAGACTTGCTAGTTAAACTTATGTTTGCCTTTCTAATTAGCTAGTTTACCATGAAGTTTCTAGCAAGTTTCATAAGTATGTCTTAGCTTATTACAATTATCACATAAGTCTTCTCATGATTGCTAGCATAGACTTCACCAAGTAGCCAAAGTAGAATTCTCAAGAATGGTTATTGAAGTCTTCTTGCCAAGCATCACAAGTTTGTGTCTCTTTTCACAATGAATTTCAAAAAAAAACTTCTTTTATATAGGGAAAGGGTTGTCTATCAATTATCCTTCCCTAGCTTCATCAAATTCAACATTCAAACCAATAAAAAACTTGAAGATTTGGTCATCTTCAACCTTCTTTTTATAGCAATTAGAATCATCAAAAGATTTTCACTCATGCGTATTGAATAAATCTAAATCTTTATATTCGAATTTTAGTGAATTAAAGTATTTAGTAACAATATTATTTCCTTGATGGATATCTCCAAGTTTTAACATCAATTCATCGACTTGGGATTGATTTCTTAAATCTAAATACATAAGATTTATATTTTCCAAAAGCTTCTTATCTATAGGATAACATATGTAGTTGGAGCTAATGTCTTCCTCCATGGAGTTTACCAACCATGTCATTATTAGAGTTTTTGGCATCCCATGTGGGATATGTCTAATCATCAAAGGTAGGTTTTTTCTTATCTCTAGTGACGTAACCAATTTTCCCTCTTCCTCAAATATACATAAGCACAAATTGAGACCAACATAGGAAATTATCTCCATTCAACCAAATAGTAGTCATTTGGACTAAATGAGATTCGAGAGGAAAACAAGCACTGGACTTCTTTATCGAAGAGGTCGAAGTAGATGAAAAAAGGATCAATGGTCGTGTAGTTAGATTCAATTTCAAACATGATGGAGTTATGGTTATTCATTTTTGACAAGGTTGGATGAAGAGGTTATATATAGGTTAAACGGCTAGGGTTTTTTATAGGTTTGCTCTAATACCATGTAAAAAATTATGAAAGAAGAGAATAATAATGGTATTATCATATCCGATACAAAGGGTACAACATACATATAAAGTAAATAGATCGGCTTATTTTTGGAGTATTAGCTACACAAAGAGATAGAATAACCTAACGTAGGTAACATACAAACTTTCTATATATACACCATATATTACTATATTCTAAATTATTTCCATTTAACACCTATCCTATCTCCCTCTCATTATCTCTCCCACTATATCTCCTCTCTCTCCCCATCCCTCTCCCTCTATCTCTCCCTACCTCTTTCTTATTCCCACTCTGTCTCCCTCTTCCTCTACCTCTCTCCCCTTTTCTCTCCCTCCCTCCCTCTCGTCTCTCTCTCCCCTTTCTTGATCTATCTCTATCTCTTCTCCCTCTATCTCTATCTCTCCCCTCTCTATCTCTCCCTCACTATCTCTCTCTCTCACTCCCTCTCACACTCTTCCCCTCTCTCCCTTACTCTCCCTCTCTCTACCTCATGCACACACCCTCTCCCTCTCTCCCTCTACCTCTCTCTACTTCCCTCCTTCTATACCAATCCCTCTTTCCCTTTCTACCTCTCTCTCTCTATCCTTTTCTCCTTCCCTCTCATTGTCTCACCTCCTCTCTCCTCCATTTTCTTTCTCATTTCCTCTCTCTTTTTCTCTCTTTACCTTTATATACCTCTTTTTCTCTCCCTTTCTCTTTCTCCCTCTCTCTATCCCCCCTTTCTCCTTCTCTCCCACTATTTCCTTTCTCTCTCTCCCTCCCTATCACTCCCTCTCCCATCCTCTTTCCCTCCCCCTCTCTCTCCCTCTTCCTTCACCTCCCTTCATCTTTCTTTCTCTCTCCTCTCTCCCCCACTCACACTCTCCCTCCCTCCCTCCCTCCCTCCCTTTCTTTCTCTGTCTCTCAATCCCTCCCTAACTCTCTTTCTAACCCTCTCTATCACCTTCATCCTCATCCTCTCCCTCTCTTTCTCCCTCTCTCTCTCTCCCTACCTCTATCTCTCATACTCCCTCTTTCCGTCCCTCTACCTCCATCTCTTCCTCTTTGTATCTCTCCTTTTCTCTCTTATTCCCTTTCTCTATTTCTCTCTCTCCCTCACCCTCTCTTTCTACCACTCCCTCCTTGTTTCCCAATGTCTCCTCTCTTTCCTTCTCTCTTGCCTCCTCTATTTCTTCCTCTCTTTCTTTCTTTCTCCCTCACCGTCTCCTTATCTCTCCCTCTATCTTTCTTTCTCCCTCTATCTCCTCCTCTCCCTCCATCTCTCCCTCTCCCTCACTCTCTCCCTCTCCAACTTCTTCTCTCCTTTGCTTTCTCCCTCCTTCTCCCTCTCTCTCTCCCTCTCTCTCTTTTCCTCCCACTCTCCCTCTCCCACTCCCTTCCTCCCTCTCTCTTCCTCTCCCACTCCCTCCTTTCCCCTCTCTCCCTTTCTCTTCCTCTCCCTCTTACTCTATCTCCCTCTCTTTCCCCCTCTATCTCTCCCTTATCCTCTATTCCTCCCTCTCTCTCCCTCTTCCTTTTATTTTCCTATCTCCCTCCCTTTTTCTTGCTCTCTCTCTCTCTCCCTCTCTTGCTCCCTCTCCACCCACCCTTCCTCTCCCTCTCTTCCTCCCTCTCTTTCCCTCATTCTCCCTCCCCTTATCTCCCTCCCTCTTCCTCTCTCCCTCCCTCTCACTTTCCCTCTCACTCCCTTCCTCACTTTTCCTCTCCCTCACTCTCCCTTTCTCTTACTCTCGGTCACTCCCTCTCTCCCTATCTCTCTTTTTCCCCTCTCTCTTTTGATCTCTCTCCCCCTCTATCTATCCCTCTCTCCCCCTCTCTCTATCCCTCTCTCTCCCTCTTTATCCTTCTCTATCCCTCTCCTTCTCTCTCTCCCCCAATGTATCTTTCTCCCTATCTCTTATCCTCTCTCTTACTCTATCTTCCTTTCTCTCTCCCCTTTCTTGCTCACTCTCCCTCTCCCACTCTTTTTATCACTCTCCTACTCTCACTCTCCCCCTTACTTGCTCTTCCTCTCTTTCCCTCCCTCTTCCTCTCCTCCTCCCACTCACTCATTCTCCTCTTCTTGTTTCCCACCCTCTCTCCTTCTCTCTTACCTTTCTCTCTCCCTTTCTATCTCATTCTCCCTATCTCTTTTTTACTTTTTATCCCTCTCTCCCTCCTTCTCCATCTCTTTGTCTCCCGTTCCCTCTCCATTTCTCTCTCCCTCCCTCTCCTTCTCCCACTCCCTCCCTCCCTCTCTCTTTCTTCCCCCTCTCCCTCTATCTCCTTCTCTTTCTTGCTCCCTCTCTCACTCTCCTTTTCTTTCTCTTTATCTCCCTTTTTCTCTCTCTACCTATCTCCTTCTCTTTCTTTCATTCTCCCTCTCTTCCTTTCTTACCCACCCTTCTTTTCCCTCTCCTCGCTCCTTCTCTCTCCCCTTCTCCCTCCCTCTCCCTCTTCCTTTTTCCCTCTATCTCTCCCTCACCTTCCCTCTCACTATCTCTCCCTCCTCCTATCTCTCCCTCTATCCGGCTCTTTCTCCCTCTCTCTCTCTCTATCTCTCTTCCTCTACCACTCTCTTATTGTCTCTCTCCCTCCCCCTCAATCCCTCTCTCCTTCTTTTTTCCTCTTTATCCTTCACCTTCCCTCTCCCTCTCCATCTCTCTCCCTCCCCCTGCTTACCTCTCTCTTTCTCTCTAGCACCCTCTCTCTATCTTTCATTCTCTCTCGCTTCCTCTCTCTCTCCCTCCTTTCCCTCTCACTCTTCATCTCCCAATCCCTTTCTTACTCTCCCATTCGCTATCCTACTCTCTCAATCTCCCTCTCTCTCCCTTTCCCACTCTCCCTCTCCTCCTTCATCTCACTCCCTCTCTACTTCTCCTTCTCTTTCCCACCCTCTCTCCCTCTCTCTCCCTTTTCTCTTCCTATCTCTCTTTCCCCCTTTCTCTTTCTCCTTTTCTATCTCTCTTTCATTCTCCCTCTCCCTCTCCTTCTTCCTTTCTCCCTCCCTCTCCCTTTCTTTCTCCCTCTCCTTCTCCCTATATCCCTCCATCTCCTTCTCTTACCCCTCTCTCTTTATCTCTCCCTTTCATTATCCCTCTCTCTCATTCTCTCTCCTTCTCTCTAACTTTTTCTCTCTCCCTCTCACTACCACTCTCTCTTTCTTCCTCTACCATTCTCTCTCTCCTTCTCTCCCCCTCTCCCTCTCTCACTCAGCCTTATAAACTTTCTCTCCTTTTTTCCTCTCTATCTTTCTCTCCCTACCTCTCTCTCTCCGTCCCCATCTCTTTCTCCTCCTTTCTCTCCCTTCCTTGCTACCTCTCTCTCCACCTTTCTATCCCTCTCCCTCTCTCTATCTCCCTTCCTTCCTCCCTCCCTCTCCATCTCTCCCTCACCCCGTATCTTCCTTTTCCTCTCTCCCTCTGTCCCTCACGTCCGTCTCCCCGCCTCTCTTTTTCCTTCCTCCCTCTCTCCCTCTCCATTTCCCTTTCTCCTTCTGTTCCTCTCCCTCTCTCTATCTCCATCCTTCTCCCTCTCTTTATCTCCTTTCCTTCCTTCCTCCTTTTTTCTCTACGTGTCCCTCACACACTATCTATCTTTGCTTCCCTCTCTCTATCATGCTCTTTATCTCTCTCTCCTTCTATCTCTCGTCTCTCCCACACATTCTCCTTTTTTGCTTCCTTCCTCTATCATTCTTCCTACCTCTCCATTTCTCCCTTTCACTCCCTCTCTCCCTCCCTCTCTCTCGCTCTCCCTCTCCCCTTCTCTCTCTCTCCCTCTCTCCTTCTCTCCCTCTTTCTCTCCTTTTCCATCTATATCTCTCTTTCTCTATCTTTCCCACTACCTCCATCCCCCCTCACTCACTCGTTCCTCTCTCTCCATATATCTCCCTCTCTCTACCTCCTCGCTCTCCCTTTCTCTCCTTCTTTAAACCTCTCTCCCTCTCTCCTTCTCCTTCTCCTTCCCTCTCTCGCTCCCTTCATCCCTCACTCCCTCTCTGCCTCTTTCTCTCCATCCCTCTCTCTTCCTCTCTTTCTCTCCCTTCTCTCCTACTCTATCTCCCTCTTTATCTCCCACTTTCAATCCCTCACCCTCCCTCTCACAATCTCTCATGCTATCTCTCTCTTTCCCTCTCTCTTTCTTTCTCCCTCTCTCTATCCCTCTCTCTTTTCCCTCTCCTAATGTCTCTTTTTCTCTCTCTTACTCCCTCGTTGTCTCGCTCGTTCTCTTTTTCTCCTCTCTCTATCCCTCTCTCTCTCCCTTTTCTCTCCCTCTCTCTCTCTGTCCCTATTCTCTCCATCTCTTCATCTCCCCATCTTCCACTCTATCTTCCTCTCTTTCCCCTTGTCTTTATTTTTTCTCACTCTCTTTCGCACACTTCCTCTTTCTCTCTCCCTCTCTCTTCTCATCTCCTAATCTCTCTTTATGTCTCTCTCTCCCTCTCTCTTTAATCTCTCTCTCATTCTCTTTTTCTTCGCTCCTTTCTCTCCCTTTCTCTCTCCCTCTATCTCTTTCTCCCTCTCTCCCATCTCCTAATCTCTCTTAGTGTCTCTCTCTATCTCTCTCTCCCTCTCTCCCCATCTTATAATCTCTCTCTCTATTTGTCTCTCTCCTTCTATCTCCCTCTCTCCCTTTTTCTCTCCTTCTCTCTCCCTCTCTCCATATATATCTCTCTATTTATTGATCTATCTCTCCCTCTATCTCCTTCTCCCTCTGCTAATATCTCTCTCTCTCCCTTTCTAGTTCCCCTCTCTTCCACTCTCTATCCTTCTCTCTCCCCCTCTCACCCTCCCTTTCTCTATCTCTCCCTCTCCTCTCGTTCCTTCCTCTCTCTCCCTCTCCCACTCTCTTTCTTCTTCCCTCTTACCCTCTCCCTATCACCTACTCTCTATCTCTCTCTCCCTCTACATCCCTCCTTCAGTCCTAATTTCTCCCCTTCTCTCCCTCACCTTCTCTCCCACTCTCTTTCTTCTTCCCTCTTACCCTCTCCCTATCACCTACTCTCTATCTCTCTCTCCCTCTACATCCCTCCTTCAGTCCTAATTTCTCCCCTTCTCTCCCTCACCTTCTCTCCCAATCTCTTTCTCTCTCTCTCCCTCTCCCTTTCTTCATCTCTCCCTCCCTCTCCCTCTTCCTCTCACCCATAATCTCTCTTTTCCTCTTTTCATGCCATCATCTCTCTCTCCACTCTCTCTCCCTCCCTCTATCTCTCTCCCTCCTTTTCTTCTATCTCCCTATTTTTGCCTTTCCCCCTCTCCTACCCTCTCTCCCCCTCTCTCCTCTCTCTCTCTCTCCCTCTCTCCCTCTCTTTATCTCCTTTTCTCCCTCCCTCTTCCTCTCTCTCTCTTTCTCTCCTTCTATCTCTCTCTTCCTCTCCCCATGCTCTCTCACACTCTTTATCTCTCTCACCTTTTTCTTTCTCTCTCCTTCTCTCTACTCCCTCTCTCCCCCTCTCTTTCTTCCTCTCCCTCTCTTTATATCCCTATCTCTCTCTCCCTCTCGGTCCCTTACGCAGTCCTCTCTCTTCTTCTATATCTTCCTCACTCTCTTCCTCACTCTCTCTCCCTCCCTCTCCCCATCCTCTCCATCTCTCCCCCTCTCTATATCTCTCCCTCTCCTTATCTCCCTCTCTATATCTCTCCCTCTTCATATCTCTCCCACTCTATATCTCTCCCTCTCCCTCTCTTCCTCACTCTCTCTCCTATATGTCTCTCTCTCTCCCTCCCTCTCCCTTCCCTCTCCCCCTTTCTTTCTTCCTCCCTCTCTATCTCTCTATATCTCTCCCTCTCCCTCTTTCCCCCTCCCTCTTTTGATCTCTTTCTTCCTCCCTCTCTCTCCCTCCCTCTATCTCCTTCTCTCTATCTCTCTATCTCTCTATCTCTCACTCTCTTTTCATCTCTCCCTCTCACTCACTCCCTCTCCCTCTCTTTCCCCACTTTTTCTCTTAGTCTCCCTCTCCCTCACTTCCTTCCTCTCCCTCCTTCCTTCTATCTTCCTATCTTTCTCCCTCCCTCCCTCCTCTCTTTTTCCCTCCCTTTCCCTCCTCCCTCCCTTTATCTACCTGCCTTTCTTCCCCTACTCTTTTCATCCCTCTCTCCCTTTCTCCCTCTCTCTCTCTCTCCCTTAATCTCTCCCCTTTCTTACATCTCTCTCTCTCTCTCTCCTCTCTCCGTTAATATGTCTCTCTTTCGCTATATCCCTCTCCCTTTCTTACTCTCCCTCTCTCCCTCTTTATATCTCTCTCTTCCTCTCTTCCTCTCCCTTTGCCTCTCCCTCTCTCTCTTACTCTCCCTCTTTCGCACTCCCTCTCTCTTTTCGAAGGAAGAGAGGAAAGGAGAGAGAGATGAAAAGAGAGAGTGAGAGAGGGATAAAGGGAGGGAGGGAGAGTGAGAGAAAGAGAGAGGATGAGAGGGAGGGAGGGAGTGAGAGTGATAGAGGGAAAGAGGGAGGGGAGAGAGGGGGATAGATAAAAGGAGTGCGAGAGAGGAGGAGATAGTGAAAGATGGAGAGCGAAAGAGGTTGAGAGGGAGACAGAGTGAGGGGGAAAGGAAGGGAGAGGGAGAGAGATAGAAGGAGAAAGATGGAGAAAGGGAGTGAGGGAGAGGTAGAGAAAGGAAGAGGGATGGAAATAGGGAGGGAGAGGGATGGAGGAAGAAAGGAAGGGAAAGAGGGGGAGAGAGAAGCGAAGGGAAGGGGGATAGAGAAAGGGAGAGAGAAGCAGAGGGAGAGAATGGAGAGAGGGTAGAAGAGGGAAAAAGGAGGGAGAGGTAGAAAGAAGGTAAGGAGAGAGAGGGAGGGTGAAAGAGTATGGGAGGGAGAGGGAGAGTAAGAGAGGGACATAGAGAAAGAGAGACATTGGAAGGGAGAGAGAGAGGAGGATAAAGAGAGAGAGGGTGAGGAGAGAGAAATGGAGAAAGAGAGGGAGAGAGGGAAATAAAGGGGGAGAGAGAAGGATAGAAGAGAGAGAGGAGAAGAAGATTGAGATAAAGATAGGAAATATGGAGAGAAAAGGAGAGGAAGAGGGAGAGCAAGAGAGAGGAAGAGTAGGAGAGAAATAGAGAGAGACTATGGGAATAAAGGATGGAGAAAGAGAAAGGTAGAGATGGGGAAAGAGAGAAAGAGGGAAGTGGGAGTGAGGTTGAGAGGTAGGGGGAGAGAGGGAGAGAGGGAGAGGCAGATAAGAGAGAGAAAGATAGATGGAAGAGAGAGAGAGAGACTAGAAAGGAGGGATAGAGAAAAAGACACGAGAGGGAGAGAATGAGAGAGAGGGAGAGAGATAGATAGAGAGTGGGATAGATATGGAGAGTGAGAGAGAGGGAGAGGGAGGGAAAGAGAGATAGATTTAAAGAGAGAGATAGTGAGGGAGGAAGAGAGATATAGAGAAAAAGAGAGAGAGATAAAGAGTGAGAAAGAGAAAGGAGAGGGTAGGAGTTAAAGAGTGAGAGGGAGGGAGGGAGAGAGAGGGATAGTGGAATAGAGGGTAAGAAAGAGAAAGAGGGGGAAAATAAGGATAGGGGGAAGGGAGGGAGAGAGGGAGAGAGAAATAAGGAGGGAGAGAGAGAGGGAGAGGGAGAGAGGGAGAGAGAGTAGGGAGGGAGGGAGTGAGAGATAAAGAGGGAGAGGGAGAGAATAAGAGGGACATGGAGAGAGGGAGAGGGAGAGGGATAAAGAGAGAGATATAGAGAGAATGAGAGTGAGAGAGTGTGAGGAGAGAGAGGGAGATTGAGGGAAAGAGGGGAGAGAGGTGGAGAGAGATGGAGTGAGAGGTAAAAAGATGGAGAGATAGATAGAGAGCATTGGGAGAGGGAAAGGAAGAGAGAAGAAGAGAAAGATAGAGGGAGAGAAGGAGAGAGAGAGAGATATAAAAAGGGATAAAGAGGGAGAAAGAGAGAAAAAGAGTGAGAGAGGGAGGTAAAGGGTAAGAGAAGGAGAGAGATAGAGGTAGGAAGTGGAGAGAGGAAGCGAGATAGGGAGAATGGGGGAGAGAAAAGTGAGAGAGGGGTAAGAGGGAGAGATGGAGAGATAGAGGAAGAATGGGAGAAGGAGAGAGAGAGTGAGAGGGAGGAAGGAAGAGAGAGAAACTAAGAGAGAGAGGGTGAGAGATAGAGAAAGAGAGAGATAGAGAGAGGTAAAGAGGTAGAAAGAGGGAAAGGGAGAGGCGAGAGGAGAGAGAAAGGGAGAAAAGGGGAGAGAGGAAGTGAGGGATAGGGAGAAGGAGAAGGAGAAGGAGAGAGAAAGGGAGAGAGAAAGGAGGAGAAAGAGAGGGCAAGAGAGAAGGGGTAGAGAGATGGGAGGGATGATAGAGGGAGAGGGAAAGGAAGAGAGGGAGAGAGGGGGAGAGAGAGAGAGGGAGAAAAAGGAGAGAGAGGGAGAGAGGGAGAGAGAGGGAAGGAAGGAGAGAGAGCTAGAGAGAGATAAAGAAAGGGAGAGGAAGATTGAAAAAGAGAGAAGGGGAGAGAGAGAAGCAAATAGGGAGATTTGGAGAGAAAAGGAAATAGGGAGAACAGGAGAGAGAAGGAAACCGAGAGAGTGAAAGAGAGATATATGAGAGAAAGATTACAAGGAGAGAGATAAAATGGGAGATAGTGAGATAAAGAAGAAGAGAGAGAGAGATGTAGGGGCAGGGATAGAGATAGGGAGAGAGGGAAAGAGAAGGAGGGAGAGGAAAGGAAATAGAGGAAGAGGGAGAGGGAGAGGGAGAAGGAGAGGGAGAGAGAAGGAGCGGGAGGAAAGAAAATGGAGGAAGAGGGAGAAAGAGAGGGAGAGGGAGAAGGAGAGGGAGAGGGAGAGAGAAGGAGGGAGAGGAAAGGAAATGGAGGAAGAAGGAGAGGGAGAGGGAGAGGGAGAGAGAAGGAGGGAGAGGAAAGGAAATGGATAAAGAGGGAGAAAGATGGAAAGGGAGAGGGAGAGGGAGAAGGAGAGGGAGAGGAAGGGAGAGAGAGATGATGGGAGAAAGGGAGAGAGAAAAGGAGAGAGAGAGGGAGGAAGAGAGGGAGATGGAGGAAGGAAGAAGGAGAGAGAATGAGAGAAGGAGAAGAGAGTAACAAGAGAGAAGGGGTGAAAGAGAGAGGGGAGAGTGAGGGAGGGAAAGAGACGAGGAAGGGTAAGAGGGAAAGGGAGAGGGAGAGAGGGAAGGAGAGAGAGAGGAAGTGAATGAGAGGGAGAGAGAGGGTGAAAAAGGGAGAAGGGGAGAGAAGAAGAGAGAGGGAGAGGGAGAGATAAAGAAGGAAAGGGTGAGAGATAGTAGGAGAAAGAAAGAGAAAGGGAGAGGGAGAAAGAAAGGGAGATGGAGTGAGAGGGAGAATGAGAGAGGGAGTAAGGGAGAGAGAGAGGGAAAGAGAAGGTGAGGGCAAAAGGAGAGAGAGAGAGAGGGTGAGAGAGAGTTAGGGAGAGAGAGGGAGGGGGAGAGAGATGGAGGGAGCAAGAGAGAGGGGGATGGAGAGATGAAGAGAGAGGGATAGGGAGAGGGAGGTAGAGATGGGGAGAGATGGAGAGGAAGAGGGAGAGTAAGATGGAGAAAGAAAAGGATAGGCAAAGAGAGGGAAAGGAAAAGAGAGGAAAGGGAGAGAGAAGGATAGGGAGAGAGAATAACGGAGGAAAAGAGGGAGGGAGAGAGACCAAAGGGTTAAAGAGAGTTAATGAGAGAAACAGGGAGGGTGAGAAAGGGAGAGAAGGGAAGTTATAGAGATTGAGGGAAGGAAAAGAGAAAGAAAGAGAGATGGGAGAAGAGAGTAAAGGGACATAAAGGGGAAAGAGAGAGTATAGGGGAGTGAGAGAGAGGAAGGGAGAGGGAGGGAGAGGGAGATGAAGGGAGAGTTCAAGGGAGAGCAACGAAGATGAGAGGAATAGAGAGGGAGATAGAGAGGGGAGAGAGAGAAAAGGGTAGGGAATGGGAGGGGGAAAGGGAGAAGGAGAAAGGATGGAAGAGGGAGAGGGAGAGAAAGAGAGAGGGAGAGGGAAAGGGAGAGAGGGGAAGAGGGGAGAGAAAAAAGAGAGAATATGGTAGGGAGAGGAGAAGGGAGAGAGATGGTCCGAGAGAGAAAGGATAGAGAAAAAGAGAGAAAGTGGGAGAGAGATAAGATAGAAGAGAGAGAGGGAGCGAGGAAAATGGAAAGAGAGAGTGTGAGATATGGAGAGAGGGATGGGTAGAGAGGGAAGAGAGGGGGAGATAGATAGATAGTAAAAGGGAGGGGAGAGAGAAGGAGGGATAGAGATATGGAGAGAGAAAGGTAGAGAGAGGGAGAGTGGGGGAATATGAGGGAGATGGAAAGGCGAAGAGATGAAGAGAGAGGGAAAGGAAGAGGAAGAGTGATTGAGAGAGTGGGAGAGAGGGAGTGGAAGAGAGAGGGAGAGGGAGAGGAAGGGAAAGAGAGGGGGAGAGGTAGGGAGGGAGATCAAGGGAGGAAGGGCGAGAGAAAGTAAGAGAAGGAGAGGAAGGAAGGGGAAGAGAGGGGGATAGAGAGAAAGGAGAGAGGAGGCACTCCAAAAAATTAAACAAGTTCTAAAATATGTAAAATTCTTGAAGGAGCTATGGCACTTAAAAAGGGAAATTAAAGGGAAACAAGAAGGTAAGTATGAGAGAGAACGTGTTTGCTACTTTTAAAGAAAACATCCTCCAAAATGCAATGATCTAGGTATATTCATAATCCCTTGTGTGATAGGTAACACTAGATTTTAAAAAGCCATACTAGATTCGAAGCTTCAATCAATGTCATGACATGTGACGCCCCGGCTCCCTTACCTATTACCTAACAGGCGTGACCGGCGCGACACATTGTTCGGACTAAGTCCCCTACTTCCTTCATTGTACACAACGAAACTAAACCATGGGAAACATATAATATAATTTACAACATTATTACGGATAATTCCATAATTTAAAACATATTCAAAATGCCTAAAAATTTTCAACCTAGGCCCATACCCCTTTTTATTAACACAAAAGATATTCCTATTTTTATGAGTGACACATGAGCCTATTTTAACAAGAACCGGTAGCATCCTCGATCGGCTTAACTTTGCCCTTGCTCGAACAACACACAAATACAATAACGAGAATGAGCCAAAGCTCGGTAAGTAGGGTGATGCACATGATATGCGGTGTTATTGTGTTTCCCATATTTTCATCCATTTTAATCCAGGTACCCTAGGTATATGCAAGTCCGTGCGCCCAATCTCTCGGTCATCGTGTTATCACCTATCGCTCTATTACTTTCTCTCGGTGATCTCAATATCACCTACGCTTGCAACGGAATTATCCCTCATTGTAGCACACGGTTAACGGAATTATCCCTCACTTAACGAGTGTTAGTAAATAGAGCTCGCACTATGGATTCCTTGCTATTACCCAATCCACTCAATTCGGTTATCAAACCATGTCAATTCAAGACTCAATGATCTTTCTCAATTTATTTCCACCCCAATGCACATGATGCACGTGATGACATGTTTAATCACATTCAACCAAACTCGGGTACCAGACCCTTCTTTCTCAAGCCATACTCATGGTCCAACCATCACTCGGGATTCACTCGACGCTCATATACCATTCATGGTACTCATAGCGAGAACACAACCTCCGCTCATTAATATTATTTATTAGTTTCATTAATACTTAAAGAAGGTCCAATTCTTTTTTTTCCTCTATGAAAGAATAAATTTTCTTTAAAATTTTAAAAATCCTTTTTATTTCTATTTAAGTCCACTTATTTTAGCCTAAGCCCATTTTCATTAGTCTAAGCCCATCTACTTTAAAACCAAGTCTTTTGATTTTAGTCCAAGTCCATTTCCAAGTTTATTTTTTTTAAGTCCAAGCCCAAGTCCATTTGTTTTAATCTAAGTCCATTTTATTTTTAAATCCAAGCCCATCTCATTTTAACTCAAGTCCAAGCCCATTTATTTTAATCCAAGTTTAAGTCCATTTGTTTTAATCTAAGTCCACTTTATTTTTAAATCCAAGCCCATCTCATTTTAACTCAAGTCCAAGCCCATTTATTTTAATCCAAGTCCAAGTCCATTTGTTTTAATCTAAGTCCACTTTATTTTTAAATCCAAGCCCATCTCATTTTAACTCAAGTCCAAGCTCATTTATTTTAATCCAAGTCCAAGTCCATTTGTTTTAATCTAAGTCCACTTTATTTTTAAATCCAACCCCATCTTATTTTAATTCAAGTCCAACCCATTAACATTAGTCCAAGCCCATTTATTTAAATCCAAGCCCAAGTCCTTTTTTTTTTTAATCTAAGTTCACTTTATTTTTAAATCTAAGCCCATCTCATTTTAACTCAAGTCCAAGCCCATTAATATTAGTCCAAGCCCATTTATTTTAATCCAAGCCCAAGTCCATTTTTTTTAGGTTAGAATTTTCCAGTAGTGGCACACTTAAACAAACTATACCAAACCAGCCATAACGCCTTACATATATATCTAAAACTCACGAAATTTTAAGGGACGATATTAGACATATAGATCAACAAATTTCATGTTTTACGTTTCCTCCAAAAATCAATCTAAAATCCTTAAATAATTCACACAAGTTTCGGTACTAAATAAACTTTTCCAGTAGCTGGTCCATTCAACGACCCGTACCAAATCAGTCATAAATCCTTACATACAGATCTAACAATCATGAACCTTTAGATATATATATTAGACACATAGATGAACAACTTTTCTTCTTTGAGTTCTGCTCAGAAACCACTCTATGATCCCACAATAAATCGCACAACGTTCGGAATGAAATATTTTTCCAGTAGAGGTTCCATCCAAACGATCCATACCAATTCAGTCATAACTCCATATATATATCTCTAAAAGTCACGAACATTTAAAGGAACATAGTAGACACATATATCAACAACTTTCATTCTTTGTATTGTTTCTAAAAATGACTCTAAGATGCCGAAATAAATCACACCAAGTTCTGGTTTTTCCACCCCTAAAATCCGAAAATCTTCTCTTAAAGCACATTTCTCAACACACATGCTTAACCATCCATCATCAAGCATCAAGTGTTTAAAATCATCACAAATACCATAATCACATTTCACATGAATTAAATAACTCATAAAATAAACATGGAAAGCATAAACATAGCAAGAAAAAAAATGAAGCCTACTTACATTGGATTAACTTTCCTAAAATCTCTTTTGCTTCCTTTTAGTTTCCCCTTCTTTTTCCTTCCCTTTTTTCCTCTTTCTCCCCTCTCTTTGACTCTTTCTTTCTTGGTTTTAAGGCAGCTACGGGATGCACCAAAATGCATCCTTATCCCATTTTTTCTTACTTAAATATCTCACCTAATCTCATCCATTCAATGTTCATTACAAGTGTCAAAAGCTTGTGGTGAAATGCAAGGTAAATGTGGCTGAAATTAATGAAATGATGGGTGTAAATTTCAAGGAAGAAGAGGTGATGGTCAATGAAAATTTGTAGAAAGTAGGGGCCAAAATGTGATTAAATGAGGATAATTAAATTAACTACATTTTCAGAATTCCTCCCGAAATTTCGGCAATTAGCACTTTCTCTCTCTTTTTTTTTTTAATTTATACTTATTCCATATAAAAGAAATTTTCTAACTAATTTACCCAATGTTTTTTATATATATATATATAAATATTGACGTACACCCGTTACTCTCAACAAATACATACATACCACATATTCCGAGTACATATGTTAACTCGGTTATAGATTTTCACGTACGTAACCGATATACTATATATGTATATACGTACGAATATAAATATCTCGATACGTAGATTTATACGATTACGGATTTTACGAGGGTTACATGACATATTCTACTAACATGATTTTAGATTTAAGGCTTTTGAACGAAGCTATAGTTATAATTTAATTACTAGATAGATCTATTGCCTACCCTAAAAGAGTTGTTGAGGATATTTTGGTATATATCAATGAGTTGGTTTTTTGAGGATGGAGGAAGGAAACTCATCAATTTCTTTAAAGATATTAAGGATGAAAATAGTTATGCATCGGGGAATATTAACTATGAAATTTGATGATGAAATAGTTCATGTCAATATTTTTGAAGTGCTAAGGTATCTTAGTGATGTCCATTCTATTTTATCTATTGATATTATTAATTGCTTATCACAACATGTGTTTGACATAGATAATCAAGATAAGTTAGTAGCTACACCAAACAGATTTGTTACCTACCCTAAAAGGGTTATTGAGGATGTTTTGGTGCGGATCAATGAGTTGGTTTTTTGAGTAGATTTTTATGGTCCGAGGATGGAGAAAGGAAACTCATCGACTTCAACATCCTTTCCGTTAAAGATGAAAATAGATGTTCATGAGGGAAGATTAACCATAGAATTTGATAGTGAAATAGATCACTTTAATATTTTCAAAGTGCTAAGGTATCCTAATGATGTTCACTCTGTTTTATCTATTCATATTATTGATTGCTTATCACGGGATGTGTTTGACTCGAATAATCAAGATAAGTTAGTAGCTACAATTAGTATGAGTCTAGAATAAGATACCTTGTAGACTTCTAACTTTCCTCTTGATGATGAGACATAAGAGATGATGTTTGCCCTAAACTCCTTGCCTTTAATCTATAACAAGTTTGAAATTGCCAAAATTGAATTACCTTTATCCTATTTTAAATTACTACATTTTGTTGTATAAGCACTAGTTATTGAATTCAAACCATTACCGGGACACTTGAAGTATGTTTTCTTGGGATAGGGGAAACACTTCAATTAATCATAGTAAGCAACTTAATTAAGTTGCAAGAAGAGAAAATCATTCAAGTGCTTAAAGACCACAAAACAACCATAGGATGGGCCATAGCCGACTAAAAGGTATTAGTCCTTCCACATGCATGCATAGAATACATCTAGAAGAGGGTTCTAAACCAATAAGAGAACTGTAATGGAGATTGAACCCTCCGATGATGGAAGTGGTAAAGAATGAAATTCTAAAATTGCTTGATGTCATGTGATCTATCTAATTTCGGATAGTAAATAGGTAAGTCCAATTTAAGTGGTACTAAAAAAGCATGGATCGTAGTAGTTGAAAATCAAAATTCTCTCTCTTATTCATTGATCAAATGCTTGAGTGATTGGCCAGTAGATCTCATTTTGTTTCCTTGATGGTTATTTTGGATACAATCGGATTGCAATAGCCCTAAAAGATCAAGAAAAACAGACTTTGACATGCCCGTTTGGTACCTTTGCTTATGGACGAATGTCCTTTGGTGTCCGTAATGCAGCAGACCACATTTTGAAGGTGTATGGTAATTATTTTTTAGATTATATTGAGCATATTATTGAAGTTTTTATGGATGAATTTACCATACATGGAGACTCATTTGATGCATGCTAAGATAATCTAAATCGTGTACTTGAAAGATGAATTAAAACTAACTTTGTTCTTAATTTTGAAAAATTTCATTTATCGTAAAACAAGGAATAGTTTCGGGACATGTCATTTCATCTAAGAGAATTGAGGATAGGGCAAGAATACACATTATGCAAAACTTACCTTACACCATAAGTGTGTGGGCAATTCTTTCCTTTCTTGGTCATGTAGGTTTTTATCGGAGGTTCATCAAGGACTTCTCAAAACATTCCTTGCCTCTATGCCACTTATTGCAAAAGAATGTACCATTCGAATTCCATGAAGGGTGTAAGGAAGCTTTGATAAGTTAAAGGCGATGCTAATATCGGCACTTTATCTAACCACTTGTTTAGTGTTGACCCATTAAAATCATATGTGAAGCAAGCAATTTTGCTTTAAGGGTAGTCCTTGGGCAATGAATTGGAAAAATGGTGCACACCATTTACTATGCTTCAAGTGAAGGATCGATAAAGCTGTCTTTTAACCTATAGACTTTAGGAAACCGCATCTATCGTTCTATAGTATAGTTGATAGAGTACCACGTGATGATCCCACGAGACTATGAGTACTAGTAATCACCCTCTTTTTATCATCTAACCAACAAAGTATAGTGATAGTGAATAATTAAAAGAAACAATAACTAAAACGAGATCACGTAAATGTAACAAGAATAACAAAAATAGCTAATCGAGCAATCAATGGTAAAGACAATGCCTAGATAACGATCCCCCTAAGACCTTTTATGTAATCACAATATCATTGATTCAATCATTCTTTATGTTCATCGGACCGTAGGAATTCCTAAATTATGCTAACTACTTTTCCAAGTTAACTAACACCTAACCCCAAGTTGATTAATCAAAATCTCTTTCTAATTAACACCTCTTGGATCATATTAATTCATTTTGTGAATTTCCTTATTAGATTTGACTCTAATCCGGAAGATTTATGTCATCCTATCTCTAGGATTGCATGCAACTCTTTTCGGTTATGGTTGATCTAATCACACTTAGGAATTTTTCGAGTCTCACGAGTATGAAATCGGGTATGAATCAACACACTAGCATATGTTAATTCAATTAAACAATAAATGCAACATAACTGAATCACAATGAAAACAAAGATTGAATTGAAGAAAGATATCAAATCACATAGTCAATCTTAGGTTTCATCGTATCTAGGTACCAAAATAATCTAGTTCATCGTCGAAGTGAAGAACACATAAATCTAAAATAGAGAACAATCAATATTCAAGGAAAACATTGTAACCCCTTTAATCTTAATGCAATCTCCTTACGAATTGATGGGATTCCACTCTAATGGTGTTATCTTACTCAAAACCCTACTCTTCTCATGCCCTAAGGTCGTGTTTCGTCTCTTCAAGTCGACTCCCAAACCCTAGGTCGTATTTTAGTTTAAATATGAGCGAGAAATGTGTGTTTCGCAAGACACGACCTCGTACACGATCGTGTCCATTCCCATGTAATGAATTTTTTTCTCTAAATTAGATAGTTACATAGCCTACTAAACTGGTTTGTCTTTGCTCGTGTACGTCCGGGTCTCAAAATTCGGCTTTTTTCAATTACACGGCTTCATACATGGGTGTGTCTTTAGTTGTGTAATTCCCTAGTCATTCGAAATTCATCAATTTTGCTTCATTCTTGCTTGGTTTCCATTCTTTTTCACCTAGATAATGTAATATGACCTAAGAACCATAATTTAAGCAAGATAAGTGCCAAATTTATACCATTATCGCCAAAGATAATTGAAATATAAGAAATTTGACACTAAAACATGCATAAATGGGCACTTATCAAGGATCATGCATCCTATGGAGGTGTAGTATAAATAGATAAAAGTTTCTCCATCTAAGGCCCTAAGATCATGCCATTTTATCTACTAATCATACATACATGAACAATAAGCTAAAGTAAAGGATTACCTCTTATAGCGTAAATCTAAATTCCTTTTCTTTGATTAGCCGTCCAAGTGTCCGGCCTCTATTGATGATCCACGTAGCCCAAGTATCCACTAAGAAGCACTCAAAAGTAATAGGGTACTAGCTCTATCTTTTTTGATTAAGTATTTCCTCTATAAATCAATCCTGGATAATTTTGCAACAACCTTCAAGGAGGAGGAAAGAATATTTCTTGCTAGGATTTAGGAGAAAACTATTTTCTCTCTACTTTTCCTCTTGGTCGTGTGCCCTAAGTGATTTTGGAGGCTGGCTGAAATTTCACCCCTTTTTTCTTTTATTGGTCGAATCTTGTCTCATAATTTTACTTGGCCAAAAATACGCTTTTTAGGTCATAAACTTCCTTCATGCGCACCTCTTCTCTTATTTATAGGGGAGAGTTTCCTTGTCCAAGGATAAGGAGAGGAGCGGCTTTGAGTCCATAAAAGACTCTAGGTTATTGCTTCTTTATCCTCCAAGGATGACGAGTTATTTTATCCGTAGACTATTTAATTATTATCTTTTAAAATATTCAATCTTATCTAATAAGGTTAATGTTTATCTTTAAAACATTCATCCTTACCTAATAAGGTTCATGTTTATCCTCCTATCAAAATTATCTTTAAGCTTTTTAATTAAATCTAATGGGCTAAAACTATTTTAGCCCAATTAATTTATTTGGACTATCAAAATAAATATTGTTAGATTATTTTGGCGAGGTCCACATTAGAAAATAATTTTCTAAAATACCCTTTAACCTAACTAAGAAAACTCATTTCCTTTTAGGTTCTTTGTTTCCAAATTTAAAACTAAATTCCAAATTAGGAAAACAATTTCGAAATAGGAAACTTTTCATTTTTGGAAACTTTCCATTTTGGAAACTCTTTTCAAAATAAGAAACTTTTATAATTGGAAACGTTTTCCAATATCTTTGCTTCTCATTTGTAATGTGAATACTTAAACTTATATGTGTGACTCAATATGCTCATAGATATATTGGTAAAGTATTAAAATAAAAGATTCCTCTTTTATCTCTTGATACATAAATCAAGATTGGCCTCTAGAAAGGCATCATGACTACCCAATTCTTTAGAAGGATTAGTTAATCCATTATTACCTTTCATAAGCATGGTTATCATAGAATTCATTCCTCATGTCAACTTATCACATTGTGATCTTGAACTTGGTTATTAGTCTTGTTCGATCATGATCATACAAGTTTTCTTCGATTCCCAAATATCTTAGCTCTTAGAGTAAACCAAGTATGCTCTATTGGTGTACTCATATAAACCAAGTATGCTCTATTGGTGTACTCCTACTATGGCCATAGATTTCTTGAGGAGACATTTATTGAGGTGCAATGTAATAACTCCTTTAACATACAAGGAATGACATGTCCTATCATAGTCATACACCTATCTCCATTAGATTCCTAGTGTACCTAACGAATCTCCCACTACAACCCATTAATGGGTCCATTGAAATGAGTGTCAAAGTGCATAAGTCCTCCAATGAGATAATTATGATGACTTCAAGTCTAAGGACCATTTGTATCCATCTCGTATGAGATTCTCATAGATTAAAACCAAATGGGTTCTCATGCGAGTCAAGTCCGGGGATATATTCTCTAAAATGAATCACCTAAGCGCTTGCTTTGGCATCACCATGCCAACATGCATGAGATCTTCTACTACTATCATATACTATAACCATAGCACTCATAAGTCTTTTTGTGCATTGTTAATGTCTATTCTTGATAATGCTACGACTTGTCACATTTAATGATATCATTTATGTGTATTATTAGTTGTCTCACATCTTTCTATCAATCACTATTGCAAATGCATATCTTAAGGATGTCTATCTAACTCTAATGAATTTATTAAAATATAAGCATAAGAGTTAATAGAATAACTTCTTTATTAAATGATGCAATAATACATTAACTTGGGCCCATCCAAACATGGTTGGATCTTAGGCACCAATACTAACAAACTTCCACTTACACTAGAGCCAACCAACCATGTCCCTTAGTCTCGACAATTGAGAGAGGGTCGGATGCTTTAGCTACGATGAGGGATCAACTATGTTAACGTAGCGTGGTTCTTTTCTCTCCTTATGCTACCATAACCCTTTTATCTTTATAATCAAGTGATAGCATTGTAGTACTTGCTTGGACCATTGAGGAGACCTTGGCTCCTTAGCTTGTGCTATGAATCCTTTGTTCTTGTTCAATAAGCTATATGAAATTTGAACAAAACCTTCTTTGATTGTCCCATACTAAAGCTTTTAGTATCATGTTATTGTAACTACCTTAAGAGGTTCCTCACATTCCAAGTGATCTATCTCCAATGATCTATACTATTAGATTGTAGGTTTTTCTCACATGCCATCTTTGAGAAATTTCTTCTAGATTCTTTAATCTTTTATTTGCAACATAATAGTATTATAGTTAAAGTGTGATTTTGTGTCGAATAACCATGACTTAGTAGGCTCCCACTAGCTTCTTATGTACACAAGTTTCATCTTTGTTTTGATGAATAATCAAACTCTTTGATCATTCCATAAAATGTGGATTTATATTCCTAGAGGCTTGCTTAAGTCTATTAATGGATCTTAGCCTTTTGTAAATGTTATTTACATGTTCTTAGGAACCATTAAGGTGTGTCAACTACACATCCCTTTTATTTGACTTTTATAGAAATCAATGTCTAACATTGCCATTTCAAAAGTATTAGTTTCGTTATCATTTTTAGAGCTCACACCATAATGTGTTAAGATGAAAGAATCATATCTCTTTTTTCTTTTTGATGAATTTTCTTTAAACTTTTAAAATTCTTATGTTTTTTTTTTTGTGAGAGATTTACAACTCTTTATAATCATCCTACTTTAGGATTCCTTTATTAAAATGTTAATTTATGAGTCTACTCAAATCTTATTGAGTTTAAATTTTATTCCACTATTTCTAGCATCCATAAATTCCTTCCCAAGGAACATAGTATGCTTAGTAAGGAAAAACACTTTGTTCTAATGGTAAGATATTTACATCCTAACTTACTTTAGGGTATCTCGTAATCTAAAATTTTATTGATTTTAGGCTGTATTTTGTCTTTGTCAAACCCTTTGACATACATTTTATAGCCTTAAATCTTTAATGGAAGATTAATTCATTTTCCTTCCCTTCCCATATCTTATATGTGATCTATCTTCAATTGATTAGAATCCTATTCATTTCAAAGGTTGTAGTAAGGAGTATTCATTTATAATTAGGGATATTAGTTTAACTCATCATGGACTGATCATGTTTAACATGTGATGTCTATAGAGAATCTCATTCTCTTTTAGGTGATCTAACATTTTAGCATTTAAGTATTCGACTCCTCGATCTAATTGAGATGCTTTAAAACTCTTGCTAGTTCATCTTATGACTTTTCAAGTCTAAACTTTTAAACATTTTAAATGTTTTAGACTCGAGTCTTATTACCATAACATGATCCAATATCATTAATGGTTATGTGACAAGCATGTTCTCCTCTTGCTTGGGTGAACGTAGGCATATATACATCTCTATGTATAAGGACTCTATTAATTAGTAACTCTTTCTCTTTTTTCAACTAAAAGGGGATACATTTTCTTTTGTCAAGTAAACAAGATTCCCTAGATGTCATCTAATGATTCTAAATATCCTTTTATATAAGTAGGTTTGATATGGGATTCTTGCTTATATGACTAAGTTTGATATCGCTTACTAATTAATGTTTATTTAGATCATTTGAGTCTTCTAGTATTTATGTTATACATTTGGGAGTTATGTTTAACACATATAATTATTATCAAAACATTTTCATAAAAATCATTAACACATATAATTATTATCAAAATATTTTCATAAAAATCATTAACACATATAATTATTATCAAAATATTTTCATAAAAATCATTCTTAAAAATAACTATTATTCTTAAAAATGGAACACTTATTCAAAACAAGAAATGGAAATAACATCTTTAGTCTCTACTAAAATAATAATGATTGAGTCGTAGCATACCCAACATGGTAGTGCTAGCTCATAAATGCCTATATGTAATGGTCTAACTCTTTGATCCATTGTGATTATGTAAATATTCTCCCTTTAAGCTATCTTTCTTCCTTTTCTAAGCTCCTATACATTTCAAAAATGTAAGCACAACATTTAGTATCATATAGTCATGAGGTTGAATTTAGAAATAAAAGGATTAACATTAATAACATAAATACCTAAGGTGGTGGTAGAACTCTTCTTTTGCACCCCTTTTAGGTACTCCTTATAGTTGCACTTCCAATGCTCTTTCTTGTTGCAATGAAAGCAAACTGCATCCTTTGGGCTATTCTAAGCCTTGATCTTTTTCACTCCTCTAGTAGGTGCGATTGAAGACTTCTTCTTCTTTTCGAGTTTTTTTTTACCCTCTATCGCACCTTTTCCCTTATTAACTAGAAGTACAGAGCTTTGTTCTTCTTGTTGATTTTGGGTTGAGCTTCTCTTAGCATGGATAATAACTCTCCAAAAGTCTTTTGTATGTGCATCATGTTGAAGTTCATGATGAACTATCCATAGTTATTGGGCAACGATTTCAATAATAGGTCAACGAGATAATTCAACATCCATTCCGTGACATGCTTTTCAACATTGGATCCCTCAACCATTTTGGCCTAAAAGAGCTTCCTTGCTATCTCACGGTGCTCATGTCTAGTATTCTCCTCAAATAAGCTATTGAGCCTTGCTATGATATCAAAAGCTTATGAGCTTTTGTGTTTGCGCCTATGCTCCAACATCATAGTAACAAGCATGATGCTTTGAGTAGTGATCGCATCATCTCTATGTTTGATCCATGCTTTATGAGCTTCGACTTGAACTAAAGAAGGCTCATCCGGAAGAGCTATCTCTATCGTATAGAGAATTTTCTCATGTTGGAGGATTATCCTCAAATTCATTTCCTAGTCAAGGAAGTTTGTGCCATTAAAGGCATTACTTCCATCAATGATCAATCATATCGATGTGTTGCTAGTCCTACTATGTAATCCGACAAGGTAGAAAATTGTACGGTTTTGTTAATTAAATTATTAAAATAAAGCATAAATTAAAGAAGTAAATCTACGTTCACTCTCACTATTTTCTTTAAGTTCTATAACCTTCAATATAGTATTTAAGAAAAATTTTCAATTCGTTTTCCTAGTGGGTTAGGATCCCATCCTCTATCATGCATTAACCTTGAGTTATCTTAACAAGCCATACATGAAGGATTAGACAAGTAACTCATTACCAATTACATCTAATGTAACTCCTAATTCAATTGGTATGACAACTCTTTGTCCTTGTCACATCTTATGTGAATACCAATCCTTTTATTAGACCTTGAGCTATCTTAATAAACCCAACAACTCATTTAAGTTAGACCTAACGTTCGGGAACATCACATGGCCCATTATTTGTTTCCCTCGAGGAAGAAGTGACCCCGAGTTATCTCAACAAGCCAATAACGACTAAGAGAGTTCCCGCCTCATAATGTTAAAAAGCATTTAACTTAATATTTTATTTGAAATATTTAATAAGGTCGGTCTCATCCTAGCATGCATTTTAAAAAATAATCACATGATCCCTAATCATGCATACTAACATTGATCTCATCACATTCATACATCTCATGCATGACTCAAGGACTAGTGAATGGTAATGGATTTCTATTACTAGTCTGCAACAAGGAGACTAATGAGTCAATCCCTAGGTGAAAAATTATTATAAATTCCTCATGAATGTCTTGATTCATTGGCGTCTTCTCCTTGTATCTATTCTAATTCTTATCTACTACTTTTACATTCATTCAAAATAAGAAACCTCGAGTTACATTCGAGGGGAGTAAGATGTGAAGAGAAATATAATAGAGTAATAAAGAAAACAGGACATGTAATCCTATTTATCCAAAAAATACGAAGCATTCATAAAACTAGGTCGACTCATCCATATCGTTCATCCATGCTTCAATCACATTGATACATGGCATACTTATGAAAAACCTCATTCATAAAATGATTATAAATCTATAGTTTTGGTCATTTTATAAATTTATCAAAATTTCTCTAAATTTTGATTTTAAAACCTTTTTGGGCCTTGGGCCCACTTTAGGCCTATAGGCTTTCGGGCCTCGAGAGTTCATGGGTTTCAAAACCTAGACCCTCGAAGCTTGCATGCATCTACCCACAACTAATGACCTAACGTGAAAATGCCTAGCCAATGACCTACTTCGTTGCCGTGCGCTCGGCACACAAGTCGTGAGCCACTACCTTGCGCTCGGCGTACACCTAGCATGCGAGTCGGCAAGCCGGTAGCCTATCTAGCATGCTCCCGGCACGTTGTCGGCAATAGGGTTGCCACGTGCATGACATTGACGTTCAACATCGACCTCACATGCTCCAAATGATTTTGACCCAAAATTCAGTTTCATATTTATATAAAATACTAAAAACACAAGATTTATAATTAGGCATTTCTTATTCATGTAGTTAACCACAATTAACCAATCATACAATCAAATATTTAATGGAGGATCCGATACGAATTGAAGGATCATGCATCCTATAGAGTTATGAAATAAATAAATAAAATTTCCTCCATCTAAGGCTCCTAAATCATGTCATTGAATCTACTAATCATACATCTATGAATAATAAGCTAAAGTAAAGGATTACCTCTTAAGCGTAGATCTAAATTCCTTTTCTTTGATTAGTTATCTAAGCATTCGACCTCTGTTGAATATCCATGCAGCCCAAGTATCCACTAAGAAGCACTCAAAATTAATGGGGTGCTAGCTTCACCTTTCGATTAAGTATTTCCCCTAAAAATCAATCCCGATCAATTTTGCAACAACCTTAAAGGAGGAGGAAAGAGTATTTCTTGCTAGGGTTTAGGAAAAAACTCTTTTCTCCCTATTTTTCTCTCTTTGTCGTGTGCCCTAAGTGATTTTGGAGGTCGGCTGAAATTCTTACCCTTTTTTTCCTTTATTCACTAAATCTTGTCTCACAATTTTGCTTAGTCAAAAATACTCTTTTTAGGTCATCAACTTCCTTTATGATGTACCTCTCCTCCTATTTATAGAGGGAGAGTTTTCTTTTTCTCTACGGACAAGGAGAGGGGTGGCTTTGAGTCCATAAAGAACTCTAGGGTGTTGCTTCCTTATCCTCTAAGGATGAGGAGTTATTTTGTATATGGACTACCTCATTATTATATTTTAAAAAATTCAGCCTTGTCTAATAAGGTTAATGTTCATCTTTAAAACATTCATCCTTATCTAATAAGGTTGATGTTTATCCTCCCACCAAAATTATCTTTAAGCTTTTTAATTAAATATAATGTGCCAAAACTATTTTATCCCAATTAACTTATTTATACTATCTAAATAAATATTCTTAAATTATTTTGTCGAGTCCACATTAGAAAACAATTTTCCAAAATACCCTTTAACCTAAATTAGGAAACTCATTTTCTTTTAGGTTCTTTGTTTCCAAATTTGAAACTAAATTCTAAATTAGGAAACGAATTTCTAAAATAGAAAACTTTCTATTTTTGAAAACTCTTTCAAAATAGGAAACTTTTATAATTGGAAACATTTTCCAATATCTTTGCTTCTCATTTGTAATGTGAATACTTAAACTTATATGTGTGACTCAATAGGCTCCTATATATGTTGCTAATGTATCAAGAATAAAAGACTTCTCTTTTATATCTTGATACATAAATAAATTTTGGCCTTTAGCAAGGCATCATGACTATCCAATTTCTAGGAGTATTAGTTAATCAATTATTACCGTTCACAAGCATGGTTACCATATAATTCGAGTCCTCATGTCAACTTATCACAATGTGATCTTAAACTTGGTTATTAGTCTAGTTCGATTCGATCACATAAGTTTTCTTTGATTCCCAAATTTCTTAACTCTTAGAGTAAACCAACTATACTCTATTGGTGTACTCCTACTATGGTCACAGATTTCTTGAGGAGACATCTATCGAGGTGCAATGTAATAACTCCTTTAGCATACAAGGAATGACATATCCTATCTTAATCATACACCTATCATACACCTATCTCCATTGTATTCCTAGCGCACCCAATGAATCGCCCACATGCAACCCATTAATAGGTCCATCAAAATGAGTGTCAAAGTTCATAAGTCCTCCAATGAGATAACCATAATGACTTCAAGTCTAAGGACCATTTACACCCATCTCGTATGAGATTCCTATAGGCTAAAACTAAATGGGTTCTCATGACGTGTCAAATCCAATGATATATTTTCTAACATGAATCACCTAAGCGCTTGCAATATCATCACCATGCCAATAGGTATGCGATCTCTTACTACTATCATATAGCATAAGCATAGCACTCACAAGTCTATCCGCACATTGTCAATGTCTATTCTCGACAATACTATGACTTGGGACATTTAATGATATCATTTATGTCCATTAGTATTTATCTCACATCTTTCGATCAATCACTATTGCAAATGCATATCATAAGGACTTCTATCTAACTCTAATGAATTTATCAACATGTAAACATTAGAGTTAATAGAATGAGCTCTTTATTAAATGATGTAATAATACATTAACTTGGGCCCATCCAAGCATGGTTGGATCTTGGGCACCAATACTATCATCAAAAACCAATAGTCCAATACAATGCAACTACTCTACCATAGAAAAGGATCTTGGTTTAAAAGTTATTATCTATTCGACCACATAGTATTAAGGTATCTATTGTCAAAAAAAAGAAAAGCAAAACCAAGGTTGATTAGGTGGATCTTCCTACTCTAAGAAATTGATTTGGATATCAATGATTAAAAAAGGGGTGGAGAATCTAGTGGCTAGTCATCTTAGCTAAATAGTGAAGGAAGAAGATATAATACCTTTGCATGAGTTGTTTCCGGATGGACAACTATTATCACTTCAAGGTAAGGACCCATGGTATGTTGATATTGTTAACTATCTTGCAAAGCATGAAATGCTTACTATTTTGATTAGGGTTCGTAGAGATAAAATAAAGAGGATGTCAAATATTATTTATGGGATGATCCTTATTTATGAAAGTATTGTTCTAACCAACTAATTAGGAGATGCGTGCCCGAGCATGAGTTTAAGTCTATTCTTATGTTTTGTCATGCATATACTTGTGGTGGACATTTCAAACCTAATGGAACGATTAACATACTTGAATATGGCTTTTTTTTGTCAAGTTTGTTTAGAGTGGGAGAGATAGAGATAGGGATAGAGTGATAAAGAGAGGGAGGGGTAGAGAGAGGGAGAGAGGGAGAGAGAAAGGGAGAGGGAAAGAGGAAGAAGGGAGTGGAGGAGGAGAGAGAATAAGAGAGGGAGAGAAAGGGGAAGAGAGAATAAGAATGGGAGAGCAAAGGGAGAGAGAAAAAGGTACAAGAGTGAGAGAGAGAGGGAGAGGGAAAGAGAAGGAGAGAGGGAGAGAAAGAGAGAGGGAGAGAGGGGGAGAGAGGGAGAAAGAGGGATAGAGAATGAAGGAAAGAGTGAGAGAGAGGGAGAGAGAGAGAAGGGAAGAGGGAAAGGAGAGAGATAGAGATGGAGAGAGAAGAGAAAATGGAGAGGGAGGGATAAAGAGAGGGAGAGGGAGGTATAAAGAGAGGGAGAGTAGGAGGGATATAAAGGTACATAAAGAGAGAAAGGGAGAGAGATAAAGAAAGGAAGGGAGAAAGATGGAGAAAGATTAGGGAAGGGAAGGAGAGAGAAAGAGTATGGAAGGGAGAGAAAGAGATAGAAAGAGAGGGAGAGAGAGAGGAGAGAGTTGGAGAGAGTGATGGAGAAAGAAAGAGGAAGAGAAAGTGGGAGAAGAAGAGAGAGGAAAGAGGAAACGAGAGAGATAGAGATGAAAAAAGAGAGAGAGGGAGAGAGAGGAAGGGAGAGGGATAGAGATGAAAGTAGAGAGGGGGAAGAAGAAGAAAGGGGGAGAGAGAGGGGAGAGAGGGAGAGGGAGAGGGGCAAAGAAAGAACGAGAGAGGGAGAGAGAGGGAGAGAGAGGAAGAGAAAGGGAGAAAGAGAGGAAGAGAAAGAGAGAGAGAGGGGGAGAGAAAGAGTAGGAGAGAGAGAAAGAAGGAGAGGGAGAGATGAAGAGAGGTATGGAGACAAAGAGAGAAAGGGAGGGATAGATAGAGGAGTGAGAGGGAGAGGGATGGAAAAGAGAGAGGGAGAGGGGTGAAAGAGAAGGATGGAGGAAGTGAGTGGGAGAGAGGGGGAAGGAGAGGGAGAGTAGAAAAAGAGAGATAATGGGGAGAGAGATAGAAAGGGATAGGAAAAAAAAGGATGAAAAGGAAAAGAGAAGCGAGAGAGAGGAAGAGAGAGGGAGGGAGATATAGGATGGGAGAGAGAGAGGGAGAGTGAAAAGGAGAGAGGGGGAGAGAAATATAAGGAGAGAGAGATGGAGAGAGTGAGAAGGGAGAGAGAGAGAAAGGGAGAGAACGAATAGGAGGGAGAGAGAGGGGGAGAGGGAGAGATGGAGAGAGAGAAAGAGAGGAGAAAGGAAGAGGGAGAGGGAGAGAGAGGAAGATAGTAAAGGAAGTGAGGGAGGGATAAAAAGAGGAGTGAGAGGGAGAAGAAGAGGGAGAGAGGAGAGAGAGGAAGGGGGAGGGAGAAAGGGAGAAAGGGAGAGAGAACAAAGAGAGGGAGAAAAAGGGTGAGAAAGAGAGAAAGGGAGAGAGAATAAGGAGAGAGAGAGAGAGAGAGAGAGGTTGAGAGAGAGGAGGGATAGGAAAAAAAGGATTGAGATGAAGAGGAAGGGGAGGGAAGGAAGGAGAGAGATGTAGAGAGAGAGGAAGGGTGAGTAAGGGAGAGATAGGAGAGAGAGAGGGGAGAGAGGGGAGAAAGGGAGAGAGAGGGGGAAAGAAATAAAGGGAGAGAAAGGCGAGAGAGAGGGGAAGAAAGAGAGAGGGGTTAGAGAGAGGGAGAGAGATAAGGGAGAAAGAGGGGGAGAGAGAGGGGGAGTGAAATAGATAAAGAGTGGAAGAGAAGAAATGAGAGGGAGAGAGAAAAAGATATTGAGAGTGAAGGAGGGAGAGAGGGAGAGAGGGAAAAGTAGGAGGGAGAGAGAGAGGGAAAAGGGAGCTAGGAAAACTAGGATGGAGAGAGAGGGAAAAAAGGCAAAAGGAAAGGGAGAGAGAGAGGGAGAGAGAGGGGCAAGGAATGAGAATGAGAGAGAGGGAGGAATGGAGGGAGGGAGAGAGTAGGAAAGAGAGGGAGAGGGAAGGAATGGGGAAGAGAGGGAGGGAGGGAGGAAGGGAATGGGGAGAGAGGGAGAGAGTACGAGAGAGGTATAGTGTGAAAGTAGGAGAGAGAGGTGGAGAGAGACGAGGGAGAGAAGGAAATAAAAAGAGAGAGGGGGAGGAAGTGTGAGAGAAATGGACGGAACAAAGGACAAGGAGAAAGAGGGAGGGAGAGTAAGGAGGAGAGAGCGAGAGAGGGGGTAGAGAGGGAGTGAGAGGTAACAAGAGTGGGAGAGAGAGAAAGAGAGGGAGAGAGAATGATAGAGGGAGAGGAAGAGAGCAAGAAATAATGGGAAAGTTAGAGAGAGAAAGGGAGAGAGGGAGAGATAAGGAGAGAGAGAGGGAGGAAAGAAGAAGAAGAGAGGGATGAGGAGAGAATGAGGGAGGGAGTAGGAGAAACATGGAGGGATGGAGAGGGACGAGAGAGGGAGAGAGGAAAAAGAAGAGAGAGAAAAGGAATGGAAGAGAAAGAGAGAGACGAGAAAGAGACAATGAGGGAGAGGGAGAGATGGAGAGAGGGAGAGAGATGAAAGGAGAGGGAGGATGAGAGAGAGAGGGAGGCGGGGAGACAAGGAGAGTGAGGGGGAGAGAGAGGTATAAGAAAAGAGAAAGAGAAAGATAGAGAGAGGGAGGGAGGGAGGGAGGGAGGAAGAGAGAGAAAGAGAGGGAGGGGGAGAGAGGTGATGGAGAGAAGGAAATAAAAGGAGATAAAGTGAGAGAGGAAATGAGAAAGAGGGGCACAAAGCAAAGAGAGGGAGTGCTAGTAGAGAGTGAGGGGGAGAGAGAGGGGGATACGAGAGGTAGCGAGAGGTAGCAAGAGTGGGAGAAGGAGAAAGAGAGGGGTGAGAACAATGTAGGGGAATGGGGAGAGGGAGAAAGCGAGGAAAGAGTAGGAAAGTGAGAGAGTGGAAGAGAGAGTAGCGAGAGGGAGAGAAGGGGAGGGAGGGAAAGATGATGAGGGAGAGAGGAAGGGAGGAAAAAGGAGAGAAGGATGAAAAGAGAAGGAGGGAGGGAGTGGGAGAGAGAGGGAGAAAGGGAGAGAGGAAAGAGAAGAGAGAGGAAGAGAGTAGGAGAGAAGGAGAAAGATAGGGGGAGGGAGAGAGAAAGAGGGAGAGATGGAGAGAGAATAGGAGAAAGAGAGAGAGGAAAGGAGAGGGAGAGATAATAAGAGAGATTGAGAGAGAAGAGAGAGGGAGGGAAGGAGAGGAAAAGGGAGAGAGGGAGAGAGAGGGAAAGAAAGGGAGAGAGAGTGGGAGAGATAGAGGGGAAGAAAGAAGGAGATAGGGAGTTGAAGGGAAGAGAGGGAGAGAGAGGAGAGAGAGAAGGAGAGGGAAAGGGTGAAAGAGAGAGGTAGAAAGAGACAGAGATGGAAGGAATGAAGGGAGAGAGAGTGAGAGAGAGAGAGGAAGAGAGACAATAAGAGGGAGAAAGATAGAGAGAAAGAGAGAGGGAGAGGGGGAGAGATGTAGAGAGATAGATCGAGAGAGAAGGAGAAAGAGAGGGAAAAGAGGAGGAGGAGAGAGAGAGAGAGAGAAGGAGAGATTGAGGAAGGGAAGGAGAGAGTGAGGGAGGAAAGGAGAGAGAGTGGGAGTTAGAGAGTAAAGGAGAGTAGGGAGAGAGAGAGGGAGACCTATGAGAGAGAATGGGAGAGAGAGAAAGAGAGGGAGAGAGAGCGACGAGAGAGTGAAGAGGAGAGATGCTCGAGAGATGGAGGATGAGTAGGGAAGAGAGAAAGAGAGAAAGGGAAAGAGAGAGAGAATGAGAGAGTGTGGGTGATGGAGAGAGATAGAGGGATAGATAGGAGAGAAAGAGGGAAAGAGGAAGGGATATGGAGATAGAGGTATAAAGAGAAGGGTAAGAGAGTGAGAGGTAGAGAGAGGAAGAGAGGGAGAGAGGAAGGGATAGGGAGGCATAGGAGGGAGAGAGAGGTAGAAAGAGAGAGGGGAAAGAGAGAGCAAGAAAGAGAGAGTATGAGGGAAGGAGAGAGAGAGGAAGAGTGGAGAAAGAGAGGGAGAGATAGAGAGGGTACTCTCTTTCCCTCCCTCGCTCTTTCTTCCTCTCTCTTATTCTCTCTCCTACTCGTTTCCCTCCCTCTCCCTCTCCCCCTCTATCTGTCTTCATCACTCTCTCCTAAACACTCCCTCTCCCTCTCTCTTCATCTTCTTTTTTATCTTTTTCCCTCTCATTCTCTCTCTTTCCCTCTCTTCATCCCTCCTTAACTCCTTCTCACTCTTCCTTTTCCCCTTTTCACTCTCTCCCTCTCGCTCCCCCTTTCTATCCCTCTTTCTCTCTCAATCTCTCTCTCCCTTTCCCTCTCTCCTCTCTCTTTCCTCTCCTCTCCCTTTTACCCTCCATCCCTCTCTCCCTCTTTCTCTCTCTTACCCTCTCTCCCCTTTTCCCTTCTCTCTCCTACCTCTATCTTTCATTCAGTCCCTCACTTTCACTCTTTCCCTCTCTCACTCCTAATATCCCCCTCTCTCCCACTCTTAAACCCTTTCCTCCTCTTTACCTTACCCTTTCTTTTCCTCTCTATCTCTTTCCACCCCTCTCTCCTTCCCTCTAAATTTTCCCTCCCCTAACCTCCCTCTCTACCCCTAATCTCTCTTTTTCTCACACTCTCTCCCCCTCTATCTCTCTTTCTCTAACTCTCTTTCCATCTCTATTGCCTTCCTTATTTCCCTCTCTCTCCTTCTCTCTCCCCATCTCCTATTCTATCTATCTCTCTCCCTTTCTCTCTCTTCTTCACTCACTCTCCTTATCCTTTCCTCTCTCTCCCTCCCCCTTTTTGCCTCTCCCTCTCTCCCTATTTCTCTCTCCCTTTCTCCCCTCTATCGCTCTCTCCCCCTTTTCTCTTCCCTTTTCCCTCTTCCTCCTCATCTCTCTCCTTTTCTCTCTCTCTCCTCATCTCCCCCTCGACCTCTCTCTCCTTCTCTCTCCCTCTCCTTTTCTCTTTCTCCCTCTCTCCTATTCTCTCCCATCTCTCTCTCACCCTCTCCCTTCCTCTCCCTCTCTCCCTTTCCCTCCCTCTTACTCTCTCACCCTCTATCTCTCCCTCTCCCTCTCTCTAGATCTCCCCCTTTATCTCTTTTCTCCTCTCCCTCTCCCTCTCTTTCTCCCTCTCTCTTCCCCTACCCTTCTCTCACTCCCTCTCTTTCTCTCTTCCCATACCCTTCTTTCACTCCCTCCCTTTCTCTCTTCCTCTCCCTCTTTCTCTCTTTCCCTCTCTCTCTCCCCTCCTTCCTCTTTCTATCTCTCTCTATCTCCCTATCTATCTCTCTCCCTCTTTATCTCTTTGATCTCCCTCCCTCTCTCACTCCCTCTATTCCTCTCTCCCTTTCCTATTTTCTACCTCTCTCCATCTCCCTCTCCCTCTCTTCTCTCTCAATCCCTCTCTCTGTCTCTCCCTCCCTCCCTTTTTTTCTCTCACCCCCACTACCTCTTTCTTCCTCTCTCTCCTTCTCTCTTTCCCTCTTTATCTCTCCATCTATTTCTATCACTCTTTCTCCCCTTTTCTCTTCTTTTCACCCTTTATCTCTCTCTCCCCCTCATTAACTCCCTCTCTCTCTCACTCTTTTCCTCTCCCTCTCTTCCTCTCTCTCTTTCTCTCTCTCCCTCTTTCTCTATCCTTCATTTCTCTATCCCTCTATCCTCCTCCCTCCCTCTCTCCTCTTTCTTTCTCCTTCTTTCCTTCCCTCTCTCTCTTGCTCTTCTTATTTTTATCTCTCTCTCCCCCTCACTCTCTTCTCCTCTCTCCCCCTCTATCTAATGCTCTTGCTCTCTTTATCACACTTAATTTCTCCCTCTTTATCCCTTTCTTTCCCTCTCTCACTCGTTTTCTCTCTTTTTCTCCCTCTCTTGCTCCTTCTCTCCCTCTCTCCCCCTACTTTCTCTCACCTTAACTCCCTCTCTTTCCCCCTTTGTCCCTCATCCTCTCCTTTTCTCTCTCCCTTTCTCTCTCTTTCCCTTTCTCTCTACCTCTCTCTATCTCTCTCCCTTTTTTATTTCTCTTCCCTCTCTTCATATCCTTTCCCCTTTACCCCTCTCCCTCTCCCTCTCCCTCCATATCTTTCTTCCTCTTCTTCTCCCTCAACCTCTCCCTCTATCTTTCTCTCCCCATCCCTTTCCCTCTTCATCTCCCTCCCTCCCTCCCTTTCCCTCCCACTCTATAAATGTTTATCCCTTCCTCTCTCTCTCCCTCTCTTTCTCCTACTCTCTACTAGTTTCTCTCTCCCTCGCCTTCCATCTCTCTTGTCGCTACTCGACGTCGGACGGGACTCCTCGTAAAATATCTAAAATTAGATTGAATATTTACAAGTTTATTTATAGAGTTTGGAATCGCCACCTAGTATTGAAGGAACTAGGAACCTAAAACGTATACTTGGATCGGAGATTCTATGGTAAGGAGTTGGTTACGCTTTTGGGAAGATATCGATCACCCAAAAGCGCCCTTTTCGAAAAAAGGTACCATGTCCGGTTTAGCTCTAAATTTATCTCCTAAAATATTTTATTTATGTCAAATTATTTTTTGATTTTTTAAACTCCCATTTTTTAAACAAATTGAATTTTTTGCTTTTGAGTGTGGCATCGTATTGAAACGATTGTCGGTCCCCTTCGTCGGGCGACGTGTCGATTCAAACATCGGATCCACTTTAAGCCTTGACACAACCGATGTGTCGGAGGATATTTTGATTTAAACAATGATTTTTTTTTTGTGGCGTCGGTCCCAATCAAATAGGAGACTCGTCGAGAATTTTAGATTTTTTTTGTGTGACGTCGGTCCCTACCATGTAGGAGACTTTGTTGAAAATTTGGAGATATATTTTTTTCTACTTTTTTTTCTTAATAAAGAAAAAAATAAGATTTTAAGTAACTGAAATCAACTAAAATAAATTTTGAGAAATTAATTGTATTAAAATCACCGTCCATCCCTAATAAAAAGGAGACTCGTTGATCCAATATTTTAATCACATAAAAAAAACATCACATGTTAGAATAAATTTTACAACTAAATATCTCTAGATTTTTGGACATACATAAGAAAAAAATTATTATAAAACACATAAAAAATAAAAAAAACAAAAAAAACACAAACGAGTCCAAAATTCACCTTTACCAACATTACAAAAATGCCCCTAGAATACCAAAGGTCACTACCAAGTGACCGTTCGTCCTTCGATGACCTTTCGGGCATGTGGACCACCCAACATTGTAGATCCGATCGTTGCAAATCCAACAATGGTGCTATCAACCGGAGACGACACGGAGAAGGGAGATCGGAGCCTCCAAAGATTCGGCTAGATCTCCTTTCTTCACCGGTGATGAATTTGATCTCCTTTCGGGATTCCAAGTGTACTTGGTCGACTCGTAAGGTTGAGAGAAGGATTTCTATGGTGGTTAGGACCTCCGATTCTTGCTAGATCGGGTAATTTTTTTGGGTTTGTAAAAATGGGTTGAAAACGACTTGGGCTCAATTAAACCATTTTTTAGTGTCTTTGGTTCGAGATTTTTATATGAAAACACTTAGGGAGACCGACAATCGGTTCCGTGGTGGTGGTTCTTGTGTTGGTGATCGGAGTTGAGAGAAATGATTGGGTATCTTTTTCGGGTCGGGTCGTGGTGGTTTGATCTTCGATTTCTCGCTCCTCCATGATTTTTCTCTCTCTAACTCGGTGTTGATGGGCCGATCCGATGATGGGCTACGGGAGGGTGTGGTGGTTGGGGCTAAAAACGATAGAAAAATATCGGATTGAGGGTGAAACGTCCGATCCGGTAAATGGGTTAATGAACGGGTTGGTGGGCGGGTTAGGGCTTGTTTGGCTAGCTCCAATTAGGTTTTCATTTTTTTTGGTCGCTTTTTTTCTTTCTTTTTCTTCTCCTCTTTCCTACAAATCGAAATTCCAAAGCTTTTTATAAGCCAAAAACATCCTAAAATTTCTCCCAAAATCAATTCAAAAATCAAATTTTAATTGGCAAATCTTAATTTTGAGATTTTTTTTAGCTAAAAATAAGGAGATTTCAATTTAAAAAAATTTGTGAAATATTTTAACAGATTTTTGAATGATTTTATGGAGGTTTAATAAGTTTTTTCCTTTTTTGCTTTTTTTGCTTTTTTTTGTTTTTTTGTTTTGTTTTTTTGTTTTTTTCTTTAAAGGAAACCCAAAATTGGGTTATGACATCTCTCTTCATCACTCTATCTCTCTTTCTCTTTCTCCCTCCTTTCCTCTCTCTCTCTCTCCAACCTCACCTCTTTTTCAATATCTCTCTCCCTCTCCCTCTCCTTTCCCTCTCCCTCTCCTTTCCCTCTCTCTCTCCATTTCTCACTCTTTTTAACTCTCTCTCTCTCCCACCCTATTTCTTTTACTCCTACTCTCCTCCCCCTTCCTTTATCTCCCTCCATCTCCCCTTCTATCTCTCTCTTTCTCTCCCTCTCACCCTTTCTTCCTCTCTCTCTTTCACTTCCACTCTTTCTCTCTAACTCTCCCTCTCCCTCTCTCACCCTTGCCCTCTCATCCTCATCAGCAATCCCTCTCCCTCTTTGCCTTCCCCTCCTTCCCTCTCTCTAGCCCTCTTTTCTTCCCTCTCTCCCTCTTTCTCTCTCCCTCGTTCTTTCTCCCTCTCTCTTTCTCTCTCTTGCTCTCTTTTTTCCCCTCTTCCTTTCCCTCTCTCCTTCTTCCACCCTCTTTCTCTCCCTCTCCGACTCTCCTTGTCCCTCTCTCTACCTCTCATTCTCTTTCAATTTCTATCTCTCTCTTTCACTCACTCTCCCTCTCTCCTTCTAACTCACACTCTCTCCTTTGTATCGCTCTCTCTCCTTCTCCCTTTCCCTCCCCGTCTTCCTCTCCCTCCCTGTCTCCCTCTCTTCTTCTCTCTCCCCCTCTAACTCACCCTCTCCCTCTCTCTCTCCCTCATCCTCTCTCTTTCACTCTCCCTTTATTATGCTCTCTCTCCTCTCCCTCTCTCCCTCTCTTTCTCTTTACCTCTTTCTCTCTCTCCCTTTCCTACTTTCTCTTTCCCTCTCTCCCCTTTACTCTCCCCCTCCCTCCCTCCCTCTCCCTTTGTCTTTCTCCCTATCTCTCCTCCTCTCTCTCCTAATTTCTTCATCTCCCTCTCTTTCCTTCACTCTACCTCTCTCCCTCCCTCTCTTTTCCTCTTCCTCTCATCCATCTCTTTCCCTCTCTCTCTCTTTCTCTCTTCTTCCCTCTACATCTCTCTCCCCCTCTCTTTCCCTTTTTCTCTCCCTCTCCCACTCTCCCTCTTCCTCTCTCCTATACTCTCTCCCTCCCCCTCCCTCCATCCCACTCCTTCTCTCTTTCTCTCTCTCCTTCCTTCCACCTTTCTTCCTCCCTTTTTCTCTCTCTCTCTATCTCCATCTCCCACTCTCCATCTCTTTCTCACTCCATCTCCCTCTCTTTCTCCCTCCCTCTCTCCCTATCCCTTTTAACCTCTCTACCTCCTTCGTCCTCTCCTCTCAACCTCTCTCCCTTTCTCCCTTTTTCTTCTTACCTCCCTCTCCCTTTCTACTCTCTCCCTCTCTCTCTCTTTCCCTTTCTCTTTCTCCCTCCACCTATCTCTCTCCCTTCCTCCCTCCCTCTATCTCCCTCCCTCTCTCTCACTCTCCAATTCTCTCTTCTCTAATTTCTCCTATTCTCTCTCTCCATCTCTTTCTTTCTCCCTCTTTATCTCTTTCCCCCTCCTTCTCATACCCTCACCCTCTTTCCCTCTCTCTCTCTCTTACTTTCTCTCTCCCTTACCTTCTCATTTTCTCTATCCCTCTCTCCCCCTCTCTCATTCTTTTCCCTTTTCTCCCTCTCTCCTTTTCTTTTCTTTCTCTATCTCTCATTTTATCTCACCTTAACACTCTCTCCCCCTATTTCTCCCTCACCCTCTCCTTCTCTCTCTATCTCTCTATCCCTCTCTATCCCTTTTTCCCTTCTTCTCATTGTCTCTTACTCCCTCTCTCTCCCTCTATCCTTTTCTCTCTCATACTTTCTCCCTCTCTTTCCTCTCTCTCTTCCTTTCTGTCTATCTCTCTTTTTCCCTCTTTCTCTCTCTTTCTCCCTCTCCCCTTCCTTCTCTCCCTTTGTCTCTCTCTCTCCCTCTTTCCTTCTACCTCTCTCCCTCTCTCTCCCTTTCTCACTCTCCCTCTCACTCCCTCTCCCCATATCTCTCTTTTTTATTCTCTCTCGCCCTCTTCCCTTCTTCCTCTCCCCCTCCCTCTTTCACCTTCTCTTTCTTTCTCTCTCTCCCCCATTCTCTCCCTCTCTTTCCCCCTTTTCCCTCTCTCTCTCCCGCTCACTCCCTTCCTTCTTTGTTCCTCTCTCTTCCTCTCCTCTCTACCTCTCCCTCTCTCCTTTTCTCCCGCCCTCTTTGTCCTTTTCCCTCTCTACCACTCCCTCTATCTTTTCTCCCTCTTCCTCTCAGCCTCTCCCACTCTCTATCTCCCTCCTCTCCCTCTCTCTCCCCCTCCCACTCTCTCTCGGTCTCACCCTCCTTTCCTCTCTCCCTCTCTCTCCCTCCCTATCTCTCCCTCTCTCTTTCTACTTTCTCTCCCTTTCTATCTCCTTTTCCCTTTTGCCCCTCTCTCCCCCACTCTCTCTCCCTCTCTCCCTCCTTATCTCTCCCTCTCTTGTACTCTCTACCTCCATCCCACTCATTCTCCCTCCTGCTCCATCACTCCCAATCTTCCTCTCTCCCTCTCTCTCCCTCTCGTTTACCCCTCTCTCCCTCCTCCCCTTCTCTCTCCCTTTCTCCCTTTATCTCTCTATCTACTTCCCTCTCCCTCCCTCAATCTCTTTCCCTCTCTCACTCTATCTCTTTCTCTCTCCTTCTCCCCCTCCTTCTCTCTCCCTCTTCCTACCCTTTCTCTCCTTCTGTCTCCCTAACTCCCTCTCTCTCTCTCTCTCTCCTTTTCTCTATCTCTCTCCTTTTTCCTTTCTCCCTTCCTCTCTCTTTCTCCATATCTCTTTACTTGTTCTCCCTCCCCTTGTCCTGATTTCTCTCTCCCCTTCCTTCCCTCAACTTCTCTTCCTTTTCCCTCTCTCCTACCCTCTCCCTCTCCCACTCTTCCATTCCATCCATCCTCCTTTCCTTCCCTCCCTATGTCCTAATTTCTATATCCTCCTCCCTCCCTTACCCTTTCTCCCTCTTTCCCTCTCTCCCTTCCTCTCCCTCCCTCCCTCTTCTTCTCTCTCTATCTCCCTCTCCCTTTCCCTCACTTTCCTTCCCTCTCCTTCTCTCTCTCCCTCTTCCTCATCTCTTTGTCTACCTCTATCCCTTCTTCTCTCCTTATCTCTCTTTCTTTCCATTACTCACTCTTGCACTATATCTTTCTCTCTCTCCCACTCCCTTTCTTTCTCTCTATTTATCTCTCTCTCCCTCTATTCATCTCCCTCTCCCTCTCTCCCTATCCCCTCCCTTCTCCCTCTCTCTCTCCCTATCTCTTCCTCACTCATTCTCCCTCCCTCACTCTTCATTCCTCTCTCTCTCTCTTTCCCTATCTCTTTCTCACTCCCTCTCCCTCTCCCTCTCCCCCTCTCTCCCTTCCTCACCCTCTCTCCCTCTATCCCTCTTTCTCTTCCTCTCTTTCCCTCCCTATCTTGCTCTCTCGCTCACTCTCATTTTCCTTTCCCCCTCTTTTTTTACCTTTCTCTCCCTCTCTCACCCTCTTTCCCTCCATCTCTCCCTTACTCCCTATCTTTCTCTATGTCCCCCACTAACTCTCTCTCCCTCTTTTTATCTCCCTTCCCATATCATCCTCCCTATCTTCCTCAATCTCTCCCTTTCCCTTTCTTTATCTCTATACACCCTCTCTTCCCCTCTCTCCCTTTCCCTCTCCCTCACTCTCCCTCCCCCTCTCCTTTTTTCTTTCTCATTCCATCTCCATCTCCTTCTCTCTCCCTTTCTCCCTCTCTCTCCCTTTTTCCCTCTCCCTCCTTCTCCTTCTCTCACCCTCTATCTATATATCTCTCTATTCTCTTCTCTCTCTCTTCATCTCCCTCTCCTTCTTCTTCTCTAAGAGAGGAAAGAGAAAGAGAGGGGTGAAGGAGGGAGGGAGGGGGAAGGAGGGAGGGAGATTGAGAGGGAAAAAGAGAGGGAGAGGGAGAGGAAGAGGGAGAGAGGTAGAGGTGGAGAGAGAAGGAAGGAGAGAGGGAAGGGAGAGAGATTGAATGGGTGAGAGGGAAAGGGAGATAGAGAGGGAGGGAGAGAGAGTGAAAGGGAGGGAGGGAGGGAGAGAGATAAAGGGAGAGAGAGTGAGAGGGAGAGATAGAGAGGGAGAGAGAATGGTAAAGAGATAGAGAGGATGAGTGAATGTATAAGAGGAAGAGGGGGAGAGAGGTAGGAAGAAAGAGAGAGAGAGGAAGAGGAAGAGAGAGAAGGGAAAGAGAGGGAGAGAGGGAGAGGGAAAGAGAGAGTGAGGGAGAGAGGGAGAAAGAGAGGGAGGAAGGGAGAGAGTGAAAGGAAAGGAGTGAGGGAAGGAGAAAATAAAGGGAGAGAGTGAGGGAGTAAGAGGGAGAGAGAGATTGAAAAAAGATAGAGGGAGAGAAGGAGAGGGAAAGAGGGAGAAAGAGGGAGACAGTAAAAGAGAGGGATAGAGAAGAGGAAGAGAGGGAGAAGAGAGAGGGAGGGAGGGAGTGAGAGGGGGAGAGATAGGGAGATAGAGAGAGAGGGAAAAAGGGAAAAAGATAATGAGGGAGAAAGAGATAGAGAGAAAGAGAAAGGTTAGAGTGAATGAGAGGGAGAGAGAGAGAGAAAGCTAGAGAAAGAGAGGCTATAAAAAAAATAGAGAGGGAGCAAGTTATATATAAAAAGAGAGAGAGGGAGAGGGGGAAGGGAGAAAGAGGTTGAAGGAGAGCGATAGGGAGAAGGGAGAGGGTGAGAGAGGGACATGAGAGAGGGGGAGGGGGAGAGAGGTAGAGGAGAGAGAGGGAGAGAGAGCGAGAGAGAGTTAAAAGGAGAGATATAAAGAGAGTTAAGGGGAGAGAGAGGGAAGAGAAAGAGATAGGGAGAGGAAGAGAGAGAGAGGAAGAGACATAGGTAGAGAAAGAAAAAGAGAGATTCACATACAAGTAAGGAGAGTGAAATAGAGAGATAAGGGAGGGAGAGATAGATAGAGAGAAAGAGAGAGGGAGAGATTAAGAGGGGGAGAGAGGGATTGAGAGAGAAAAAGGGAGAGGGAGTGAGAGAAAGCAAGGAAAAGAAAGACAGAGAGGAAGAGTAAAAGAGAGGGAGCTAAAGGAGGGAAAGTGTGAGAAAGAGGGAGAGACTATGAGAGAGGGAGAGAGGAGGGATATAGTGGGGGGAGATATAGAGAGGAGGGATAAGGAGAGGGAGAGAGGAGGGATATAGTGGGGGGAGATATAGAGAGGAGGGATAAGGAGAGGGAGAGAGGAGGAGAGGGAGAGGGAGAGAAAGAAAAAAGAAGAGAAAGGGAGAGTTGGAGAGAGATAAAGAGGAAGAAAGGAAGGGTGAGAGAGAGGGTGAAGGAGAGATGGAGAGAGCCAAAAGGAGAGAGCGAGAGAGATAAAGAGGAAGAGAGTAAGGGTGAGAGAGAGGGTAAGGGAAAGAGGGAGAAAGAGGGAGAGATTGGGACTAAGGGGGAGAGAGAGAGTGAGAGAGGGATAAAGGGAGAGGATTGAGGGATAAGGAAAGAAAGGGTGGGAGAGAGGGAGAGTAGGAGAGGGGGAGAGAGATAATGGGAGAGACAAGGAGGGAGTAAGACGGTGAGAGGGAGAAGGTGGTTGAGAGATGAAAAGTGAGATGGAAGGAAAGAGGGAGAGAGAGGGTGAGGGGGAGAGAGGGAGAGAGATAGAGGGAGATAGAGAATGAGAGAGATAAAGAGCCAATGAGCGAGATAAGGAGGGGGTAAGAGAGAGGGGCAAAGGAGATAAGGAGAGAGCTAGATATACATAAAAAAAAGAAAAGGAGAGAGACATAGAGAAAAGGAGGGAGAAATGGGTAGAGGGGGAGAGAAATGAAGAGAGGGAGAGGGAGAGGGAGTGGGAGGGATTGAGAGAAAGGGAGAAAAATAAAGAGCGAGAGTGAGAGTGGAGAGAGGGAGAGAGAGGGATAGAGAGAAAGAGAGGTGAAGAGGGAGAGGGATAGAGAGAAAGAGAGGTGAAGAGGGAGAGGGATAGAGAGAAAGAGAGGTGAAGAGGGAGAGGGAGAGGGGAGGGAGAGGGAGGAAAAGGGAGAGAGTGGAGGAGAGCGAGTGGGAGAGATAGGAAGAGGGAAAGAGAGAGGAAGAGAGAGGAGGTAGGAAAGGGTAGAGAGAGACTAAGAGAGAGAGAAGAGGAGAGAGGAGGGAGAGAGAGGGAGAATGAGATATATATAAGAAGAGAGAGAGAGGGATAGAGAAAGAGAGGGACAGAGAGGGAGAGGGGGAAGAGAAGTAGGCAAGTTATGAGAGAGGGAGGAAGGGAGAGGAAAAAAGAGAGAAAAAGAGAAGGGGAGAGAGGGAGAGGGAGAGAGAGAGAGGGAGAAAGGAAGGGCGAGAGAAAGAGTTTCCCTTTCTCTATCTCCCTATCTCTTAATCTCTCTTCCCTCCCTCTCTCACTCTCTTCCTCTCCCTCTCCTCATTTCTCTCCTTCCCTTTCTCCCTCCTTCTCTCTCTCTCTCACCCTTTCTTCCATTCTTCCTCTCCCATTGTCTCTCTTACCCTTCCCTCTCTTTCTCCCTCTCTATCTCCATCCCTCTCTATCCTTCTCTCTATCCCTTTCTCCTCTCTCTCCTTTTCTCCCTCCTTCTATTTTTTCTCCCTTTTTCTCTCCATCTACTTCTCCCTCTCCTTTTCGCTCCCCCTCCATCCCTCTCTCTCCTCCTCTCCCTCTCATTCTCTACCTCACCCTATATATCTCTCCCTCATTCCCTCTCTTTCCCTATCTCTCTCTTTCTTTCTCCCTCTCTCTTGCTCCCCCACCCCTTCTCCCTCTTTACCTTCCTCCCTATCCCATTTTTCCTCTCTTCCTTCCACTCTCCCCCTCTATCTCTTCCTCTCTCCCCTTCCCCTCTCTCCCTCTCCCTCCCTCTCCCTTCCTCTCTCCCTCTCTACCCTTTCTCCCTTCTTTCTCTCTCCCTATCACCCACTCTCTCCCTCTTTCTCTTTCTTTCCCACTTTCCCTCCCTCCCAATACATCCATCTCTCTCTCTCCCTCTTTATCCTTTTCTCTCCCTCTCTCTCCTTTCCTCTCACTCTCCCCTTCTCTCACCTTTTTTTCTTCATATTTTTCCCTCTCTTGCTCTCCTATGTCTATCCCTCTATCTATCCCTCTCTTCTCTCTCACCCTTTCTCACCCTCTCTCCCTCCCCCTCTCTCTCATTCTCCCTCTACATCTCTCTATCCCCTCCCCGTCTCTCTATCCACCTCCCCTTCCTTAGCCCTCTATCCCTCCCCCTTTGTCCTTGTTTCTCTTTCCCAATCCCTCTTTCTTGCACTCCTTCCATCCCTCTCCCTCTTTATCTTCCTTTCTTTGCCTCATTCTCTCCCTATCTCTCTCTATCCATACCTCTCTCCCCTTCTCTCTATTGCTTCCTATCACTCCCTCTCTCCTTCTCCTTCTCTCTCTTTCTCTCTACCTCTCTTTTTCTCTCTCCTTTTCTCTTTCTCTCATCTCTCTCTCATTCTCCTATTCATCTCTCTCCCTTTCTTTCTCTCTCCTATTCTCCCTCTCTCATTCCCTTCCTCTCTCTCCATTTCCCTCTCTCCTTCTCTCTCCCTATCTCTCTCTTCTAATCCCTTTTCCTTCTCTCGTCTCTCACACTCTTCCTCTCTTTTCCTCTTTCTTGCTTGCTCTCTCTCCCTCTTACTATCCCTATCTTTCCCTCCCTCTCCCCCTCCTCTTTATCTCTCTCCATCCCTTTATAACTATCCCTCTCCTCTCTAGCCCCTTCTCTTTACCTCTCCCTCTCCCTCTCTCTTCTTCTCTCCCCTTCTCTTCCTCTCTCCTTTCCTTCCACTCTTTCTTTCTCTCTTACATCCCTCCCTCTCTCTCTCCCCTCTCTCACTTTCCTTCTCTCTCTCCTTCCCTCCCTCACTTTATCATCCTCTCTTTTCATAGCAATCCCTCTCTTTTTCCCTCCCTCACTCTCCCTCTTGCTTTCCCTCTCCCTCTCTTCCTCTCTCTCCCTCTCTTTTCCCTCTCTCCCCTTCTCTCTTATTCTCTCTCTCTCCTCCTCCCCCTCTACCTCTTCCTTTCTCCCCTATTATCTTTCTCTTCCCCCTCTCCCTCACTCTCTCTTTCTTTCTCTCTGTCTCCCCCTCTCTTCCTTGATTTCCTTTTGTTTCTCTCTTTATCTATCCCTTTCTTGCTCTCTCTTTCTCCCCCTCCATCTCCATCTACTTCTCCCCCTACCTGTCCCTCTCTCCCTCTCGTCTCCCTCTTCTCCTTTTCTCTCCCCCGCCTCTCTCCCTTTCTATTACTCACTATTTCTCTTTCTTCTCTCCCTCCATCTCCCTCTATCTATCTCTCACCCCTCTCTCTCCATCTCCCTCCCTCTCTCTCTTTCTTTATCTCTCTCCTACATCTTTATCCCTCTCTCGCCTTTTCCCTTGCTCTTCCTTCCTCCCTCTCTCTCCCTTAATCTCTTCCACTCTCTCTTCCTAACTCTTCCTCTCTCTTTCCCTCTCTCTTTACATATCTCTTCCTCTCTCCTTGTTTATCTCAATCTCTGTCCCTCTCTCCCACCTATTTTCTCCCTCCATCTCTCCAACTCTTCTTATTGCCCTCTATCTTCCCCTCTCTCTGTCTCCCTCCTTTTCTCTTCAACACTCATTCTCTCTCCCTCCTTTTCTCTCTCTCGCTCTCCCACTCCCTCTACCTTTCTCTTTCTCTCTATCATTCTCTCTCCTCCTCCCTCCCTCTCTACCCCTCCTCTCCTCTCTCTCTTTATGTCCTTCACTCTCACTCTTTCTCTCTCCATCTCTTCTTTTGCATTTCCCTATCTATCTATCTCTCCCTCTCTGTGTCTTCATCTCTTTCTCCCTTTCTCTCCCTCCCTCTCTCCTAATCTCTCCCTCTCTCTCCTACTTTCCACTCTCTTTTTCCCCCTCTTCGCTCTCTCCCCCTCTTTTTTACTTTCTCTCACCACTCTCTCTCTCCTACTCTTTCTTGCTCTCTCTCTCCCCCTTACTCTTTTTCTATCTCCTTCTCTCTCCCTCTCTTTCTCTCTCCCACTCTCTCCACTCTCTCCCCCTTCTCTCCTTCTCTCTCTCACACTCTTTCTATATCACTCTCCCTCCCACTCTTTCCCTTTCTCCTTCAATTCCCTCTCTCTCTTCCTCCTTCTTCTCTCTCCCTTTGTCTTTTTCCCTCTCCCTCTCCTTCCCCTATCCTCTCTCCTTCCATATCATGCATTCTTGCTTCCTTTTTACTCCCTCTCTCTCGCTCTCTCTTCTTGCCTCCCTCTCTCTCCTTTTTTTGCTCATTCTCTTTCTCCCTCCCTCATTTTCTCTCTCCATCTCTCTCAACCTCCCTCTCTATCTCCTTCTCTCTTTCTCACTCCTTCACTCTACCTCGCTTTCCTTTTCCCTCTCCATCTTTCTCTCCCTCTCCCTCTCTGCCTCTCTCCCTCTCTTTGCTCTCTCATCATCTCGCCCCCTTTGTCTCTTAATCTTTCCCTCACTCTCTTCCCTTTACTCTCTCCCTCCTTTTTTGTAGGTGATTTTAATGGAAATCTAGTCATCTTATTGCTATTGAAAACCATTATTATAGTAGAACTTGTATCGGATGTAGTAGTTGCATTGTTATTGCATTGCTATCTAGATTTATTTGTTGTTTTATTGTTGTTATGTTATTTTCTAGATTTATTTATATTTGATGGAAATGAAGGGAGAGCATCTTGTAGATGTGTTGGGGAGAGATCACGTAACTATAATGGGAAGAGTGGAAATGAAGTAGCATAATCATTATTGCTACATTACTTGGATAGATGATCTTATGTCTCTATTGTCTGTCCGGAGTTTATAGTACTAGTTGGTAAGGAGAAATGACCATCTTGTAGCCATGGTAGGGAGATATCCTATAGTCTTAAGGGAAGGTGTGGTTGAGCCACCGGGGTTGGAAAAGCAAAGACAAAACAAGTAGCTAGAGAGAGTTTTTACTAGTTTTTTTTTTTTGGGTTTTTGGTGTTTTAGTTACTCCAAATCTATCATCCAAACCCCTCCCTCTCCTAATCCTTAGAGAATTAGGAAGCAACAACCTAGAGTGTTTTAGGGACTTATTGCTACCCCTCGTTATCCTTAGAGGATAAAAAGGCTCTCCCCTATTTATATGGGAAAGAGGTGCAGCAAATATAGGTAATTTTTAAGAGAGAAAATTTAGCACAAAGGAAAAATCATAAAGTATGCACGACATCAAATCGAAAGGGGAAAATAGTTTTCTCCTAAAAAGCCCTAGCACATGCCACTCTTTCTCTCTCTTAGGTTGTCATAAAATTACCTTCATTAGATTTCTATAAGAAATACTAAACAAGTCAGAAAATCTAGAGCTAGCACTCTACAATTTTGAGTGCTTCTCTTGTAGGTGCTTAGATCGCATGGATTATCAATAGAGGCCAAACACTTGGATGACTCTTTTCTACAAAGGTTTAAATCTATGCTAAAGAGGTAATTCTTTATTTTGAGCTTTGATTCATGAATATATGGTTATTTGATTCATTGACATGATCTTGGGCCCTTTAGATGGAGGAAATTCTTATTTTATTTTACACCTCCATAAGATACATGATCCTTCATATCTCCCTCTTACCTCACACTCTCTCCCTCACTATCCTTCTCTCTACCTCTTTTCCACTCTCTCCCAATTGTCCTCTCTTTACTTCTCTCTCCATCTCTCCTTATCTATCTCTCCCTTTCTCTATCCTCCCCTCTCTCTTCACACTCTCTCCCACTTTGTCTCTGTCTCTCCCCCTCCCTCTTTCTCTCTCTCCCCCTCCATTTTCCTCTCTCCCTCTTTCCCCCTCTTGTGCTCTCTCTTCCTTTGTCTTGATCTCATACTCTCTCTCTATCCTTTCGTCTATCTCCCTCTCTCCCTATCTCTATCTCCCCACTCGTTTCTCTCTCGACTCTCTTTTCCCCCTTTCCCTTTCTCTCTCCCTCTCTTTTGCTCTCTACCTCTCACACACTCTCTCTTTCCTTCACTCCCTCTCTTACTCTCTCACCTTCCTTCTCCCTCTCTCCCTCTCCCTCCATCAATCCCTCACTCTCTCCCCATTCTCCCTCTCCCTCTCTCTCCCTCTCAATCTTTCACTACCTCTCTCTCACTCTCTCTTTCTCTAGCTCCCACTCTTCCTCGCTCCCTTTCTCTTCCTCCCTCTCCCTCTCTTCATCTTCCTCCCTCTTCCCTCCCCCTCATACTCTCCCCTTCTCTTTCCCTCTATCCTCCAACTTTATCTATCTCCCTCCCTTTTTCCTTTCTCTCTCTCCCTCCCTCTCTCCCATTCCCTCTCCCTCCCTCTATCCCTACCTCCATCTCTAAATCTCTCTTTGTCTCTCAATATCTCTTCCACTCTTTTCCTCCCTCTCTCCCTCTCCCTTTTTTACCTTACTCCCACTCGCATTCCCTCTCTCTCCCCCTCTTATCTCCCTCTCTCTCCTCTTTTTATCTCTTCTTCTCTCTTCTCATCTCTCTCCCTCTCCTTCTCTCTCTCTCTTTTCATCTCTCTCGCTCCTCCCGTCCCTATCCTTCCATTTTTCTATCTCCTTAACTCTCTCTCCACCTCTCTCCTTTCTCCCTTTCCCTATCCCTCTCCCTCGCCCACTTTCTCTCCATTCCTATCACTCTCCCTCTCTACCTTCCTCCTCTCTTTCTCTCTCTCTCTCTCTCACCCTCTCTTTATCCGTCCCTTACTCCTTCTCTCTCCTTTCCTCCTCATTATCCCTCAATCTCTCCCCCTCTCTCTCTCACTCTCTCACTTTATCCCCTCTCTCTTTTTTTCTCTCCCTCCCTCTCCCTTTCTCTCTTTCATTCCTTCTTTAGCTCTCTCTCACTCCCTCTCTCCCCCTCTCTCTCTCCTCACTCGCTCTCCCTCTCTTCCCCCACTCTCTCCTTCCCTCTTCATCTCTCCCCGAACCTTACCCTCTTTTTCTCCCTCCTCTCCCGGCCTCTCCCTATCTCTCTCTAGTTCCCTCTTTCTCCCTCTACCTCACCCTCTCTCTCCCTCTCTCTCTTCATCTATGTCTTTCTCTCCCTCTCTCTATCTTGTTCTCTCTCTTCTTTTCTCCCTCTTCTATCTTGGCCTCTCTCTCTCCCTCCCTATCCTTTCCTCTCGTCACCCTATCTCTCAATCTCTCACTCTCTCTCCCTCCCTATCCTTTCCTCTCTCACCCCATCTCTCAATCTCTCGACTCTCCCTCCCTCCCTCATTCTCTCTCCCTCTCCCCCTCACTCTCTCTCCTCTCTCTAACTTTCAATCTCTCTCCTTTTCTCTCTCTCCCTCTCTCTCTCTCTTTATATGACTCTCTCTCTCTCTCCCCTTCACCTTAACTCTCTCACTTCCTCTCTCTCTCCCTCTCTCTTACTCCCACTACCTCTCTCTCTCCCTCTCTACCTCACTCCCTCTTTTCCCCTCCCTTTCTCCCTCCTTCTCGCTTTCCCTTCCTCTTTCCCCTCTCCTTTCTCCTCTCTCTCCCTCTCATTCTCCCTCATTTTCACTTTCCCCTCTCCCTTCGTCCCGAAGGATCATGCATCCTATGGAGGTGCAAAATAAATAAAAAGTTTCCTCCATCTAAAGCTCCAAGATCAAGCCCTTGAATCTACTAACCATACATACATGAATAACAAGCTATATGTAAAGGATTACCTCTTGTAGTTCGGATCTAAATTGTTTTTCAACAAAGCCATCTAAGTGTCCAACCTCTATTGATGATCCATGCAGTCTATAAAGAAGCACCTAAAATTGATAGGATCCTAGCTCCATCTTTTTTGATTTTGTATTTCCTCTAGAAATCAAACTCGAGCAATTTTGCGACAACCTTAAAAGAGAAAGAAAGAATATTTCTTTCTAAGGTTTAAGAGAAAATAATTTTCTCTATTTTTTCTCTTGGCCGTGTGCTCTAGGTGAATTTTTGGGCTTATCAAATTTTCTCTCCTACTATTTTCTTCAAGTTCTATAACCTTCAATATAGTACTCGAGAAAATTTTTTGATTCATTTTCTTAGTGGGTCATTAGCCTTAAGTTATCTCAACAAACCATACATGAAGGATAAGGTAGGTAACTCCTTACCAATTACATCTAATGTAATTCCTAATTCCATTGGTATGATAACTCTTTATCCTTGTCACATTTATGTGAATACCAATCCTTGCTTACAAGTTTATTAGACCTTGAGTTATATAAAAAAGCAAACAACTCATTTAAGTTAGGCCCAATGTTCAAGGTCATCGCATGACCCATGATTTATTTCCCTCAAGGAAGAAGTGGCCTTGAGTTATCTCAACAAGCCAACGATGACCAAGAGAGTTCCCGCCTCATAACATTGGAAAGCATTTAACTTAATATTTTATTTGAAGGATTTAATAAGATTGGTCTCATCCTAGCATGCATATTGAACAATAATCATATTATTCCTAATCATGCATACTAACATTTATTTCATCATATTCATACATCTCATGCATGACTCAAAGACAAGTGAATGGTAATGGATTTTGTAACTCATATAAATAATAAATAAATAAAAAATAAAAAAATCGGTAGTGTCGAGGACAATATTCCGCTCAAATTTTGTGTGATTTATTTGAGGACTTTAGAGTGATTTTTCCGTAAAACATAAAGCATAAAGTTTGTTCTTCTATGTGTCTACTATCTCTCTATAACATTTAGTAATTTTTAGACCTATGTATAAATAGGTATGGCCATTTTAGTGTAGACTAGTCTTGAAGCATCACTACTGGAATATTTGGGAAAAGAATGGACAAGGAATTTTTGAGTTTTAAAAAATAAATTTCTAAAATTTCATGTAGGAAACTATGTTTATTTACTTGAATCAAGTTAATTAGGGTGTATAGTTAACCTAAATTTTAGTTTGACACCTAAGCAATACATTAAATGAATTAATAGTCAACTCACCCTTTTTTTTCAAAACCCGCCACCTCTTACATGACTCACCATAACTTTTACACCTTGTCCCATTAATTTTCAACACTTTTAACTTAATTCACTTAAAAGGGAAAGTAATTATATATATATATATATATATATATATATATATAGGAAGTGTTAAGTCTGGTGAGAGGTTTTTTAGCAAACCAAAACAACCTAATTGGGAGAGAAAAAAAATGGCAAGACAGAGAGAAACAAAAAGGAAAGGAAAGGAAAAGAAAGAAAGAAAATATAAGGAAATTCAACCACATCTAAGCTATGTAAGTGGGTTTATTTGGTTTATTTATGCTTTTACATATCCATTTTTTGTGTTTGAGTTATGTATTGGTTGAGTTGTTTGATGTATTGTTGAGCTTGGTTTGTGTTGGTGGATGTTTGATGTCTTGGCTTACTCTACTTGTTGATGTTGTGTAGGTGATTAATTGTGATGTTTATAATACCTAGTGCATGTCCAAGTATGTGATGATGAGTCAGATTGGACTTGGACTAAAATTTAATTGGACTAAAACATGGTTAATGTGGGTTGGATTGAATGGTTAAATTAGTGTTATTGAGGATTAGTTTCTTTCTGAAATTTGTGTTACCTGTTCAAGGACCGTAGGGTGCTTTCTAGGTGAACCTCAAAGAATAAAAGTTGTTTATCTATGTCTATAATAACTCCCTGTAAAATATATTTATTATTAGGTTTATATAAAAAGTGTTATTCCCATTTTAGTATAGACTATGTTGGATGAACTACTGCTAGACAGCATTCAATGTAAAACTTCGAAATGATGTTATGAATTGTTTGTTTGGTATTTAAACCTAATTGGATATGTTATATATCAATATGTCTAATTTATAATAAAAAAAGGATAGGATTTAATTATACTCGAAGTTGGTACATTGCCTACTTGATTAGAGACTCGCCTTATAATAAACCACAAATTGAAAAGGAGGGAAAAATGATTTCCTAGGGTTTCACTCAAGAACCCTTTCGGCCTAAGTAAGAAAATGAATAATATTGGACCCATTTTATGTAATCAAGGGCATAGGACTCAAGTACAATTTAATTAGGTATACATTAGTAAGTTGGGATGAAAAAAGTAATCTTCGACCACTTTAAGGACCTATTTGGCTTCAACCCTAAACCGTGAGGATTTGGATTCCAATCCTTCAATTCCATGATTAATTTTTTGAATACACCCTAATAAGTATAAGAATATATTTAGATAGGAAAAAAATTGCTATGTAAATCGAAATTTTGACCTAGAACATTTAAAAGCCCAATTCAACCCAAAATGCCCTAATTTGGGTTTCAAGAGAAAATGTCACCTTAGTATGTTTTAACTGGTTTAAAATGTTATTAAGTACATACATCAAGTGAAGGATGAATTTTACGATGCGACTTACTAAATTTAATGGTAGGAAAGTGCCTACATGCAAGATAAAGTTTATGACTTGACTAATATGAGTCAATGGTAATTGATTTTCCATGGGGGAAATATTATGGAAGTGATATGGGAATATATGAAAAACCCTATGTGGGATGGATCTTGAGAATGATTTGATAGTCTAGGGTCCGGCACCTATAAGGGTTTTAATAAGGTAAATGTAACTTTATGTGCATTATATGCATTCGGAGATGGATTGAACTGATTGATAAGGTTAGTCGAGTAATAACTAATTGTCGAGATTATTCAGCAAGTAACTAATTGCCGAGGTTATTCGACGATAAATAATTGTTGTGGTTATTCAATAGTAAATGATTCTTGAGGTTATTCAGCAATCATCGAGAATAGAGCGGACTTACTATTATCCAGGGTACCCTTAACATTTCAAATTGATGAGAATAGTGAGGGCAGGACAAAAAACATTGTATAACACATGCATCATCTTACTTACCGAGCTTCGGATCAACCTATTTGTTCTTGCATGCCATCATAGGTAAAAGCGACGATAATACCGATAATGACGCTGTTAGATTCTTCAAAAAGGCTCATGTGTGACACAAGTGTACCAAAATTTGTTTTGATTGTAATTTTTAGGGTTGGAGTATCGATAAACATTTTGATGGTATTGTAAATAAAATTTATAATTTCTTCTACCGTATTTGTTAATATTATGTAAATTATCTTGTACGCATTTCATCGCATGATAAGTCCTTCATGTATGACCACATACATGTTTAAGGTTAATTTGGAAATTGGTTGTGTCGGCGTGATGCCTCCTTGCTCGGCCACCCTTATTTGGGTAATAGAGAGTGGATCGGGGTGAGGGCATCATAGGGTGGTATCGAGCCTTGGTTTCATAGGTCGAGTAGTGTCTTAAGTGTCACATGATCATGAGGATAGTACGCTTCCGGACGATAAAAGATCGATTCATTATTTTTATTCGATTAATAAATATATGTCATGGTTGTATGTATTTGAATTAGTATTGATCATAAACTAGAAATCAATGACGATCATAATTATTCTCGTTGTAGATGCCATATGTACGACATGCTCCCCGAGTTGCTAGGATCCACGAGATAGAGGGCCTCTTTAGCCGCTTATTGGGTGGAATTAAATAACCTCACTATGACGAAAGATCGGGATATAGCGACTCATGTCAATAGAGTAAATGGCTTAATTCAGTAGATAGTATTTGCTAATGACATGTTTGAGTAAGTACCGTAGCCTAAATTTTATGAGGACGACCATACGTCGGACTCTCCTACCGAGGGACTAGTAGTTGCTAGATGAGGTCCGGGCGAGCCAAATAGATCATAATTCCTACCAAAACCCGATCCGAGCTTTCCTACTGGTGCAAATTATACGGACCCTTACCCAACTCATGTATAATTAGGGTCTACCCGTAGGTATGGCTCGTGAGATAGCACTTACTACATCGATTGATGCTATCAATCGGTGACGGGTAGAGGGTGCCTTTCCTCGATGCATCCGACACATTAATGTGCCACATTAGACATACTAAAAGGAAGATATAATGTACAACATAGTAATTTTCATATGATTTTTGATGTAGATAGGAGAACCTTTTTGGTTGTCAATATGTACGGAAACCCTTAGAGGGGAAATGCTTGTAAATGCCTATTTTGTATGAAGTGCTTCATACATATGATATGTATGTATAATCTAGTACGTACCTAGTGATTTACACTATATGTTGATTTCGATACCAAAACTAACATGAGCATAACATGGCATGTACAAAGTCGAAGCATGCTAAGAAAAGAGCCAACACGAGCGAGGAGGTGAAGGGACCTCCAATGATCAAAATAGAAATCAACAAGATGCTTTAAGTCATATGATAGACATGATGCTGCGAAAATAATAAGCAATGCGATAACAACAACAAGACCATGCGAGCAAATGAGACGACTCCCCGGCTATGCATCAATAGCCTCCACCTCCGCCACCCTAGCATAAGAATGATGTGGTGAAGAGGTTTCGTAAGATGAGTCCTCATGAATTCTCGAGGGGTGTTAACCCAATGATAGTAGAGGAATGGATTAAGTCATTAGAATCGATATTTAAATACTTGCAATTTACCAATGATAAGTGAGTATCGTGTGCCATTTTTATGCTAACAAAGAATGCCCGCACATGGTGAGAGAGCGCACGATTGACAATAGGCCTACCTACCTTAACTTCGAAAGGATTTAGGGAGGTCTTCTATAATAAATACTTTACGATAGACGTGAAGGCAAAGAAAATTCAAGAATTCCTTGAATTAAAGTAAGATGGGATGTCCATAGGTGAATATGTACGGAGATTTGAACAAGGATGTCGATTCACCCCATTCATCATTGGGGATGAAAATTTTAAAAGAAATTGATTCTTAGTAGGGCTGAACCCAAAAGTCTAAAGTATGGTACGAATGTCCGCCACCATCACTTTTTCAAAAATGGTAGATAAAGCGATGTTAGCGGATGAGGATCGAAAGAAATTGTGAAAGAAGTGTAGTAGAAGAAATTAACATTCAAGTTGGAAGGCTCCTCGTCCGGACAATTAAGGCAATCCTCGCCTAGGCATTTTAGTCAAGATGGTGGTCAAGGAAATGTAAAATTGACATACCAGTACCATACATTCCTAGGTCGCTACTCGGTCATCAGTCGAGACTAGTAATAGGTAACCAACCCCGTGCAATAAGTGTGGAAATTTCCATGCAAGGGAGTGCCAACCAAATTAGAGAACTTACTATGTTTGTCACAAGCAAGGACACGTCACCCATAATTGCCCTCAAGCACCAAAACTAGGATTGGGAAGCGTACTGCTCGGGTTTACATGATGATGCAAGAGAAGGCTACTCGGAGGGATGCATCAATGAATTACGATAAGGTCTCAATCTTATCCCGATTACTTATGTTTTGATTGAGTCCGGTATTATACAATTATCCTAATTAAAAGGTAAACTCGAGAAATTAGTGGCGGAATATCTTATAGTTGTCCTTTAGGAGGAGGGACATTTGATAAACTTGGCATGATATAGGGAAGATTAGCATGGCCCCTTAGTAACTTTATAAGGATAGATGCTACTCGTCATCGTTAGTGAGAGAACATAATGTATTTCATGTGTCCAAGCTAAAGAAGTGCATAAAAGAGCCGAGTCAAATTTTGGAGATAGAGCCATTGAACCTCACTGCGACCGACATACAAGAAAGACCGAGTCCAATCCCGGATAAACAAGTCAAATGACTCGTGAATAAGGAAATTGGTTTTGTTAAGATTCTATGGGAAAATCACAACCTTAAAGAATTGACTTGGGAACGGGAAGAAGAAATGAGAGACAAATACCCAAAACTATTTGTATAAGCCAATTTCGAGGACGAAATTTTTTTTAAGGAGGGCGTAATTGTAACCCCCATAAAAAAAATAAAATAAATAAAAATCGAGTGTGCTAGGGACTATATTCTACTCAAATTTGTGTGATTTATTTGAGGACTTTAGAGTCATTTCGGGTAAAACTTAAAGAATAAAAGTTGTTCTTCTATATTTCTACTAGCTCTCTATAAACGTTCATAATTTTTAGATATATATATATATATATAAAGATTTATTGCCATTTTAGTATAGCCTAGTCTTAAAGCATCACTACTCGGAATTTTTGGAAAAAGAATGGATAAGGAATTTTTGAGTTTTAACAAAATAAAATTTCAAAATTTCATGAAGGAAACTATGTTTATTTACTTGGATCAAATTAATTAGGGTGTATAGTTAACTTAAATTTTAGTTAGACACCTAAGCAATGCATTAAATGAATTAATAGCCAACTCGCCCTTTTTTTTATCCCAAACCCACCACCTCTTACAAGACTCACCATAACTTTTATACCTTGTCCCATTAATTTTCAACACTTCTAACTTAATTCACTTAAAAGGGAAAGTAAGTATATATATATAGGAAGCATTAAGCTAGTGAGAATTTTTTTAGCAAACCAAAACCACTAAATTGGGAGAAAAAAAAATGGCAAGAACTAGAGAAAGAAAAAGGAAAGGAAAGGAAAAGAAAGAAAGAAAATCTAAGGAAATCTAACCACATCTAAGCTATTTAAGTGGGTTTCTTTGGTTTATTTATGCTTTTACATGTCCACTTTTATGTGTTTGAGTTATGGATTGGTTGAGTTGTTTGATGTATTGTTGAGCTTGGTTTGTGTTGGTGGTCGTTTAATGTCTTCGCTTGCTCTACTTGTGGATGTTGTGTAGGTGATGAATTGTGATGTTTATAATGCCTAGTGCATGTCCAAGTATGTGATTATGAGTCGGATTGGACTTGGACTAAAATTTAATTGGACTAAAACATGGTTAATGTGGGTTGGACTCGAATGGTTAAATCAGTGCTATTGAGGATTAGTTTCTATGGTGTTGCCTGTTCAAGGATCTTAGGGTGCTTTCGGGTAAACCTCAAAGAATAAAAGTTGTTTATCTATTTCTTTACTAACTCTCTGTAAACTATTTTTATTATTAGGTTTATATAGAAAAATTTATACCGTTTTAGTGTAAACTATATTCGATGAACTACTGCTAGACAAATTGAAACTTTAACTTCAAAATGATGTTATGAATTGTGTGTTTGGTATTTAAATCTAATTTTTGGATGTGTTATACATCAATATGTCTAATTTCTAATAAAGAAAATGATAGGAGTTAATTATGCTCAAACGTTGGTATGTTGCCTACTTGATTAGAGGTCGCCTTATAGTAAACCATAAATTGGAAAGGAGGGGAAAATGAATTCTTAGGGTTTCACTCAAGAACCCTTTCAGCCTAAGTAAGAAAATGAGAAAGATTGGACCCATTTTATGTAATTAAGGGTATAAGACTCAAGTACAATTTAATTAGGTATACATTAGTAAGTTGAGATGAAAAAGTAATCTTCGACCACTTTAAGGACCTATTCGGCTTAAACCCTAAACTGTGAGGATTTGGAATCCAATCCTTCAATTCCATAATTAATGGTTTAAATACACCTTAATAAGTATAAGAAGATGTTTAGATAGGAAAAAAATTTTCTAGGTAAACCAAAATTTTGACCTAGAACATTTAAAAGCCCAATTCAACCCAAAATACCCCAATTTCGGTTCGGAGAGAAAATGTCTCCTTAGTATGTTTTAACTAGTTTAAAATGCTACTAATTACATATGTCGAGTGAAGGATGAACTGTACAATGAGACTTACTAAATTTAATGGGAGGAAAGTGCCTACGTGTAAGATAAAGTTTATGACTTGACTAATATGAGTCAACGGTAATTGATTTTCCATGGAGGAAATATTATGGGAGTGATATGGGAATATATCGAAAACCCTATATGGGTTGGATCTTGAGAATGATTTGATAGTCTAGGGTCCGGCACCTATAGGGTGTTTAATAGGGTAAATGTAACTTCACGTGCATCATATGCATTCGGAGATGGATTGAACCGATTGCCGAGGTTTTTCAGACAGTAACTAATTACCGAGGATATTTAGTAGTAAATGATTGTTGAGGTTATTTGACAATAAATGATTGCCGAGGTTATTCGACAATCATCAAGAATAAAGCAAACTTACTAATATCCAGGGTACCCTTAACATTTCAAATTGATAAGAATACTGGGGCGAGCAAAAAACGTTGCATAACACATGCATCACCCTACTTACCGAGCTTTGGCTCACCTTATTTTTTCTTGCATGCCATGATAGGTAAAAGCAATGGTAATACCGATAAAGATGCTACTCGGATCCTTCAAAAGGGCTCACGTGTGACACAAGTGTATCAAAATTTCTTTTGATCGTAATTTTTGAGATTGGAGTGTCAATAAACATTTTGATGGTATGGTAAATAAATTTAATAATTTCTTCTGCCGTATTTGTTAATATTATGTAAATTATCTTGTACGCGTTTCATCGCATGGTAAGTGCTTCATGTATGACCACATACGTGTTTGAGCTTAATTCAAAAATTAGTTGTGTTAGCGTGACGCACTCCTCGTCCGGCCACTCGCTACTTGGGTAATATAGAGTGGATCGGGGTGGGGGTGTCGCGATTTTTAGTACTAGCCCCCTCGAGCTACCAAAGGACTAGTGGGTCAATTCCTAGATGAAAAATTATTATAAATTCTTCATGAATATATCCATTCCTTGGCGTCTCCTCCTTGTATCTATTCTACTTGCTATCTATTACTTTTATATTTATTTGAAATAAGAAATCTTGAGTTACATTTGAGGGGTGTAAGATGAGAAAAGAAATATAATAGAGTAATAGAGAAGGCGAGATACACATGTCCTATTTATCCAAAAAACATACCAAGCATTCATAAAACTAGGTCGACTCATCCATACCATTCACCCATACTTTAATCACATTGATACATGGCATACTAATGAAAAAATTTCATAAAATAATTATAAATCTATAGTTTTGGTTATTTTATAAATTTATTAAAATTTCTCTAAATTTTAATTTTAAAGCTGTTAGGCCTTAGGCTAACTTTAGGGCCATAGGCTTTTGGGTCTTGAGGGTTCACGGGTTTTGAAGCCCAACCCCTTGGGTTCACATGCATCTACTTGCGGGTGCCCGGCATGTAAGGTCGCCACATACGCAAGGTTGACGTCCAACGTTGACCTTTCATGCTTATACCGATTTTGAACTAAAATTTCAGTTTCATGTTTATACAAAACACCGAAGACATAAGATTTATAATTAGACATAGCTAATTCATATAGTTAATCATAGTTAACTAAAATATATAATCGAGAGATTCAATGGAGGCGCCGATACTAATTGAAGGATCATACATCCTATAGAGGTGTGAAATAAATAAAAATTTTCTCCATCTAAGCTTGTAAGATCAAGTAGTTGAATCTATTAACTATACATACATGAATAACAAGCTATAAGTAAAGGATTACCTCCCGTAGTGCGGATCTAAACTCTTTTTCAACAAAGTCATCCAAGTGTTTGACCTCTACTAATGATCCACGTAGTCCAAGTATCCACAAAGAAGCACCCAAATTTGATAAGGTTCTAGCTCCACCTTTTCTAATTTTGTATTTTCTTTAGAAATCAATCTTGGGGAATTTTGTAACACCTTAAAAGAGAAGAAAAGAATATTTTTTGTTTGGGTTTAAGAGAAAACTATTTTCTCTCTTATTTTTTCTCTTGGCCATGAGGCCTAGGTGAATTTTTAGGTCGGCTGAATTTTCTCTCCCTTTTTTTCCTTCTTCTTGGCCGTGTTTTCCCTCTCCCTCCTATTTATTTATAGGAGAGTTTCCTTGTCCTCCAAGGACAAGGAAAATGGTAGCTTTAAGTCCATAAAGGACTCTAGATTGTTGTTCCTTATCCTCCAAAGATGAGGAGTTATTTTATATGTGGACTATTTGAATATTATCTTAAAAATATTCAACCTTATCCAATAAGATTGATGTTTATCCTCCCACCAAAATTATCTTTAAGCTTTTTAATTAAATCTATTAGGCCAACACTATTTTAGCCCAATTAATTTATTTGCACTATCCAAATAAATATGCTTAGATTATTTTGGCGAGTCCACATTAGAAAGCAATTTCTCAAAATACCCTTTAACCTAATTTAGGAAACTCCTTTCCTTTTAGGTTCTTTATTTCTAAAATTTGAAACTTCCAAATTAGGAAACCAATTTCTAAAATAGGAAACTTTCCATTTTGAAAACTCTTTCCAAAATCAAAAAATTTTACAATTGGAAACTTTTTCCAAAATATTTGCTTCTCATTTATAATGTGAATACTTAAACTTATGCGTGTGGCGCAATAAGCTCTTAAATATGTTGGCAATGTATCAAGAATAAAAGACTCCTCTTTAATCTCTTGATACATAAATCAAGATTGGCCTTTAGCAAGGCATCATGACTACCCAATTTTTTATGAGGATTAGTTAATCCATTATTACCTCTCACGAGCATGGTTACCATACAATTCAGCCTTCATGTCAACTTATCACAATGTGATCTCGAACTTGGTTATTAGTCTTATTCAATTATGATCACACAAGTTTTTTCTTTGATTCCCAAATGTCTTAGCTCTTAGAGTAGACTAATTATGCTATATTGATGTACTCCTACTATGGCCATAGATTTCTTGAGCGTAAATTTATCAAAGTGTAATATGATAACTCCTTTAGCATACAAGGAATGACATATCTTATCTTAGTCATACACCTACCTCCATTAGATTCCTAGTGCACCCAATGAATCGCCCACGTGCAACCTATTAATGGGTCCATCAAAACGAGTGTCAAAGTGCATAAGTCCTCTAATGAGATAACCATGATGACTTCAAGTCTAAGGATCATTTGCACTTATCTTTTATGAGGTTCTCATACACTAAAACCAAATGGTTTCTCATGATGAGTCAAGTCCGAGTGACATGTTTTGTAACTTAAATCACCTAAGTGCTTGCTTTGGCATCATCATGCCAATAGGTGTGAGATATCATACTGTTATCATATAGTATGAGTATAGCACTCACAAGTCTTTTTGCGATTGTCAATGTCTATTCTTGGCAATCCTCCAACTTGGGACATTTAACGATATCACTTATGTGCATTTGTGTTTATCTCACATCTTTCGATCAATCACTATTGCAAATGCTTATCATAATGACTTCTATCGAATTCTAATGAACATGTAAACAAAAGAATTAACATAATGACTTTTATTATTATCAAAATAAATAATGCAATGATGCATTAACTCAAGCCTTTCCATACATTGTTGGATTTTGGTCAATTACACTAACACCTACCCCTCTCTCTCCCCTTGAAACCCTCGCTCTCTCCTTCCCTCTTTCTTCCTCTCCCTTTCTTACTATGTCTCTCTCTCCCTCCCTCTCACTCCTTCCCCCTTTATTACTATGTCTCTCTCTCCCTCCCTCTCACTCCTTCCCCCTTTATCTCTCTCTCTTTCCCTCTCTTCTTCTCTCTTTTCTCCTTCTCCCTCCCTCTCCCTCTCTCTATCTCTCTTTCTCCTTCTCCCTCCCTCTCCTTTCCTTTCTCTTTTTATCCTTCTCTCTCCTTCCCTCCCCCTATCTCCTCCTCATTACCTCTCTCTCCTTTCCTTTCTCTTTTTATCCTTCTCTCTCCTTCCCTCCCCCTATCTCCTCCTCATTACCTCTCTCTTATGATATATCTCTCTCTCCCTCTCTCCCTCCCTCTTTCCCTCTCTCTCTCTTTTTCCTCTTTCTCTCTCCCCCTCTCTCTCACTCTCCCTCTCTCTCACTTCCCCACCCTCTCTCTCTCCTTACTCTCTCTTCCCCTTTCTATCTCCCTTTCTCTCCCTCTTTTTCCCCTAGTTCTCTCTCTCACCCTTCTTCTCTCTTGCTTCCTCACCTTTTTCTTACACTTTCTCTCTTCCTCTATTTCTCTCTCACTCTCCTACTCTTTGCCCTTCTCAATCTCCCTATATTCCCTTCTCTCTCCCTCTCTCCCCCTCACCCCTCTCCCTTTCCCTCTCTCCCTCTCCATTTCCCTCTCTTTCTCCCACCTTTTATCCCTCACCCCACCCTTTCTCTCTATCCATCTCTCTCTCTCTCTCTCTTTCCTATTTTTCCCCTCTCACACTCCCTCATTCTTCCCCTCTCTCCCCTTTTTCCCCCTCTCCTTCCCCCTCTCTCTTTCCCCTTCCCTTTACCGCTCTCCCTCCCTCTTTCTCCTTCACTCCCTCTTTCTTCCCCCTTTCTCCTTCTTTTTCTCTCTCCCTTTTTCCTTCCCTGTTTCTCTTTCCCTCTCTCCCTTTCTCTTGCTCTCCCATGCTCCCTCCTCCTCTCTCTCCCTCTCTCTTGGTCTCCCTCTCCCCCTCATTCTCCATCCTTTACTCTCTCCCCCCTTCCCTCTCCCTCCCTCTCTCCCACTTCTTCTCTCTCTATCTCCCTTTTTCTCCCTCTCCCTCTCCCTTTCTCTTTCTTGCTCTCTTTCCCCCGCTCCGTCTCCATCTTCCTCTCTCTCTCCCTCTTTTTCTCTCCCCATTCTCTTCCCTCCTCTCTCTCCTTCCCATCCTTTCTCTGTACCTCTCTCTATCTCTTTCTCTCTCCCTCTTCTTCTCCCTCTCTATCTTTTCCTTTCTCTCTCTTCCTCTCTAACTCTCTCTCCCAATCTTCCTCGCTCACCCTCTCTTTCTCCCTCTTTCTCTCTAGCTCTCTCTCCCAATCTCCCTCCTCACCCTCTCTCTCTCCCTCTTTCCTTCTAACTCTCTCACCCTTTTTCCATCTCTCCTACACCCTTTCCCGTCCTTACCGCCCCTCTCCCTCTCTCCCTCTCTTTTCTCTCTCCCTCCCCCTCCCTCTCTCTCTTCCATTCTCTCTTTTTCCCTCTTCTCCTCTCTCCTAACCTCTCTATCTGTCTCTTTCCCTCTCACTCTCTTCCTCTTTCTCCCTCTCACTCCCTCTTTACCTCTCTCTCTCTTACCTTTTTGTCTCACTCCCCTCCCTCTCTATCTCTCCTTATCTCTCCTCCCTCTCTATGTCCCTTCCTTACTCTCCCTCTCTGTCCCCTCGTTCTCTCTCTCTCTCTCTCTCTCGCGACCTTTCTCTCCCTTTTTCCATCTCTTTCTCTATCTCTCCTCCTCTCCCTCTCTTTTTCCCTCCCTTCCCCTCACTCTATCTCTCTCTCTTACTCTCTATTTCTCCCTCCCTCTCTCCGACTCTCTTCTCTCTTTTTTTCCCTCTCTTACACAATCTCTCCATCTTGCTTTTTCTCTCTCCTTTGCTCTCCCTCTCTCTCTCTCCCTCTCTCTCTTTCTCCATTCCTCTCTCACTCTAGCCCTCTCCCTCTCTCTCTCCCTTTCTCTCTTTCTCCCTTCCTCTCTCACTCTATCCTTCTCCCTCTCTCTTTCCCTCTTCCTTTTCTACTTCATCCCTCTTGTTATATCTCTCTCTTTCTTGCTCTTTCTCTATCTCTCTTTCCTTATCTCTATAGCTCCCTTTCTCCCCCTCCCCAAACCTCCTTCTTCCTCTATCATTTCCTCTCCCTCCTTCTTTTCTCTCTTTCTCTCTCATTCTCCATCTCTCAATCTCTTCCTATCTCCCAATCCCTCCTCTCTCTTTCTCTCCCTCTCTTCCTCTCTCTCCACTTCCCTCTCTCCCTCTTTCATCTCATTCTCATTCCCTCCCTCTCCCTATCTCTCTATCTCCCCGCATATCTCTTCCTCTTTCTCTCACCCTTCTTCTTTCCCTCTCCTTCCCTCTATGTCCCTCTATCCCCCTTTCTCTCTACTTCTCTCTCTCCCTCCCTCTCCTCTCCACTCTCCCTACCTCTCCTTGTCTCCCTCTCTTTGCTCTCTCAATCTCTCTCTCTTATATCTCTCCCTCCCTCCCCCTTTCTAGCCCTCCCACTCTCTCTTCCTCTCTCCCCTATTTCCTCTCTCTCTCCCTCTCTTCATCTCTCCTATACTCCCTCTCTCACTCTTTTATGTTCTCTCACACTTCGTTTCTCCCACTCTCTCTCTCCTTCTCTCTTTCTCCAATTCTCTTCTTCTCTCTCTCCCTCTCTCTTTCCCTCTCCCCCTCTTTGTAATGCTTGGTAAGAGCTAAAATAGGAGTATAACAAAACTTTAATTTTAAAATCGTATGAAAAATATATATATATATATATATATATATATATATATATATATATATTAGAATGAGAAATAATTACTAGAAACTTAAAAGAATATTTAGAACGGGTCAAAATAGTTTTCCATGCTTAAAGAATATTTTAGTGACTTTTTGATACATGAATAGTAGTTCTTGCATGAGAAAATTTATTAAAGCATGTTGTTTGTCTATGATTTTTTTTTTTTTGTTTAGAATAATTGTTATAAGGTTGTTAGATTATTTTATATGATTTTATGAATTTTTCTACATATGGTGAATATTTCATTGAATTTTCTAAGTGTAGGAATAGTGTTTTTAGTGGTAAAGAATTTAATTAGGCACCTTAAGAGTATGAGAAATTTTTTTTAAGAGCATAGAATAATCATATAGAATGTGTGAGAGTGCCTAGAAAATTTAAATTAATTTTAGTAAGTATAGGGAATTGTTTTTATAGGAAATAGTGTAATTTTCACACTAAATAAATAGATTGACGGCTCAAATTAGGGCAAACAATTATGAAAATTTAAATCAAACTCCCTTAATGAATGTTTGAATTTATTCTAGAAAGAAATTTAATTTTTGAAAAGTACAGAATGGAATTTTAAAATGGGTACTAAATTGCATAAAATTAGGGACTTGATTGCATAAAATTAAAAGTCTAATAATCAAAATTAAATTATATGAGATTTTTAAGAGTTAAAAATTAGTCCTAAACACTAAAAAGGAAGGATTAGAAGTGAGTTCTTGGATAAAAGAGGGACTTAGGAAAGAATGGGCTATGAAAAGAAACTTGGAGGAGCAAAATTTGTCATTTTCCTCTCAACTTTTGCCGACCTAGAGCATTAATTAAGTCCAATTTCTAGTAAAAATTATGGCCAAAAAATGCAAGGTTGAAAGGTTAAATAAAAAGGTGAATAAATAACTAAAAATTGGGACAAATGTAAATGCATAATTGGAAATTGAATTAAGGGCTAAGATTTTCCCATATTAAGGGTGGAGATGAGTCAATAAGTCCACAAAATTTCATGTAAATAGGGGTGCTGGAAAAATAAAGAGGGAGGAAAAATTGAAAAACACAAAAGAAATTCTTATAAAAGTTTCACTTAAAAATCACCTAAAACATTTTTAATAAATTCTATCCACCTCTAATTAGTGGAAGAAGCTTGAATTTTAAGTGGGAAGCCAAAACTCTCAAGGAAAAAATTTGAAGATCAAATTCAAAAATTTAGAGGAAAAGAGAAGGAAGAGAAATCCTTCACCATTCTACCTTTTTAGAGTCTAATTGGAGATCAAACAAATAATTTAACCTAACCTACACCACAAGCATGGTTAATTTCAAGTCAATTTCTTGTTTAATTACTTGATTTCATTTAATTGCTCAATTAAGAAAAAATTAGGGTTAGGGTTCTTGATAAACCAAATTTGGAGGTTTCGAATTCTTTCATTTAATTGGTGTTTTGGCGCTTGATTTTGACTTATTTGAGTATTTATTAATGTTTAGGAATGAAAAATTACACTTTAATTGAAGAAAAAAATCCACTAATTTTTAGAAATTATATTTGGCCTAAACTAAACAAATTGGTGTTTGAGTTCAAAGCAATTTCATTCTGGTTTGGTGAGTCATATACACTTAAATAAGTATATTTTGATGAGTTGAAGTGAAAAAATCGTCAAAAGTTGAAGAAAATGGGTTTTATGGGCTTGGGCCCAATTTCGGCCCATTAAGGCTCGATATGGGTTTGGACTAGATTTTGGGTCCCAAATTTTATTTAAATTAATTCCTATAGTTTTTACATATCTAGGCTACTTAGTGTTAAAATGGTGGGACAAAATGAGGAGAAAATGGTAGATTCTAAAGAGGTCAAGTTTGGGCCTAAATGAGAATTTTGGAGAATTAGTTTTAAACCAAGTTTTAAAGTTGAAAATTGATGATTTAAACTCAAAAAACAGTAAAAGGATCGTTTAGAATGAAAAGGGCTCATAAAAATTTAAAGAAAAATTAGGTTAGGAAAAATTGGGCCTTAGGCCCATTAAGGCCCAAACCGAAATTGAAACTCCTAAATCAATGAAATAATACCTAGTTAGGTTGGAACATGAAATGATACTTAATTTGGTAAAGACCAAATATCGAAAGATAATTAAGAGCCTAAGGAAAAGAATTTAGGAAAGTAAAGTGAAAGGTAAGTTTAATGAACAAAGGAATGGAACAAAAATGTTCATCTTCCTTTATGTTATGGTTATGTTCTTTCAAATGTTATATGAATGCATTAGGTTATGAATAATGGTTATGCTTGAATGTAATTGATGGTGAGAATTGGGTTATGATGATTGATGTGCCAATGATGGCGGCGTTGGTTTATATTGAATTGATGTTATCTATGCTCGTTACGTTGCCCAATTTTATATCGATTCTTATGACTTGGTTACATAACCATTCAAAGTAAGCATTCATGAATTCATACAACATGTTGGTTCATTGCAATTGCATATGCATGCTTAGCTCATGGATAATGTTTTAAGTCATGAAAATATATTTTATGTCATGGTTATTAGATAGCCATCGGAATGATTTTAAAGAAAAAGATTTCCATGACTTTGAGGTTTTGAGGAAAGGACTTCATGGTTTTTTCATACGAGTGATGGTAATGGTTCAAGGTTGGGAAAGTGCGGACGTGCACTTTTAGAGGCTCGGTAGGGCACGTCCATGGATGGGTTGGTTCACCAAACATATGTGATGGAAACCCTAAAGTACCTAAATGAGACATGTCCAAAGACGGAAAAAGGATTTTCAAATTGTTTACGAAATGTTTTATGACATAAGGAAAAATGATTCATTATGCATATCGTTGTTTTATACATACATACACATGTATGTACACTAAATGCATATGTTATTAGGTCAGTAGCTCATACAGTTCCTTGTGGTGTAGATAAATAAGATACTATGACTCACTTCTCTACGAAGCCGACTACCAAGGGAGGCATCAAACGCATGTAGCTTGGATGAGATTTGGCTTTCGGGTAGACCCATTACACGAGTAGTTGACATAGAATCGATCATGTATGTAAATAGTTAAGGTGTGTAATTGAATCAGTAATAATAAACTAATAATATCTAGTAGTAGTATAATTACTTTAAATTATTCATCGCATATTGACATGATTAGAAGTTTAGCAAACATGTGAAATGAAATAAATTAAAATAAAATATCATGATAAATAAATGCGACATAAACGCAAAAAATTTATAGCAAATTTGAAGTAAGAGAGAGAACCCGAGCGTCATTAAAAGATTTTTGCCACATAAATATTCTTATATACGTTACAATAAGATCATAGTGCCTTGTTAGCTTACATTCATTGCACTTCGAATGTGGCTCACGACGGTAATATTCTTAACTTATTAGGCCCTAGGTTGGGGATGTTACACTCTTCCTCTCTCACCCTCTCTCCCTCTTTCTCTCTAATTTTGTCTATTTTCCCCTTTTTTTCCTATCTCCCTCTCTCTCCTCCTCTTCTCTCTCTGCCCTTATCTCCCTCTCTATCCCACTCTTTCTCCCTTTCTCCCTCTCGCTCTCTCACCCTCTCTCTCCTACTCTCTCACCCTCCCTCTCTTTCTCACACCCTCTCTCTCCCTCTCTCTCCCTCTCTCACTCTCTCTCCCCTCCCTCATGCTCATCCATCCCTCTCTCCTTCTCTCTCTATATCTATCTCTTTTATTTCTCTCCATCTCTCCCCCTCTATCTCTCCCTCCATTCATCCGTCTCTTGCTTCCTCTCTCTCCCCCTCTTTCTCCCTTTCCTTCTCTCTCCATTTCTTACCTACCCTTTCTCTTTCTCCTTCCCTCTCTCTCCTACTACCTCTCTCTTTCTCTCTCTCTATCTCAATCTCTCTTTCCCTCCCCCTCCTTCCCTCTCCCTCCCTCTTTTTCTCCCTTCCGCCCTCTCTCTTTTTCCCTATTCCTCTCTCTCCCTCCCTCTCTCTCCCTCTTTTCCCTCTTTCCATATCTCTCTCTTTCCCTCTCTTTCCCTCTCCCTCTCTCACCCCGTCTTTCCCTCTCCTTTCTCCCTTTCCTATCCTTCCATCCCTCTCTCAATCTCTATCTCTCTTTTACTCCCCCTCTCTCTCTTTCTACCCCCTCTCTCTTTCTTTCTCTCACACTCGTATATCTCTCTCCCTCTCTCTCTCCCTCCATCCCTCCATCCCTCCCTCTCTCTCACTTTTTCTCTCTTTCCCACACTCTTTCTCTCTATGTCCCTCTCTCTCTCTTTTTCTCTTTCTCCTTCTCCCTCTCTCTTTCTCCCTCTCCCTCTCTCTCTTTCTTTCTCCCTTTTTCTCTCCCTTCACCCTTTTCCCTACCTTTCTCCCTCCCTCCCTCCATCCCTCTATCTCCCTCTCTCCCTCCCTATATCTCCCTCTTTCTTTCTCTCTCTTTCACTTTCTCCCTCCCAATCTCTATCTCTCTCTCTCCCTCTTTTTCCTTTTCAATCTCTCTCTTGCTCCTTCCCTCTCTCCCTCTCTCCTTTTATCTCCCTTTCTCTCCCACTCGGTGCTATCTCACTCCCTTACCCCGGTTCCCTCACTCTCCCATTTGCTCCCTCTCTCTCCCTCTCTCGTCTCTCCCTCTCCCTCTTTATCCCCTATGACTTTCTCCCTTACCCTCCTTTTTTCCCACTCTTCCTCATTCTCCCTCTCTTAACCTTTCTATCTCCCTCTCCCTCTTTCTCCCTCACCCTTTTCCTATCTCCCTTTACCCCTTCCTCCCTCTCCCTCTCCCCTCACCCCCTCTCTCTTCCATACTTCTCCCTCTCCCATCTCCCTCTCCTTTTCTCCATCTCTATCCATCTCTCTCTCTTTCCCCCTTTCTCCCTCTCCCTCTCTTTCCTTCTCTCTTTTTTCGCTCCTTATCTCCCTCTCCCTCTCTCTCTCTCCTACCATATCTTTCCCTCTCTCCCTCTCTCTTTATCCTTCCCTCTATCGCTCTCGCTCCTTCTCCCTCTCTCCCTATCCCACTCTCCCTCTCTCTCTCTTGATCCCTCTCTCTCTTTCTTTCTCTCACTCCCTTCCTCTTTTCCCCCTCTCTTTTCCTCTCTCTCTCCCTCTCACTTCTTCCTCTCCTCTCTCTCTCTATATCTCTCACCCTTCCATCTACATCTCTCCCACCCTTTCTCTCCCCTTCCTACTCTTTCTTTCTCTCCTATGCTCTCTTCCTCTCTCTCTCTTCCTCTCCCTTCCCCTTCCTCCCTTCCTCTCTCTCTCTCCCCTTTCAACCTCTCTCCCTCTCTCTCCCCCTCCCTTTCAAATTCTCTCTACCTTTCTCCCTCTCTCTCTCTTTCTTCCATTCTCCTTGTTACCCTCTCCTCCTTGCCTCTCTCTCATTTTCTTCCTTTCTCCCACTCTCTTTCTCCATACCTCTCTCTCCCTCTCACTCTCTCCCCTCATTATCTCTCCCTCTCTTAATCCTTTCCTCTCTCCCTCACTCTCTTGCTCTCTCTCTTCCCCCTCTCTCCCTCTCACCATCTCTTTCTCTCTCCATCTCTTTCTCTCTCCATCTCTCTACCTCTCCCTCTCTCCTTCTCTCTCTCTCCTTCTCTCTTCCTTTCCCTTTCTCCCTCACTATTCCTCTTCCTCTCCCTCCCTCACTCTCCCTCTTTCTCTCCCTCTCTCTCCCTCTCTTTTTCCCTCTCTTCCTCTCTCCCAATCTCTCTCTCCTACTCTCCCTCCCCGCACCTCTCCTTCCCTTTCTCCCCGTCTCCCTCTATCTTTTTCCCTCTCTCTCCCTATCTCTCTTTATCTCTTTTTCCCTCTCTCCTTCCCCCTTTCTTTCCCCCTCTATCCCTTTCTCTCTCACTCGTTTCTCTCCCTCTTTCTCACTCTCTCCCTCTTTCCCTTATTCTCTCCCTTTCCCTATCTCCCTCTCTCTCTCTCACCATCTCCATCCGTCTTCTTGTCATTATTTCTCCTTTGCCTACTCTCCCTCACCTCTCTCCCTCTTTCCCTTTGTCTTTTCCTATCCTTCCCTCCCTTTCTAACTGTCATTCACTCTCCCTTTCCCTCCTTCCAACCTTCTCTCTTTCCTTCTCTCTCTCTCACTCTCTCTCTCCCTCCCCTCTCTCTCTCTATCCCTCACTCACTTTCACTCTCTCGCCCCTTTTATTCTTCTTTGTTTTGCTATCTCTCCTACTTTCTCACTCTCCCTTCCTCTCTCCTTCTCTCTTCATCTCTCTTCCTTTCTCTCCCTTCTTTTCTCTATCTCTCTCTATCCCTCACTCTCTCTACCCTTACCATTATCTCTCTCCTTTCTCCCATTCTCTCCCTCTCTCTATCTCTCTCCTCTTCATGGATAACATGCTTGCAAGATAATCAAATTGAGTTTTAGGTAATCCTTTGGTAAGAATATCAATTACATATTGATCTATGGATTTATAAGGAACATAAACTAAACCATTCTTAAGTTTTTCTTTGATAAAATGTTTGTCAACTTCGATGTACTTCATCCTATCATCAAGAAATAGATTATGAATAATTGAAATTATAGCTTTACTATCCCAATACACTTTCATATGAAGTAAAATTGAGAGCTATAAATCTTATACTGATCTCTTAATACATATTATCTCACAAATGACATATGTAAGAGATCTAAATTCAGCTTCAACACTACTCATGCTACAACACTTTGCTTTTTACTTCACCAAATGGTAAATTTCCACCAACAAAAGTGCAATAACTTGATTTTGATCATCAATTAGCAATGCTTCTTACCCAATCAGCATCAATGTAAAATTCTATATGAACATTACCACTTTTTTCTAAGCATCAACCCCTTTCCAAGTGTCCCTTTAAGATACCCTAGTATTCTACATGTAACATCAATGTGTTCTTTACCTAGAGCATTCATAAATTAACTTACCATGCTCACAATAAATACAATATCAGGACAAGTGTATGATAATTAAATAAATTTACCAACCAAATGCTAATTTTTTCTCTTTCAATTGCATTTTTAGTACTAGCTAGTTTAGCTTCAAATTAGCTTTCAATTGGAGTCTCGATCGCTTTATATCCCAAAAGGCCATTTCATTGAGTAAATCAAGAATATGTTTTCATTGATTTAAAAATATACCTTCTCTTGATCTTGTAAGCTCCATACCTAGAAAGTATTTATGGCATCCCCTCCCCGACCCACTCACGTATTACTCAAAAAGGAGTGGCCGGGCAAAGAATGCATCACGCCGACATGACCAAATCCCGACTTAATCCTTAATTCGTTTGTGCTCATATATTAAAAGAACATTATATAATGAAACACATAGAGTAAAAATTACATAACATTAACAAATCCAACGAAAGAAATTACAAATTATTTATAATACCATTAAAATGTCTACCGATATCCCAACCCAAAATTACAATCAAGATAAAATTTGTTATGTTTGTGTCACGTATGAGCCCCTTTTTAGGAGGAACCGATAGCATCCTTGCTACTTTGACCCTTTCCTATCATAATCATAGAAATAACAACAAAATGAGCCGAAGCTCGGTAAGCGGGATAATGAACGTGATATGCAATGCTTTTCGAACTTCTCCACATACTCATAGATTTTAATTCGGGTACCTTGGGTATTAGCAAGTCTCCTCTATTAATTATTATTGAATCACCTAATGCTAACAATGAAATTATCCCTCATTATAGCCACTCGTTAGCGATAATCCATCGCCCAACGAGTGCAGTTATACGGATTAGAGCACGCACATAGCTGAACTGCTAATACCAATTTATTCCAACTAGGTTGCCAAACCTAACCATGTAAACCAATTCTCAATCAATTGACTTTTCTCAACCCGCCCCATAATGCTCATGATGCACATCATCTTACGTTTACCATATTAAACATATCCAACTTATACAAGGTTCAATTTCATATATTTTCATAGGTCCAACTCACACGGGGTTTCGAGCATTCTCATACCCCTTATCGTAATGTTCACCTCGTTAGAGTTAAATATCGACGAATGGTATTGGTCAAGTCGTGGATCCAATTGCACACGTGAATACTTCTCTTTTATTTCCTTTAGTAAATCTCGTCGTTAAATTGTTCCACACTTGAGTTGCATAGTTATTAGCATTTGGATCAATTTTCAACATGTTACGGTATAATTTTACCTTCTAGCTCAATTTTAACACTTTTAGGCCTAATTTAGTTCTTAAGTCAAAATCTCGATTTCATTGGCAAGCTTACCTTTCTAATTTCAATTTTATTCCTATTTGGACCTAATTGAACCATTACTTATCAAATTAATTTAATGGACCCAAAACCTCATTTTTCCTAAGTTTGGGCCGAATGGATCTCTTAATTTTGTAAGAACATGTTATTTGATTTTATATGAAGTTTTCCTTTTTATTCAAAATGACTAATCAAACCCAATTTGTTCACCATTGAAATTTAAGTCCTTAAGTATCAAAAAGGCTCCATCTTTCCCATTTTGGTCGAAAGTTACCTTAGGAAAAACCCTAAAATTTAATTTTTCTTCCTTCCTATTCTACTTTGCCCAAGTTCGTATCAATCCTAGTTTAGTCCACCAAGTTTTGGTCAAGCCCCAATTCTTTCGATCAAATCTATCAATAAACAAACATAACCATGTATAAGGTTTTTCAAACTTAATAAGCAACATAACAACCATGCCTTACATATTCCATAACAACCAATAATTATATGCCAAGCCATCCAACACAATTCCAACACAACAACACAAGACAACATAATCAAAAGCTTAATCAATTACATAAATTAACATTTAAAAATCAAATAGATGGCATAGATAAAAACCCACTTACTTAGTTTAGGTTTGTTAAGGATTTCCCTAGCTTTTCCTTCTTTTTCTCCTTTCTTCTTTCATTTTGTTTTCTCTCTTTCTTTTTTCGTGTTTCTCTCTCTCTCAATGACATTTTCTCTCTTTTCTTTCTTTGGTAGGTTATGGGTTTCACCAAAACAAATGTAGCCATATACTCTCATTCCTTATATATATACATGCTCTATTTTCCTTGCATTTTAATAAGTTTACATGTGTCTTGATTTAATTTATCAAGTGTAAAGTAAATGGTGACTGAGAGGGACAAGTGGCGAGGTTTGGCTTAGTCAAGGGAATGAGTTGGCTTCCATTGCATTAAATGAAGGCTTAGGTTCTAATTATTTGCTAAAGATGATGGTTAGGCTAACTAAGTCCCTTAAGCTAGTTTAGTTCAACTAACATGACATTTCTTTCCTAGAAAAAATTCAGCAATTCCTCCCTAAATAATTAATTCGGTAATTTTCTTCCAAAAAATTTTCCAACATTCCCCACATTTTAAAATACCTTTCTCATGTATATACTAGAGAAAATGAATGATAATTAGCTAAATCACCCGAAATTCAACCCCTAATTTCTCACATAATCACCAAGCATAATAAAATCACCGAAACATTAAAATGGCATATGAATCAAACCCTTGCTCAATGTATTTATGTACGAAATCCTTTTATGTATATTTATATAGTTAAGGAATTTACGGGGGTTACATTTCTCTCCCCTTAAAGAAATTTCATCCTCGAAATTGACCAATTCGAATGATTTTGGGTATTTATCTCTCATTTTTTCCTCTCGTTCCCAAGTCATCTCTTCGAGGTTATGATTTTCTCATAAAACTTTAACTAGACCAATCGCCTTGTTCCTTAATTGTTTGACTTGCCTATCAAAAATCTGGATTGTTCTTTCTTCATATGTTAAATCTAGGGTAAGATTTGGCGGCTTTGTCTCCAGAATTTAACTCGACTCTCCTACGCACTTCCTTAGCACGGATACATGAAATAAATTATGTACTCCCAATAATGATGGCAATAGCAATAGGCAATAAGCCTTATCACCTACTCAATCCAAGTATTTCAAATGGTCCATGTATCACGGACTTAACTTTTCCTTTTTCCCAAATCATAGTATGCCCTTCATCGGTGAAACTTTTAGGAATACATAGTCACCGACTATAAACTCTAGATCCCTTCTCCTTTTATTGGCATAGCTTTTCTCGTCTACTTTGAGCTATTTTCATCCATTGTTGGATCTTATCTACGACTTTAGATATTTGTTGCACTAGCTCGATCCCGGTAACTTTCTTTCCCCTATTTCATCCTAATGCATGAGAGATCTACACCGTCGCCCATATAAAGCTTCATAAGGAGCCATCCCAATTGAAGCTTGGTAGCTATTGTTATATGCAAATTTAGCTAAGCATACGTATTTCTCCTATTTTCCGGACCAGATCCAAAGCACATGCTTGCAATATATCTTCAAGTATCCGAATCACTCGTTCGGATTGTTCGTTAGTTTACAACCGATAAGCTTTGCTAATTTTAGCTTTGTGCCCATCGATTTGTGTAGACTCTTCCAAAATGTAAAGGTGAATCTAGGATCTTGATCCGACACCATTGAGATCCAAATCCCATGTAGTCTTACAATTTCATCAAGGTATAACTAGGCAAGCTGGTTCGGATTATAGGTGGTTCTAAATGGAAGAAGGTACGCTGATTTGGTCGACCTATCCATGATCACCCAAATGGCATCTAACCCCCTTTCGATCTTGGCAATCCCATGATGAAATCCATACTTATATGCTCCCACTTTCATTTTAGAATCGTTAATGGTTTTAACAATCTCGAGGGTCTTTGGTGTTTTGGCTTTACCTATTGACGGACTTGGCACCTTGCCACAAAATTATCTCGTCTTGCTTCATTCTAAGCCACCAATAACTTTATTGCAAGTCTCGGTACATCTTCGTGCTTCCCGAGTGTATCGAATAGAGAGTTGCATGCGCTTCTTTCGGTATTTCTTTCTTCACATCCTCTACCAAGGGAATACACAACCTCCCTTTAAATCTAATTATTCCTTTGTTATCTACCATAAAATCGATTCCTCCCCGACCTTTATATTTTTCTTTAATTCATTCAGCTTTTTGTCCGTTTCGTCGCTCTATTTGAATTCTTTCTTGCAAACTCGGTTGGACTAATAAAGTCGATAACATGCTCGCATGACTCGCCAAAATTATATTTAGTTCTAGCTTTTATAGATCTCTCATTATCGACGGTTGGATTACTCGTATTGTTGTAATTGATTTTCAACTTAAAGCATCAACAACAACATTGGCCTTTCCTAGGCGGTAGTCAATTATGCAATCATAGTCTTTCACTAACTTCAACCACCTTTTTAGAGGTTTAGCTCCTTCGTGTGAAAATATACCATAAACTCTTATGATCCGAGTACATCTCACATTTTGGGCCGTATAAATAATGTCTCAAGATTTTCAAGGCAAAGACTATTGTCGCTAACTCCAAATCGTGCATTGGATAAGTCCATTCATATTCCTTCGATTGTCATGATGCATAGGCTACTACTCTTCCATTCCGCATCAACACCACCCTAGCCTATTTTTAGAAGTGTTACTATACACCATGAAGTTTCTAGGCTCGAACGGAATGGTTAGCACTAGGGCTAAGATTGTCCTCTGTTTTATCTCTTGGAAGCTCTCCTCACAAGCATTTGTCCACTAGAACTTAACACTCTTTTTCATCAAGTTAGTAAGAGGCCCGGCTATCTCGCAGAAGCCCTCTACAAATCTTTGATAATAACCGACTAGCCCTAAATAACTTTGTACCTCTATCATGTTCTTTAAAGTAGGCTAATTTTGGATAGCCTCTATTTTCTTCGGATCCATTGCTATACGTTCCTTCATCACCACGTGACCTAGAAACGCTACCTCGCTCTAGTTAAAATTCACATTTCTTGAATTTGGCATATAACTATTGCTCCCTTAGCATCTATAAAGTAGTTCTTAGATGCTCTCTATTTTCCTCTTTACTTTGAGAATAAACTAGAATATCATCGATGAATATGATAATAAATTTATCTAGGAATCCTTTAAAGACTTGATTCATCATGTCCATAAAGGAGGTCTGGGCGTTAGTCAACCTAAATGGCATTAGTAGGAAGTCTTAGTGGGTCGTATCTCGTCCCGAATGCCATTTTCCTCACATCCTCCAATCTTACCCTCAATCGGTGATACCCCGATTGCAAGTCTATCTTCGAGAGGTCACACCTTATAATTGATCGAATAGATAATCAATCCGAGGTAGTGAGTACTTATTTTTAATCATCACCCGATTCAATTCTCAATAATCGATGCATAGTCACGGACTATTTTCCTTCTTTTTCATGAACAATACTAGGGCTCTCTAAGGTGAAGAACTAGGGCGTATGAATTCCTTATCTAGTAAGTCCCGTAATTGCACCTTCGACTCTTTCAACTCAACTAGGGCCATTATATAGGAAGTCATAGAAATTGAAGTCGTGCTCGACTCCAAGTCAATCTCAAATTGTATTTCCCTCTCCGGGGGTAACGTAGTCAAACTTTTTTGAAAATACATCTAAATACTCCCGTACGACTCCTATGTTTCCTAGTTTTGACTTTTGTTCCACCCGACTATCCACCATATGCGCTACGTACCCCATACATCCTTTTCCTAGCATTCTTCGAGCTTTCATGGTCAAGATGATTGATACGTCTTAAAACTTCATATCAACTTTAAACCTTAACGAGATGATTTCTAGATAGATCAAAAATTACCTTTCTACCTCAAGCAATCGATAGTGGCACCACGCTTCGTTAGCCAATCCATTCCTATAATCAAATCAAAATCTTGGAGATTCAATACTATTAGTCACCCTCTAGACTCTTATTCTCGATCCGCACTAGACACTCTTTAATTATACTCATTGATTCTAAAATTTCTCTGAGGGAACCGCTATGAGATACCTTACAACTAGTGTCTCGGGTTTAACGCTTAGGCTCTTCACTAATGTTTTTGAAATAAATGAATATGTAGTGCCGGAATCAATCAAAACATAAGTAACTAAGAAAAGGAATAAGACATTACAACAAATTACTATTGTATTCCCCCGATTAGCCTCTTCCTATGTCATAGTGTACATCCGACCGGTACCTTTCCCGATCCTCGGTCTCTACACCCGGGGCAATTGTAGGATACGTGCCCCGGTTTATGAAACATATAGTAAGTCCTTATGTTCGATCAACATTCCTTGGTATGGAATCTCCCACACCTATTGAATCGAGGTTGATTACTTATTGTTGATCCCGGTCGATTACCCGAGTAGTGGTCTAGGAACATATAATGCTCGGTTTGGCGATCCGTGCGTTTCCTTGACCACCACTTTGATTAAAATTTCTAGGAGGAACCCACTTTATTGGTCCGGATGAAGAGGCTCTCGATTGAAACACTTACCTCTTTTAGTACAATCTCCTTTTGATCTTTATCTCGCTATCATTGCCTTATCCATCATCTCCGGGAAGGTGTTGGCCTATCGACATACATAACATGCTTCGTACTCTTGGGTTTAACCTATCGGGAATCGATTCATTTTTAGATTTTCATCCCCTATAATGAATAGGATGAATCTAGACACTTGTTGAAATTTTCATACATATTCCCCATCGACATTCATCTTACGTTAGTGCTAGGAACTCTTGAATTTTCTTAACCCTCACGTTTGCGATAAAGTATTTGTTATAAAAGATTTTCTTAAATCCTTCCCAACTTAAGGTAGGCACGTCTACGTCGGTCGTTCGCTCTCTCACCATGTGCGAGCATCCTTGGTTAGCATAAAGATGGCACACGATACTCACTCATTGTTGGTAAATTACAAGTATTCGAATATCGCCTCCAAAGACTTAATCCATTCCTTCACTATCATTGGGTTAACACCCTTAGAGAATTCTTGGGGATTCATTTTACGAAACCTTTCCACCGCATCATTCCTATCGTCGAGGCGACAGAGGCGGAGGCTATTGATGCATAGATAGGAGTCTGTCTCATTTGCTCCGCATGGACTTCTTATTGTTGTCGCATTACTTATTGTTGTTGTTGTATCATGTCCATCATACTATTTAAAGCATCTTGTTGTTGTCTATTATTATCGTTGGAGGTCCCTTCACCTCCTACTCATACTCGGATCCTTTCTTGGCATGCTTTGACTTTGTACATGCCATGTTATGCACAAATTAGTTTTGGTATCGAAATCAACATATAATGTAAATCATTCGCGTACGTGCAAGATTATATTTATAAATATAGTAAGCATTTCATACAAAATAGGCACTTATAACTACACCTACGTTACAAAGGTTTTTATGCTATATTTATAATAAAAAAGCGTTCCTATTTACATTCACAAGGCGCTCGATAGGTTTCCCTTATTAACACCTCTATTGGGCCGGGTTAATATACCGAACATGATAGGGAGAGGAGTACTCCACTCTCCACTAGTCGATCACATCAATCGATGCAATGTGTACTATCTCATGAGCGAGAGGCAAAGGCGGACCTCAATTATACATTAATCGGGTAAGAGTTTGCCTAACTTGTACCGGTAGGAAGGCTCGGATCAAGTTTCGATAAGAATATCAATCGATCAAACTCACCTAAACCTCATCTAGTAATTACCGATCTCTCAATAGAAGAGTTCATCGTAAAGTCGATTGTAGGAAATCCAAACTACAATACTAGTTGAAAGTGGCATCGGCGAACACTATTCGCCGTATTAGGTCATGTACTTGAATAACATGGGTCATCAATCTTATTGGATAAGGATGAATATTTTAGAGGTAATGATCAAAGTTTGACATGTAAAATAACTATTCATTCTTGGAGGATAAGGAAGCAATAATGTAGAGTCCTTAAAGGGACTCAATGCTACTCCTCTCCTTATCTTTGGAGGGTAAGGAAACTCTCCTATAAATGTATGGAAGAGAGAAAGGTGCGAAAACATAAGAAAAAAAGGAAAAAAGGGGAAATGTGGCTAGCCCTAAAAATCACTAGGGCACATCACAAAAAGAGGAAAAAAAGAGAAAATAGTTTTCTTCAAAACCCTAGTGTGCCATACTTGTTTTCTTTTTTTTAAGGTTGTCATGTAAAATTACCCAAAATAGATTTCTATAGAAAATACTAAACAAATCGGAAAAGGTGAAGCTAACACCCAATCAATTTGAGTGCTTCTTTATGACTACTTGGACTACGTGGATCATCAAAAGAGATCGGACACTTGGATGGTTTTTCTCGTTCATACACGTATAGTTAGTAGATTGAATGGCTTGATCTTGGGTCTTTAGATGGTGTAAAATTTTTGTTTATTCTACACCTCTATAGGATGTATAATCCTTCACATGTCAATAGGTGTGAGATCTCCTAGTGCTATCATATAGCATGAAAATAGCACTTACAAGTCTATCCACATGTAGTCAATGTCCATTCTTGACAATGCTATGACTTGGGACATTTAATAATACCATTTATATGCATTAGTGTTTATCTCATATTTTTCGATCAATCACTATTGCAAATACATATCATAAGGACTTCTATCTAATTCTACTAAATTTATCTACATGAAATAGAAGAATTAATAAAATGGCTTCTTTATTATTATTAAAATAAATGATACAATAATACATTAACTTAAGTCCATCCAAACATGGTTAGATCTTGGGTACCTACACTAACATAAATTATATGGGGATGACACATTCCATGTCTCATGTTTAATCTAGACATCTAGGATAAAGAGACTAGACTATATGGTAACATATATCATGGATAAGGTTATGTCAAATCACCGATATTCTTATTACTTTTATAGTAGTGATTCATTGCTAGATGCTACTTATTATTTTTTATTTTAAATTATGATTTTAAGATTAATAACAACATAATAAAAACTTAAAGGATCATACACAAAGAGCTACTTGAAAGTGGAGTATGACTAGAAGTCTTAATTGGATTAGGATTCCTAATCGAGTTAAGATCCCTAATTGGATTAGGACTCCTAGTCTAGTTAACACTTATAATTTGGTTACAATTCCTAGTTAGGTTAAAATTCCTAGTGAGACTAGGATATGTTCTAGATTATAGTATTTAATTATACTAATGGGCTAGTTTAATTAAGCCATATAAAAGGGGCTTGATAAAGTCTAAGTTTGTTGGACATTAATTTTGTCTAAACAATTAGCCCACTTTTGTTCTCTTCCCTTAGGGTTAGGAAGTTAGTTTCACACATTCTAGTTGTTGTCAAGTATAATCAGCATGTAATATTCAATATATATGAGTGTAACTATGAAGATAAAACCCTAAGAGCCTTGAGAGAAAACACCCTAGCTACTGTGAGTGAAAGAGTGATCTAGCCTTTAAGCACCACAACTCATAGCTAGCTCTTCAACATGAGATGACTCTCCATTCTAGAATTGTTCTAGTGATTAAGATGTTTTTTTGGATAATAATAGAGATATAGTTTGTAGATCTGTGTTCATGTTTTAGGCATCCTTCACACTAGAGACGTGATTTGCACTACAAAAAGGTAATGATATAATCCTCTAACTTTGTTGTTTTTGCATGGATCCTATAGTGTTTTAAAGTAATCTTTTTATGAAATTATTTCTAATGCATGAATTCATTTAGTGTTGCTTCAAATCTCTACAATTGTAGTAGAGCCACTTATGAAACTCTAAGTCAGATTATGTGAATGATCATGTTAATATGTGATGTTTATGAATATATATTATTTTTCCATGATTTCAATGTGATTGAAATCATAAAATTTAGGGTTTTGAAAATATGACATTCCGCCATGATTTCAATGTGATTGAAATCATGAAATTTAGGGTTTATGAATATATGATATTCTATCTTTATTTTAATAAGTATAAAATCACAAAACATAATTAGTTTGTAGTGATTAAATATTTCATCAACATATATGATATGTGTTTGTAATATTTGATAATCACATGGTCTATGCAACTTGTTAAAATTCTAGAATTGTTCTAGAATTGATCTAGATATTGATCCGGAATAATCGGACTTGTATCAATTATTGATATATAAATAGAAAGGAATAAGAGGTTTGAATGTTATTCTAGAATTAGTTATAGAACCGAATTCGGAACATATACATCAAGGTTTGATGATTTTCCTTTTAGGTAAGGGAGGTGAATTCTATTTTCCATTTAGGGGCACTCGCCTGCGATCCTTCATAAGGGGTGCTACCTTTTTGACACTACTAGGGGTGCTTGCCACTTAGACCTCGCCAAAGGGTGCCGCCCCTTAGAATCCTACAAGGGGCAATCCCCCTTAACCCATGGTTGCTATTTTAAACCCCTATAATTATTTTCTTTAAATGTTAATTAATTTATGAAATCATGCTTTAAATTTATTTTACATAATTTTATGCTATATGATGCATGGTGCATACTTATGGCCCTTGTGGACCAATGTGATTGGCAAGTATTTATTATGGTTGTAATTTTTATAAATATAACTTACATGTTTTACCTTCCTCTATATTTTTTTATTGTAAAATTCTTTTCTCATCTATCTCCCCTCGAATGTAACATGAGGTTTGCTTATCATATTTAATTGTTATATAGCATAGTTTTAGTGTAGTTTATTTGAATTAAATTTTGTAATCAATCATGAAGGCAAGATGGTGGTGACCATGCAAAGAAGTCAACAAAGGAAGAGACATGGTATAGATTTACTTCCTTAGGTTAACCTTTTAATCTTCTCATTGGCTTGAGAAGATTGATGTAGATTTGGGCCATAACTATGACATATTATATTTATGCTTTTCTCACTACATGTGTATGAGATGCATTAGACATAAAGCATGTAAATGGTATAATTAATAATGAGATCTTAAAAAAATTGACCTAAATCCCTCAATGGTAAAATTGAGTCTATGAAAATGCCTACCAATAGTTGATACTCGTTAAGGCCTAGATCAATTATATATGGGCTTCTTAAAGCGAGGCACTTAAATTATCTTGGTGAGGCACGATTGGCCAAATAAGTGATATCCAATCATCAACTATTAGGTTTTGACTTAACTAGCTCATGAGATGAGGACTAGAGGCATAAAGTTAAGTATTAGTCTATTAGATGGAGTATAACAAGAGAAGTTTACTCAATTACCCAAAAGTTGCATGAGATTGCAATTGGCAAGTGTATGTCTAGCTAAATAACCGGGTCTTGGGTGATCGACCAAATCGACTTAATACTCGGGTGAAATATGGATCTTGGCCAACTAGAAAGTTTCAATAGTTAGATAGTGAGGGCTATTGATTTGAATAAAATAGTGGGAGGTTCATTTAATTAAAGGCCTAATTAAATGAATTTTATACATGATATTTATTATACTTTTTTTAAATTATAAATGGCATTCAACACATCTAACGACCTATCTTTGTGATTTTTCCTTGAGAAGGAGAAACCGACTAAGAGAAACCTCCTAGATTGGTACATAAATTTGAGGATAGTCCTCAAACAAAAAGGAAGTCTGTATGTTTATTTGGAAACATAACTAAAGTCCCTTTTATTAGACATAATGAAAGGGCTATGATCTCTTAGGCCTCATACATAGTGATGTATATGGGCCCACAAGCTCACTAGTTATATGAGATTATGATTACTTCATTACTTTTATTGATGACTTCAGTAGAAATGGCTATGTGTATCTTATGAAACACAAGTTAGAATCCTTTGAAAAGTTCAAACGAGTTCAAGAATGAAGTGCAAAACCAATTTTGCAAAAGCATCAAAACTCTTTGATTAGATCAAGGTGGTGAATACTTAAAAAGTGATGTATTTTATCTCAATTGACTCCACAAGGTACACCACAATGGAATGGTCTTTTTGAGAGGAGAATTATACCTTGTTAGACATGGTATGATCTATAATGAGTAGCATAAATCTTCTAATTTCCTTTTGGGGTCATGCTCTAGAAATAGGTACCTTTACACTTAATCAAGTTCCATTTAAAACGATCCAAATGATACCATATGAGATGTGGACTAGGAAATATCCTAGTATGTCTTTTATGAAGATTTAGGGTTGTGACGCATACGTAAAGCATCAAGCGTCAAGCTTCGGATATGCTTAGGACCCAAATCTAACCAATGCTATTTTATGAGGTATCTAAAAGAAACTAAGGGATACTACTTCTATAATCCAAATGAGAACAAAGTGTTTGTTACTTCATCTAGTGTCCTTTTAGAAAAAGAATTCATTTATAGAAGGACTAGTGAGAGAAAAGTAGAACTTAAAGAAATTCGTGATCCCCACAATAGCAATGCATCTCAAGTGGAAATCAAGTAAAGGGTATAGGTATTATGGACCAAATACCTACTCAAATAACATAAAGCCCATATAGGTGTAGTAGGATAAGTAATGAGCCCGAGAGATATGGATTTCTCATGACTCAATGTAGTGATGTATTGCTTATGGATTATAATGAGCCTACTACCTACCAAGAGGTTATGAGGGCCTAGACTCTAAAAAATGGCAAGAAGCCATGAGATCTAAATTGGAATCCATTTTTATAAACAAAGTCTAGACTTTGGTTGAACCACTTGAAGGGGTAAAACCCATTGGGTGCAATGAGTTTTCAAAAAGAAAGCCGACATGGACGGCAATGTATAAACTTTAAGGGGTGATTGGTTGCTAAGGGTTTCAAGTAAATTCATGATATAGACTATGATGAAACTTTTCATCTAGTCGCTATGCTTATATCCATTAACATCTTCCTTGCTATTATAGCATTTTATGACTAAACAATTTGGCAAATGGATGCTAAAACCGCATTTCCTAATGGAAATCTTCTTGAGGATGTGTCTATGACATGATTTGAGGGTTTTGTTGATCCAAAAAAGGTTGGAAAAGTGTGTAAGTTAAAGCGATCCATTTATGGGTTAAAGTAAGCCTCTCGAAGTTGGAATCTTCATTTTGATGTTGTAATCAAAGAGTTTGGTTTCATTAAGAATGAGGATGAACCTTGTATTTACAAGAAGGTTAATGGGAGCATAATTGTGTTCTTAATATTGTATGTACATGACATATTACTCATTAGAAATGACATACCCAACCTATAGTCTATAAAGACTTAGTTAGGAAATTATTTCTCTATGAAGGAATTACGTGAAGCTACCTATATTTTGGGCATCAAAATCTATAAAGATAGATTAAGGAAATTACTTTGCCTAAGCTAGAGTACATTGACAAGGTGCTAAAACGATTTAGCATGAATGAGTCCAAGAAGGGATTTACGCCAATGTCACATGGTATACATCTTTCCAATGCTCAATGCCCGTCCATATAGGAAGAAAGAGATTGTGTAAGTAAAATACTATTTTGTTTTACAATCGGATCAATCATATATGTCATGATATGTATTCGTCTTGATGTCTCATGTGCTATAAGCATGATAAGTAGGTACCAATCTAATCCCGATGAGAGTCACTAGAATGAGATTAGTACATGGATTGTTATATGAGTGTCACAAGTTGGTCTCATTATTGCTATGGTGTATGTGGTCCTTCGACTTGAAGTCACATGGTTCCCTACATGAAAAGTCATATATTTTGATATCATCAAATTTTGTCTATAATAAGATGGAATATAAAGTTGGTTGTTGGATATACCATGAATTATGCAAAGGGATATGAAGGATATATATAGGATTTGTCCCTCTTATATACTTGGAGTGATGTCTATGGCCTCCTTGATTGAGTGACATTGTCAAATACATGGCCACGCTCGAATGAATCAATATGAGATATCCATCTCATTTGTATGGAGTAGTCAAGTCATGGATCAATAAACGCTAAGATTACAGTATATGAGGATGACACATTCCATGTCTCATGTTTAATATAGACATCTAAGACAAAGGGACTAGACTACATGATAACATATGTCATGGACAAGGTTATGTCGAATCATCGACATCCTTATTACTTAGGTAGTAGTATGCATTGCTAGAAGTCGCTCACTATTTGTGACTCTAAATTATGTTTTTAAGATCATTACCAACGTAATAAGAACCTATAAGGTCACTTATAAAGATCGAATTGAAATTAAGTATGGCCAAAAGTCCTAATTGGATTGGGATTCTTAGTCAAGTTAAGATCCTTAATTGGATTAGGATTTCAAGTTCGATTAAGGATCTTAATTGGATTAGGATTCCTAGTTGGGTTAATATTCCTAGTGAGACTAGGATATGCTTTAGAATTTTGTATTTAATTATACTAATAAGATGGTTTGATTAAGGCATATAAAATGGGTGTAATGAAGTCTAAGTCCAATGTTGTTGGATATTAATTTGTCAAAATAATCAACCTATATTTTTTCTCTATCCTTAGGTTTAGGAAATTAGTTTCCTAGTAGGACTATGCCTCACACATTTTTGGTTGTTATGAAATATAGCCAATCCATAATATTCAACATATATATAAGTGTAACTATGAAAACGAAACCTTATGAGCGATGAGAGAAAACCATAGTCGTCTTGAGTGGAAGAGTGATCCATCCTTTAAACACCATAACTTGTATCTAATACCTTAACATAAGGTGACTCTCTATTCCGGAATTGTTCGGTGATCAAGATGTTCATTCGGATACCAATAGACGTGTAGTTCATAAATCTATGCTCATGATTCGGGCATCCTTCATGCAAAAGACATGATCTATGCTACAAGAGGTAATGATTTGATCCTCTAACTTTGTTATTTTTGCATGGATCACATGGTATTTTGAAGATATTTTTTATGACGTTATTTTTGCTGCATAAATTTATTTTATGTTGCTTTGAATCCCTATAAAGAGAAATAAAGAGGGGCAAAGAGATGGAGAGAGAAGGGGAGGAAGAGAGAGAGGGAGAGAGTGAGGGGACGAGAGGGAGAGAAAGAGGAGAGAGGAAGAGTGAGAGAGAGTGAGAGAGATAGAGGGAGAGTGGGAGATAGATGTGGGAAGGAGAAAGAGGGAGAGAAGGAGAAGAGAGGGAGAGAAATAGCAAAAGCAAGAAAGGGAGAGAGAGAGAGAGGAAGAGGGGGAAAGAGAGTGTGTGTGAGAGAGATAGAGGGAGAGGGAGAGAGGGAGAGGGAGAGAGAGGGAGATGAGGTGAGAGATAAAGAGAGGGCGGGGAGAGAAAAAGAGAGAGTGAGGGAGATAGAGAGAAGAGGGAGAGAGGGAGAGAGGAACAAAAAGAGTTAGAGTGGGAAAAAAGAGAGAGGATGAGAGAGGGATAGGAAGAGTGAGAGGGGGAGAGAGAGAGTGGGAGATAGAGGGAGAGGGATAGGGAGAGAGGGAGAGAGACGGGGAGGCGAGGAAGAGATGGAAGGAGAAATCTAAAGAGAGGGACAAAAAGGGAGAGAGGGAGAGATAAAGAGAAAGGGATAAAGAGAGATATAGGAGAGAGTGTGTGACACCCCCTCCCCGAACCACTTACTAAATACTCAAAATGAGTGGCTAGGCAAGGAGCGCATCATGATGATACGACCAATTTCCAAATTAACCTCAAACACATATGTACTCATACATCAAAGACTTATCATACAATGAAACATGTACAAGACAATTTACCTAATATTAGCAATACGAGTGGAAGAAATTACAAAATTTATTTATAATACCATCAAACTGTTCATCGATACCCCACCCTAAAATTACGATCAAAGAAATTTTGATACACTTGTTTCACACGTAAGCCTTTTTGGAGGACCTAATAGCATCCTATACTTTGACTCATTCCTATCATAACATGAAAACAACAATGGGGTGAGCCGAAGCTCGGTAAGTAAGGTGATGCACGTGATATGCAATGAAGTTCTATTTTTCATTTTACCCATCCATTTTAATTTGGGTACCCTAGGTAATAGCAAGATCGTGCATTCCATCTCTCGATGATCGTATTATCACCTACTACTCTATTACTCTCTCTCACTAATCTCATTATCACCTACTGCTCACAACGAATTATCCCTCATTGTAGCACATGGTTAGCAAAATTATCCCTTGCTTAACGAGTGTTAGTAATAGAGCACACATATGGTTTCATGTTATTATCCATTCCATTCAATTCGATTACCAAATCGCATTATCTCATGACTTAATTATTTTTCTCAATTTCATACCACCCTCGAATGCATGTGATGCACATGGTATTATGTTTAACACATTCAATTAATTATGCTATCGGCATTTTCTTCTCGATCCATTCCCATGTCTCGATGCACACTCGGGACTTCACAAGTGTTTCATATACCATTCAAAGTATTCGAAACAAGAACACAAATCCCATTCATTGGTATTATTCATTGCATAAACCTACTTCGTACTTTTGAGTTTTTCTTCTTGTGTACCTAGCAAGTCTAGGCTTGAATTTTTGATGTATTACTTAGTTTACAAGACCGGTTAATCCTAAGGATTCATGTGTGACATACTTAAGCTAAAGTCTTGTTTAATCCGAATCCTTAATCTTAGTAGTCAAGGTTGACTCGGAATGGGTCTAGGTCTTAATATCGATTTTTCTTGAATTCTTTTTTTCCATTACTCCATTTATATGTCTAATAATAATTGGTCTCTATTTGAGTTCACCTTTAATTCTTGATCTCTAATTACACAAAAGGATTCATTGTTAATCATTTTCTTTTCCAGGCCAATTGGTCCCAAAATGAGTAAGAAATTTGTTTTTCCCTTTCTAGGTCAATTCCTTTTATACTAACTTGCCAATAACTTACCAAACCATACTTTAGAAGGGTTACCAAGGGGATCGAAACCTTAAGGTCCATAAAAGAAACCAAATTTAACCATCAAATATTCAATTTACCTAATGAAGTCCAAAACCCTATTCTTCTTTTAGTTAGGCCGAATGGGTTGTTAAGATGGCTATGGATTGCCTTTTATGTCTAGTGAATTTATTTCCACCCTAAACTCGTTAACCCATTCCTAATTGAGTTACCATGATATTTTAGGCCCTTAATTTCCCCAAAAGATCCATTCTTTCCTAATTTTCCCCACATGGCCAAATGGTTTTAACTTAGGGCAACGATAGAAGTGCATTCCTTTCCTTTTCAAGTCATGCTCACCAAATCTAGTTTGGCTCTAACCAATTCGGTCCATACCCTTTTCTTTTGTTTTTTTCCAAACCATCCATACATTTAAACTCATTAAACAAACTTTGCATCATAACACAAACACATAGATCCATCACAATTTGCGAAAACCTAGCACCAACATAAACAACCATAGCAAACCATTGAAAATTAATACAAACCCATGAAATAAACACTTAAAAAAGTATATAACTTAAGACATAAAATAACTATAAATGAAACCTACTTACCTTGCTTGAATTTCCTAAACGTTTTTTAGGCTTTCCCCTTTGTTCTTTTCTTTCTTCTTTCTTTTTCTTTTCCTCTCCTATTCCTCTCTTTCCTTATTGTTTTTCTCTTTCCTTATGTAGCGACGGTCGCCTAAAATTTTCTTCCATTCTCACTTATTCTATATATATATATATACACATACATACATGCTTAAAATATTAGTATAATTAAGTGTACAAATTTCTTAATTTAATTTGGGAGAGTGGAAAGCTATTGGTTAGTCAAGAGAGAGTGGTGGGTTTGATGTGTTTAGGGTGAGTTGGCCTTAATTCATTAATTAAAGGGGTTTATGTGTCCTAACTAATTGGTTAGACTAACTAAACACTTTAACTAATCTAGTTCATGTAAATAAACATCCCTCCCTCTCACAATTTTGTTTTGAAATTCCTCACCTTAAACTCGGAATTTCTTCCCCTAAAAATATTATAGCAGTGATGCCTCTAAAACGAGTTTGTACTAAAATGGCCATAACTTTTTGTACATAGATCTAAAAATTATCAAATGGTACAGAGAGCTAGTAGAAACATATATATAAACAACTTTTATGCTTTAATTTTTACCCATAAATCGATCTAAAGTCCTCAAATAAATCACATAAAATTCGGATAGAATATAGTCTTCAAAACACCGATTTTGCATATTTGATTTCTTTAATAATTAAACCATTAATCTCAAATACAATAACTTTAATTTAACATAAATCACACATTTCAAGCTTTAATTTCCCATGGTGTAATGATAATTATACTTACACTTCATATATGCATATATATAAATATTCTAATATGTATCGCTTTATGATTAAGGATTTTTATGGGGGTTACAGAGTAAGGAGAGAGTCGGAGGGAGAGAGAGAGGAAGAGGTTAAGATATAGTAAGAAAGGTAGTTGGAGAGAGTGGGATATAGAGAGGGACAAAAGGAGAGAGCAAGGAAGTGAGTGAGAGGGGGAGGGAGGGAAGGAGAGGGAAGGATTGTTGGAGAGAAAAGGAGATAGGAAGAGAGAGGGAGGGATAGAGGAAGGGAAGGGGAGAGAGGGAGGAACGAGAGGAAGGGAAGGGGAGAGAGTGTGAGAGTGAGAGAGAGGGAGGGATAGAGAGGGAAAGAGAGAGGGAGGGAGAGACAGAGAGATAAAGAGAAGGAAAGATAGAGGGAGAGAGATAGAGAGGAAGAGAGAGCAAAGGAGGTAGAGTGAGGAAGAGAGTGTAAGCAAAGAGAAAAAGTGGGAGAGAGGCATAGAGAAGAAGAGAGAGAGATAGAGAAAGAGAGATGGAAAGAGGGAGAGAGGGAAAGAGTGGGGGAGAGATTGGGAGAGAGAAAGAGTAAGAGGGAAGGAGGGTAAGGGAGAGAAAAAAAGAGGAGGAGAGGAAGAGAGCGAGTGGGTGAGATGGAAGAAGAGAGAGGCCGAGAGGAAGAGAGAGAATGAGATAGAGAGAAAGAGATAAAGGTTAAGAAAGTGGGAGTGAGCAAGGGGAGAGAGAGAAAGAGAGAGGAGAGAGAAGAAGGAGAGAGAGAGAGTGGAAAAGGATAAAGAGAGAATGGAAAAGGGGGAGAGTGCGAGAAGCGAGATGGAGAAGGAGAGGGAGGAAGAGGGAGAGTGAGAGTGGGGGAAGGAATGAGGGAAAGAGTGTAATCGAGAGAGAGGGAATGAGTGAGAGAGGGTGAGAGGGAGAGAGGGAGAGGGAAAGGGAAATAAAGAGAGAGATAGGGAAAGAGGTTGAGAGGAAGAGAGAGGGAGATGGTAGGGGGAGAGAGAAAGAGTAGGAAGGGGGAGATAGGGAGAAAGAAGGAGAATGAGGGAGAGAGGGAGGGGAGAGTGAGTGAGTAGGAGAGAGAGGAAGAGTGTGTGAGATAGAGAGAGTGAGAGAGAGGGTGAAATAAAGAGATGAAGAGAAGGAAGAGAGAGAGAGTGAGGGAGAGGGAGAGAGTGTTAGGAAAGAGATAAGAAGAAAATAGGGAAGAGGGGGAGAAGGATGGAGAGAGGGAGAGAGAGGTGGAGATAGAGAGAGAATGAGAGATAGTGAGGGAGGTAGAGAGGGTAAGAGAGAAAGAGAGAGGGAGAGGGAGAGAGATGGTGAGAGAGAGTGAGAGGGAGAGAGGGAAAGGGAGAGAGAGCAAGGTAGATAAAAGGTGAGGGAGAGAGAGAGGGAGAGGGAGAAAGAAGGAGAGAGGGAAAGGGAGAGAGGGAGAGGGAGAGAGACAAAGGGAAAGAGTGATAGAGAAAGGGACAAAGAGAGGTAGAGGGGGAGAAGAGGGGAGAGAAATGGAGAAGGGAGAGAGGAAAAGATAGGGAGAGAAAGGGAGGGAGAGACAAAAGGAAAGTCGAGAGAGGGGAGAGAGAGAGAAAGAGAGGTAAAAAGAGGTAGAGAGGCATTCAAAGAGAGTGGGAGAGAGGGTTAGGAAGGGAAAAAATGATGGATTGGGAGGGAGAGGGAGAGGGAGTGAGAGGGATAGAGGGAGAGAGGGAGATAGAGAATGAGAGATTGAAGAAGTGAAAGGTTATGACTTGCCATGATAACCCATTTAGTTTTAGTCTATAGGAAACTCATACGAGATGGGAACAATTGGTCCTTAGACTTGAAGTCATCATGATTATCTCATTCAACGATTTATATAGTTTGACACTCGTTTCGATGGATCCATTGATGGGTTACACGTGGGTGATTCGTTAGGTGCGGTAGGAATCCTATAGAGATAGGTGTATGACTAAGATAGGATATGTCAATCCTTGTATGCCAAAGGAGTTATCACATTACACTTCGATAAATGTACGCTCAAGAAATCTATGGCCATAGTAGGAGTACACCAATATAGCATAGTTTGTTTACTCTAAGAGCTAAGAAATTTGAGAATCCAAGAAAACTTATGTGATCACAATCGGAAAAGACTAATAACTAAGTTCGAGATCACACTATGATAAGTTAACATGAGGATTGAATTGTATGGTAACCATACTCGTGAAAGGTAAAAATAGATTAACTAATCCTGTTAGAGAATTAGGTAGTCATAACGCCTTGTCGAGGCTAATCTTGATTTATGTATCAACGGATAAAAAGGAGTCTTTTATTCTTGATACATTACCAATATATCTATGAGCCTATTGAGTCACATGCATAAGTTTAAGTATTCATATTACACATGAGAAGCAAAGATATTGGAAAAAGTTTTCAATTATAAAAGTTTCCTATTTTGGAAAGAGTTTCCAAAATGGAAAGTTTCCCAAAATGGAAATTTTTTGATTTTAGAAATTGATTTCCTAATTTGGAAGTTAGTTTCAAATTTTGAAATAAAGAACCTAAAAGGAGAGGAATTTCCTAATTTAGGTTAAAGGGTATTTTGAGAAATTATTTCTTAATGTGGACCCCATCAAAATAATCTAAGAATATTTATTTGGATAGTCCAAATAAATTAATTGAGCTAAAATAGTTTTAGCCCATTAGATTTAATTAAAATGCATAAAGATAATTTTGGTGGGAGGATAGATATCAACCTTATTGGATAAGGATGAATATTTTAAAAATAAACATTAACCTTATTAGATAAGGTTGAATATTTTAAAAGATAATAATCAAGTAGTCCATATACAAAATCACTCGTCATCCTTAGAGGATAAGGAAGCAACAACCTAAAGTCCATTATGGACTGAAATTCGCCTCTCTCCTTATCCTTGAAGGAAAAAGAAACTCTCCCCTTATAAATAGGAGGAGAGGTGCGGCATAAAAGAGGATGATGCCTAAAAAGGGTATTTTTGGCCAAGCAAAATTATGAGACAAGATTTGGCCAATAAAAGAAAAAAAGGGGTGAGAATTTCGGCCAGCCTCCAAAATTAGCTAGGGCACACGACTAAGAGAGAAAATAAAGGAGAAAATATTTTTCTCCTAAACCCTAGCAAGAAATACTCTTTCCTCCTCCTTTAATGTTGTCGTAAAATTTCCTAGGATCGATTTCTAGAGGAAATACTTAATCGAAGGGTGGAGTTAGAACCCCATTAATTTTGAGTCCTTCTTAGTGGATACTTAGGCTGCATGGATCATCAATAAAGGCCAAACACTTCGACAACAAATCAAAGAAAAAGAATTTAGATCCGTGTTATAAGAGGTAATTCATTACTTTAGCTTATTATTCATGCATTTATGATTAGTAGATTCAACGAGCATGATCTTGGGGCCTTAGATGGAGGAAATTTATTTATTTATTACGCACCTCTATAGGATGCATGATCCTTTAATCACATCTCTCTCCCTTTCTCACACTCTCTTTACTCCCTCTATCTCTCCCTCTCTTTCCCTTTCCCACTCTCCCACCTCCCCATCTCTCTTTTTCTTCCTCTTGATCTATATTTCTCTTTCTCACCCTCATCCTTCCCTCTCTCCACCTCTCCCCCTTGCTCTCTTTTTCCATCCTCTCTCTCCCTACCTCTCTCCCATTCTCTTTCTCTCTCCCTCTCGCCCTCTCCCCTATCTCTCTCCCTCTCTATCACTTTCCCCCTCTTCCCTCCCCTCTCTCCCTTCCTCTCCCTCTCTTTATCTATTTCTCTCCCTCTCATTCTCTCTCCCTCTATCTTTGTCTCCCCTCTCTATCCCTCTCCCTCCCTACCTATCTCTATCATCCCTCTCTCTCTTTCCCTCTCCCTCTCTCCTCTCTCTCCCTCCTACTCTATTTCTCCATCTCCCTCTCTCTCTTTCTCTTTCTTTCTACTCAAGTTCTCCTCTCTCTCCCTCTCTCTTTCTCTATCCATTTCTCTCTCCCTCTCTACTCCCTCTAGTCTCACCCTCTCCCTCTATTTCCCCCATTCTCTCTCCCTCTTAACCTCTCTAACTCTCTCTCACTTTTTCACTCAATATCTCCCTCTCTCCTCTCTTTCTCTCTCTTTCTCTCCCTATCCATCTCTCTCTCCCTTTATCCATCTCTCTCCCTCTCTCTCCCTCTCGATATCCCTCTCTCTTCGTCCCTCTACCTCTTCCAATCTCTCACTACATCACTCCCTCTTTGTATCTCTCTATATACCCCTTTCTCTTCCTTAACTTCCCTTTCTCTCTCTTTCTCTTATCTCTCTTTCTCCCCTTCTTCCTCTCTCTCACCCTCTCTCTCTCTCTATTTTTCTCTTTCCATCTTCTACTCTCTCACTCTCACTCTTCCTTCATCTCCCTCTCCCTCTCCCTCTATCTCCCTCTCCCTTTTCCTCTCCCTCCCTCTCTCTTTCTCTCTCTTTTTCTCCCTTGCTCCCTCTCTCTATCTCTTCTTCTCCCCTTCTCCCTCTCTTTCTACCTCTATCCTTCCCTTTCCCTCTCTCTTCCTCTCCCTTTCCTTCTCTCCCTTCATCCCTCTCTTAATGTTCCTCTTTCCATCTCTTTCCCTCTCTCTCTCCCTCTCTTTTCACTCTAATCCCTCTCCCCTTCCTTCTCTTCCTCCCACTCTCCCCCTCTCTCTCCCTCTCTCTCTATCTCTTTCTCCTTCTCTACCCTCTTTTTTCATCCTCTCACCCTCTCTCTTCCTCTCTCCCTCTCTTTCCCTAAATCCTTTTCTCTCTCTCCCTCCTCTACCTCTATCTCCTTTTCTCACCCTATCTCCCTCTCCTTCTCTTTTTCTCCTTCATTTTCACTCTCTCCCTTCCCTCCATCTCACACTCGATCTCCCTCTCTCCCTCACTTTCTTTATGTTTCTCCCTATGACTCCCCTTCCCTAACCCACTCGTTAATTACCCAAAAGGAGTGGCTAGGTGAGGAGCGCATCATGCTTGACACATCCAATTTTTTACTTAACCCCAAACATGTACATGCTCATACATTAAGGACTTATCATATAATGAAACACGTATAATACAATTTACATAATACAAACAAATATAATGGAAGGGATTACAAAAATTTTATTTACAATACCATCAAAATGTCTACCGATACCCCAACCCAAAATTACAATCAAAATAAACTTTGGTATGTTCGTGTATGAGCCCTTTTTGGAGGATCCGACAAGCATCCTTACTACTTTGACTCTTTCCTATCATAACATGACAATAACAATGAGGTGAGCCGAAGCTCGGTAAGTGGAGTGATGCACGTGATATGTAATAATTTTTCGTTTCCCTTGTTTCCTATCCATTTTATCCGGATACCCTAGGTATTCATAAGTTTATACGTTCTCATTATCACCTACTGCTCACAACAAACTTATCCCTCATTGTAGCACATGGTTAGTAGAATTATCTCTCGCTTAACGGTGTTAGTAATAGAACATGCATATGGTTTCTTGCTATTACCCATTTCATCAATCCACCCCTAATGCACATGATGCATGTGATGTCACGTTTACCGTATTAAACGTACTCGTGGCCTCTAACCTTTATACTATTAATTCATTCTCAATATCTAACCCATATAGACTTGATTTCATACACTTTCATAGGTCCAACCCACATAGGGTTTTGGGTATTCTCATACCGCTCATCGCAATATTCATCTTGTTAGAGTTAACACCGATGGTTGGTATTTGTTGAGTTACGGATTTAATTATGCACGTGAGTACTTCCCTTTTTCTTTCCTCTAGAAAATCTTGTCATTAAATCATTCCACCCTTGACTTGCATAGTTATTAGCATTTGGATAGATTTTCTAATATGTTATAGTACAATTTTTTGTTCTAGTTCGTCTTTAATACGTTTAGGCCGAACTTAGTCCTTAGGTGCGGGTTTCGAGTTCCTTTTTGTAGGTTTACCTTTCTACTTTCCATTTTCTATCTATTTGAGCCTAGATGAACCATTAATTATCAAATTCATACAAGGGAACCCAAAACCCCATTTTCTCAAGTTTGGGTCGAATGGTCCCTAAATTTGGTAAGAAGTTGTCTTTGATGTTAGATAAAATTTCCTTTTTGTTTAACATAGCTATTAAAAAATAATTTTTTCCCATTAGAAGTTTAAGATCTTAGGCATCCAAAGAATCCCATTTCTCTCATTCTTGGCCAAAAGTTTACTCAAGAAAAACCCTAAAATTCCATCTTTTTTTCCTTCCTATTTTAGTTTGTGTAAGTCTTTATCAATCCTAAATTAATCTACCAAGTTTCAATCAAACCCAATTCCATCGTTCACATCCACCAAAACATAAATCTAGCTATATACAAGGCTTTCTAAGCTTTGGAAGCAACCAACACAACCAACCATAACAATAAACAATTGTAAGGCAAGCCAACCAACACAACCAAACACAACAACATATCACAACCTAAACACAAGTTTAGCCAATTAAATAAAGATCAAATAAATGGTATAAATAAATAAAAAGGTAACCGACTTACTTTTTTAGGTTGATTAAGAATTTCCTTAGATCCTCTGTTTCTCTTTCTTTCCTTTTTGTCATGTTTTTCTCTCCCTTTCTTTCAATTGGTTTTTCTCCCTTCCTTTTGATGGCTACGAGTTTTGCCTAAAATTTTCAGCCATTTTCCCATTTTAATAGCATATATACTTGATTTTCTTTCCCATAAATTAAGGTTACAAGTGTCTCAAACCAATTGAACAATGTGTAAAGCAATTGGGTAAGTCATAAGACAAGTGGCGGGTTTGATTGGGTTTAGGGGTGAGTTGGATTCCAAGAATTTAATTAAGGTGCTTAGGTGTCTAATGGTCAACCAACTAGATAATTAGGCTAACTAAGTCTTCAAACTAATTGGTTTCCAGTGACAAAGTACCTTAAGCTAGTTTAGTTCTAGTCATACGGATACACCTCAAATCTGTTTGTAGAAGATGCATTACGGGGCAGCCTCTTATCAAGTAGCAACGTCCCACTTCTGGACACAATTAAATCGTATAATTTTTATATTAGAAACTAAACATATTGATTAAAAAAATATCCAAAAACTATGCTAAAATAACAAATACATAAGTAATAACATAATTTTTAATTTTTCAACTCAATCTGTCCAGCAATAGTTCATCCAGAATAGTATGTACTAAATTGAGCATAACTTTTTATATATAAACTTAATAAGAAAAATATTTTACAGAGGAGTATTTGAGACATATATCAACAACTTTTATTCTTTAAGCTTCACCCATAAATCAAATTAAGGTCCTTGAACAGGCCACACAAAATTCTGACAGAATCTAATTCTCAAGAACACCGATTTTGCATACTTGATTCCTCTAATAATTAAATCATCAATATCTAGTAAAATTGCTTTAATTAGACACAAATCATAAATTTAAAGAATTATTTTCTCATGATATAATTTTCCAAAATGTCATTCCATCAATTCTCACCTAAACACCTAGCATGTTGTCATCCCAAAATACTCAAATGGCACACATACATAATCACACCTTCACTTATTTGAATATTTCGGCCCATATATATATATATATATATATAAAATTAAGGATTTTCATGGGGGTTACACTCCCTCCCTCTATCTCTTCCAATCTATCACCATATCACTCATTTCCCTCTCCCATTCTCCTTATGTCTCCCTCTCTCCCCCTCTCTATCTCCTTCTCCCTCCCTTTTTCTCCATCTCTCCCTCTCTCCCTCCCTCTATCCCTCCCACTCTCTCTACCCCTCTCTCTCCCTCTCCCTCTCCCTCTTCCTCTCTCTCCCCCTTTTCCTTACTCTCTTTCTCCTTCTCTATCTCTCCCTCTCTCTTTACCTCTAATCTCTTTCTCCCTCTCTCCCCCTCTATTTCTTTCTTCATCACCCTTTCTCTCTCCTTTTTCCTCCCTATTTCCCTCTCCCTCTCTGTCTCTTTATTTCATTATCTCTCCCCATCTATCTCTATCTTCATCCCTCTCTATCTTCATCCCTCTCTCCCTCTCTCTCCATCTCTTTCTCCCTTTCTCTTTTTCTTTCTCTTACGCCTTCTCATCATCTCTCTCCCTTTCTCTCCCTCCCCCTCTCTTCCTCTCTCTCTTTCCCTCTCTCTTGCCATCTCTCTCTCCTTTTCTCTTTCCCTTTATCTCTATCCATCCCTCTCTCTTTCTATTTCTCCTTCTCTCTCTTTATCTCTCTCTATTTCTCTTCTCTTCCTCTCTCTTTCTTTCCTCTTCCTTTTCTCTCCTCCTCTCTCTTTTTCTCTCTCTATCCCTCTCTCCCCCTCTCCCTCACCCTCTTCCCTCTCTTTCTCCATCACTCTTCATCCCTCTCCCTCTACCTCCTCCTCTCTTCCTTTCTCTCCCTCTCTCTCTTTTTCTCACTCTTCCTCTCTGTCCATCCTTCTCACTCTTTCTTTCTCCCTTTACCTCTCTCTTTTCTTCCTCTCTCACCCTCTCTCTCTCCCACTCTCTCCCCCTTCTCACTCACTCTTTCCCCTACTCCTTCCTACTTTTACACCCTCTTTCCCCTTTCCTAACTCTCCATCTCTCACCCTCTCTCCCTGTATCTCACTCTCACTCTCTCCCTCTCCCTCTCTCCTATCTCTCTCCCATTGTATCCATCTCCCTCTCTTCCCCCTCTCTCTACCTCACCCTCACCCCTTCTCTCTCCCACTATCTCTCACTCCCTCTCTCCCTCTCCCTCCCACTTTTTTCTCTCCCTCCCTCTTTCCCTCTCCATCTCCTTCTCTTTCCCTCCCCTACTCTCCCCTCCTTCTCTCCCTTGGTCTCTCTCTCTCTCTCCTACCCTCCCTCTCTCTTTAAATTTCCCTCTCCCACTCTCCTTACCTCCCTCTCTACTTCTTCTCTCTATCTCTCTCCCTTCCTAACTCTCTATCTCTCCCTTTCTCTCCCTTGCTCTATCTATTTACCTTTCTTTCTCTATCCCTTTCTCTTTCCCTATCTATCCCTCTCTTCCCCTACCACTCACTCTACCCCCTCTCTCACCCTCTCTCTTTCTCTCCCTCACATTACTCTCCTCCATTCTTTATCCCTCTTTCTCTCCTTTTCTCTCTCCCACTTTCTCTCTATCCCATTATTTCCCCCTCTCTCTCTATCTCCCTCTCTTCCTCTCTCCTCCTTGCTCTCCCTCTCTATCCCTCTTCTAGTCTTCCTTCTTCTCTCTCCCCTTCTCTCCTTCTCTCTTTCTCACTCCTTAGACCTCCCACCTTTGTCTCTCTCTCCCTCTCTCTTTCCTTCACAATCACTCTCTACATCTCTCTCCCTCTATCTCTCTCTCCATATCCCTCTCACTTCCTCTTTCCACCTCTCTTGGATCTCTCCCTTTCTTTCACTCTCTCACCCTTTCTCACTCTTTCTCTTCCTTTCCCTATCCCTCTCTCTCTCCCCCTCTCTCTCCTTTTTATCTCTCCATCCCTTTAATCTCTCTCCCCCTCTCCCATTATATCCTTCTCTCCCTCCCCTTCACTTGTCTCCATCCTTTCCACACTCTTTCCCTCTCCCTCATAATCCTTCTCTCTTTCTACCCCCTCTCCCTCTCGCCCTCCCTCCCTCTCTCCACCCCCTCTCTTTCCCTTCCCCTCTCTCTTCCTCTCTCTGCCTCTCCATCTCTCCCTTTCTATCGCTCTCCCCCTTCTCTCACCCCTAGTATCCCTCTTTTCGCCACTCTTTCTATCACTCTCCCAATCTAGCCCTATCTTCCCCACTTTTCATCTCTCGTCTCTGCCTCTCTCCCTCTCCATCTTACCCTTTATATCTCAATCTCTCTATCTCCCTCTCACTCCCTCCCTTTCCTTCCCTCCCTCTCCTTCCCTCTCTCACTCTTGCTCCTTCTCTTACTCCCTCTCTCTGCTTCTCTCACTCTCTCTCTCTCTTCCTCATAAATTTTGCCACCCCTTCCCTCTCTCCCTCTCTCTCACCCTCTCTCTCCCCCTCACTTTCTCCCTCCCTCTCATCCTCTCCCATCCTTCCACTCTGTATCTCCCTCTTTCTTCATTCCCTCTCTCCCTTTCTCTCCATTTCTCTCTCTCCTTCTCCCATACTCTCTCTCCCTATGTCTCCCTCTCTCTCCTTAACTCTCTCTTACTCCTATCCCTCTCTTCCCTCTCTCCCTTCTCTCTATTGCTCTATCACCCGCACTCTCCCTCTCCCTCTCCCTCTCCCTCTCCCTCTCCCTCATTCCCTCTCCCTTCCTCCCTACTCTTCCTTTCCTTCTCTCCCTCTCTCTCTCCCTTCCCTCCTTCTCTCTCCCTCTCTTACCCTTCTCCCATTCTATCCCTCATTCCCTCGCTCGATCTCTCTTCCTCCCTCCCTCTCCCTCTCCCTCTCCCTCTTCCACTCTCTCCCTCTCCTTCTCACTCATTATCTATCTATTCCATTCTCTCCCTCGCTCCTTCTCTCTCTCCCTTGCCCTCTTTCTCTCTCTATCCCTCTCTTTTCCTCTTTCGTCTCTCATTTCCTCTCTCTTTCTCTCTCCATCTCCCTCTCAATCACTCTTCCTCTCTCCCTCCCTCTCCATTTCCCTTCGATACACTCTCGCCCTCTCTTTCCCTCTCTCCCTACCTTCTCTCTCTCATTCCCTCTCTCTCCTTTTCCCTCTTCCCTCTCTCTCATTCTCTCTCACTCTTCTCATCTCTCTCTCCCTTCATTCCCTTTAACTCCCTCTCCCACTCTCACTTTCTCCTCTCTTTTATCTCTATATCTCTTCCTCTTTTCGTCTTTCTCCCTTCCCTTCTCACTCCCGCCTCTCTCTCTTTCACTCACTCTCTCTCCTTCTCTCTCTCCCCTATGTCTTACCCTTTCTCTCCCTCTCCCTTTTCTTTTTATCTCTCGGTCTCTTTTTCTTCATCTCTCCTACTCTCTTGTTCCTCTCTCTTCTCATTCCTCTCCCTTTCTCCTCTCCTTCTCTCCCTCTTCCTCTCTCTTTCTCTTCCTTTCCCTCTCCATCGTCACTCTCCCTCTCTTTCTCTCTCCCTCTCTCTTCCTTTCTCTCTATCTTTGTCTACCTCTCCCCCTCCCTCGATCCCTTTCTCTCCTTCCCTCTTTATCTTCCCCTTTCTATCTATTATTACTTATCTCGCTCTATCTCTCTCCCTCTCCATCCCCCTCACTCTCCCTCTATCTCCCTCTCACTCCTTCTCTCCCCTCCCTTTCCCCCATTGCTCTTAAAAAAGGAGAGTGAGGGAGAGGGAGAGGGAGAGAGATAGAGTGAGATAGGGAATAAGAGATATAGAGGGAAGATGAAAAGGAAGGAGAGAAAGGAAGCAAGGGTGAGGGAGAGATAGAGAGAGATAGAGAGAAAGGAAGAGAGGGAAAGAGAGGGAGAGGGAGAGATACGAGAGGGGAGTGATAGATAGAGAGGAGGAGGGAGAGCGAGAGAGAGAAAGATAGAGGGAGAAAGGGAATAGAAGAGTAAGAGAGTGAGAGATAAAAAGAGAGAGGGGAGAGGGAGAGAGAAGGATAGTAGGAATGAAGGATGAGAGAGATGAGGAGAGGGAGAGGGAGGGATAGAGATGGTAAGAAGGAGGGAGAGAGGGAGGGAAGGAGGGTGAGAGAGAGGAGGAGCGGACGAGAGGGAGTATGAGAGAGAGAGGCGAGAGAGAGGAGGAAATTAAAAGGATGAAGAAGGAGGGAGATAAAGATAAGGAGATGGAAAGGGAGAGAGGGAGGGATAGAGATAGAGAGAGAGAGGAAGGAAGGAGGGAAAGGGAGAAAGAGAGAGTGGGAAAGATAGTGAGAGAGAAGAGAGAGTGGGAGAGATAGAGAGTGCGGGAGAAATAGGGAGAGATATAGAGATAGAGGAAGAGGGAAAGAGAGAAGTAGAGAGAGAATGATAGATAGAGAGGAAGAGGGATAGAGAGAGAAGGAGAGAGGGAAAGGGAGAGGGAGAGAGGGAGAGGGAGAGGGAGAGAGCGAGGGAGATAGAGGGAGAGTGAGAGAGAGAGAGGGAAAGTGAGAAAAGAGAAAGGAAAAGAGTAGGAGAGAGAGAGAGAAGAAGAGAGGGAGAGATGAATGGAGAGAGTGGGAGAGAGTGGGAGAGAGAAGGGAAGAGAGAGGGAGAAGGAGAAAAAGGAAGATAGAGGGAGAGAAATTGAGGGAGAGGGAGAGGGAGAGTGATAGAGGAACGAAGAGGAAGGGGAGAGAGATGCAATGAGAGATTGAGAGACGAGGAAGAGGGAGAGATATTGAGAGAGAAAGGCAAAGAGAGTGAGGAAGGGAGGGGAGAGAGAGTAAGAGAGAGATGGATAGGAAGAGTGAGAGAGGGAGGGAGGGGAAGAGAGGAGGGAGAGATAGAGGGATGGGAGAGAGGGAAAGAGAGGGAGTGGGGGAGCGAGGAGAATGTGTGAGAGAGAGAGGTAGAGAATGGGAATGAGTGAGAGAGGAAAGAGAGGTAGATAATAGGAATGAGTGAGAGAGGGAGAGATAAGGAGTGAGAGATAGAGAGAGGCATAGAGGTAGAGGGAGGGAGAAAGAGTGAGGGAGAGAGAGGGTGAAGGAGAGAGGGATAAAGAGCAAAGAAGGGAGAGGGTGAGCAAGGGAGAGAGGGAAAGAGGGAGATAAAGGGAGAGAGAGAGAGAGGGATATAGTGATAGAGAGGGATAAATGGGGAGAGAGAGGGGGAGAGAGGTTAAGGGAGAGAGAGGGAGAGAGAAGGAGAGAGGGTTATACAAAAAAACAAGGAGAGATGAAGAGAGAATGTGAGAGAGAGGGATAAAGTGAGGGAGAGGCAAAGAGGGAGAGAAAGGGAGAGTGAGTAAGGTAGAGAAAAAGGAAGAAAGAAAAAGATGGAGAGGTAGAGAAGGGTAGAGAGAAAGATAGCGAGGAAGAGAGTTGAGAGGGAGAGATAAATTGAACGAGGAAGGAATGAGGGAGGGGAGAGAGAAGGAGAGGGGGAGAGAAAAGAGAGGGAGAGAAAGGGAAAGAGAGGGATCGAGGAAGAAAGAGAGGAAAAGAGAGGGAAAAGGGAGAGAAAGAGAGGAAAGGAATGAGAGAAGGATAGAGAGAGAGGGACCGAAATAAAGGTAAGATAGGTAGAGGGTGAGAGAGAGAGGGAAAGAGAAAAGGATAGAGAGGGAGTAAGATAAAAAGAGGGAGAGAGATGGAGAGTACGAGAGGGGTTGGTAGAGAGGAAGAGAGGGAGAGAGAGAATAAGAGGGAGAGAGAGGGATAGAGGTCAAGGGAGATAGATAGATGTAGAGAGAAAGAGAGACTAGGCAAGGGAGGGAGGGAGGGAGGGGAGAGGGAGGAAAGGAGAGGGAGGAAGGGAGAAGGTGAGAGAGGGACTGCAAGAGAGTGAGAGCAAGGGGGAGAGAAAGGTAGAGAAAGAGAGTGAGAGATGGGAGAGAGAGCGAGAGAGTGGGAGGGTGAGGGAGAGAGGGAGTGGGGGAGAGAGATATAGGGAGAGAGGGAGAGAGGGTAAGAGAGAGGGATTAGGAGAGGGAGAGATATGGGGAGAAAGAGAGGAAGTGAGAGAGCGGGAAAGGGAGGGAGAGAGATGAGGGTGAGGGAGAGAGCAAAGGATGGAGGGAGATAAAAGGAGAAGGAGAGAGAGAGATAGAGGAAAGAGAAAAAGGGAGAGTAAGAAGGAAAAAGAGAAAGGAGGAGAGAGGGGGAAAGAGAGAAAGAGAGGGAGAGAGAGTGATGGAGAGAGAGCGAAGGAGAGGTCAAGAAAGAGAGATTAAGGGAGAAGGAGAGAGATATAAGGTGGGAGGGAGACGGGAAGGGAGGAAGGGAGAGATAGAAAAAAGAGAGAGTGAGAGAGAGGGAGTTATAAAATGAGGGAGCGAGAAAGATAGAGAGAATGGGATAGGGAGGTAAAGGAAGGGAGAAAAAGGTAGGGAGGGAGAGATATGAGAGAGAAAAAGAGGGAGAGAGAGGTAGAAGAGAGAGAGAGGGAGAAAGAGGGGAGGGAGAGAGGGGAAGGAAGAGAGAGGGAGGGGGAGAGAGCGGGTGACAAATTAAAGGAGATGGGATGGTGGAGAGAGGGGGAAAGAGAGAAGGGGAAGGAGAGAGAGGTTAAGGAGAGAGAGGTAGAGGGAGACATAATGGAAGAGAAAGAACATGAGAGAAGAAGGGGAGAGAGAGGCGGACAAAAAGGTAAAGAAAGGAGGAGTGAGAGCAAAAAGGAGAGAGAGGAAGAGCGAGTGAGAGGGAGGAGAGGGAGAAAGAGGAGGAGATAGAAGGGACGAGAGAGAGGGAGAGAGATAGAGTGAGAGAAAGTGAGAAAGAAGAGAGATGGAGGGGGAGGAAGAAGGAGGGAGAGAGTGCGAGAGAGGGGGAGAGAGCGAGAGAGTGGGAGAGACAAAGAGGGAGAGAGAGGGATAGCAACGGAGAGAGAGGGAGACGAGAGAGAGAGTGGGGGAGAGACGAGAGAAGGGAGAGAGAGGGATAGCAAGGGAGAGAGAGGGAGACATAGAGAAAAAGGAATAGAGATGGAGGGAGAGAGAGGGAAGGGGAGGGGAAAGTGAGATGGAGAAAGAGGGAGAAGGAGATAAAGATGAAGAGAGAGAAAAGAGAAAGAGGGAGAAGGAGAGAGATAGGAAGAAGGAGGGAGAGAGAGATAGGAAGAAGGAGGGAGAGAGAGATAGGAAGAAGGAGGGAGAGAGAGATAGGAAGAAGGAGGGAGAGAGAGAGAGGAATAGAAAGAGGGAGAGGGAGAAAGAGAGGGAGATAGAGAGAGGAGAGAGAGTAAGAGAGGGGAGAAAAAAAGAGAAAAAGTGAGGGAGAGAGACATAGAGGGTGATAGAGAGAAAGAGAGAGAGATGTAAGGTAGGAAAGTGAGAATGGATGAGGGAGGAAGATAAAGATAGAGAGGGGAAAAGAGAGAGAGAGAAAGGAAGAAGGAGATGGAGATGGAGAGATAGGAAAAGGGGAAGAGAGAGGGCGAGGGGGAGAGATAGAAAAAGAGGGAGAGAGAGGGAGAAGCTAGTTTAGAGAGTAGAAGAGGGAGAGAAAGAGAGGGAGAAGGATGAGGAGAGGGAGAAAGATGAAGACAAAAAGAGTGAGAGAACGTTAGAGAGAGAAAAAAGGAGGGAGAGAAGAAAGGAGGAGGAAGGGGAAGAGAAACGAGAGAAAGATAGTATGAGCAAGAGAGAGATAAAGAAGTAAATAAAGAGGGAGAGAGAGGGAGTGAGAGGGTGAGAGAGAGTAAAAGAGAAGGGAGAGGAAGATTGAGAAACAAGGTGGGAGAAAGAGAAAGGGAGGGAGAGAGATAGAAGGAGCGAGGGAGAGCAAGAAAGGGAGCTATATGAAGAAAGAAAGAGGGAAAGGGAGAGAGAGAGATAAGGAGGGAAAGAGAGAGGGGAAGGTGGAGAGAAAGAGGGGAAGGTGGAGAGAGAAGGAAAGGGAGATAGGGAGATGGAGAAAAGAGGAGAGAGGAAGTGAGAGGGAGAGATAAAGGGAAAGGGAGAGGAAATGAGAGGGAGAGGGAAAAAGAGGGAGAGGGAAAGAGAGGGAGGAAAAAAGGGAAAATGGGAGAGAGATAGAGAGAAAGAGAGGGAAAAAGGGAAAGAAAGGGAGAGAGAGGGAGAGAGAGGGAGAGGGAGAGGGAGAGAGAAAGGTAGGAAGGCCGAGAGAGATGGGAGGGGGAGTGAGAGAAAAGGAGGGAGAGAGAAAAAGAAAGAGAGAGAAGGAGGAAGAGAGAGGGAGAGGTGAGAGAGGGAAAGATGGAGGGAGAGAGAAAGAGAGGGAGAGAGGGGAAGGGAGAGGGGGAGAGAGAGATAGAGAAAGGGAGAGGGAGAGAAGGAGGAAAAGAGAGAAAAAGGAACGAAGAGAGAGGGAAAAGGAGTGAGGAAGGAGAGAGAGAGGGAGAGAAGGATAAAGGGTAAGGGAGACAAAGGGATAGAGGGAGAAAGAGAGACTAAGTGGAAGAGGGAGAGAAGGGGAGAAAAGAGAGAGGAGGAGGGAGAAAGCGAGAGAGTGGGAGAGAGAAAGAGAGGGAGAGAGGGACAAAAGGTCGGAGGGACGGAAGGTGAGGGAGACGAGAGGATAGAAGGAGAGAGAGAGATTGGTTAAGTGATGGAGGGAGGGAAGGGGAGAGAGAGGAGAAAGGAGGGAGGGAGCGAGAGACCGAAAGAGAGAGAGAGGGAGATGAGTGGTAGGAAGGGAGAGGTAGGGAGGGAAAGAGAGGGAGAGAGAGAGAAAGATAAAGGGTGAGGGAGATAAAGAGATGAGATGGCGAGAGAAAAAGCTGGCTGGAAAAGGGAGGGGAGAAGAGGAGAGAGGGGAGGGAGGGAGGGAGAGAGAGAGGAAAGGGGAAAGAGGGAGAGAAAGGAAGAGGGAGAGAGAGATAGCAAAAAAGAGCGAGAGAGTGGGAGAGAGTGAAGGGAGAGTGAGTCGGGGTAAAAAAGGAGAGAGAGGGAGAAGGAGAAAGGGAGAGCAAAAGAGAGAGGGAGAAGGAGATAGAAGGGAAAGGAGAGAGGGCGGGAGGGAAAGGGAGGGGATAGAGAAATAAAAAGAGAGGGAGATAGAGGCGGAATGAGAAGTATAGAGGGAAGGAGAAAGAGAAGGAAAGGGAGAGAGAGATAGAGAGAGGGTGAGGGTAAAAAGAGAGGTAAAGAGAGAGGGAGAGAGAGAGAGTGGGTAAGAGGGAGAGTGAAAGAGGGATAGAGAAAAAGATAGATAGAGGAAGAGAGAGATAGAGAAAGTGAGAGCGAGAAGTGAGAGAATCCCTAAGAGTTTATAAAATACTACTTTCCTAGTGGGATTATGGCTCACACACTTTCCGGTTGTTATATAATACAACTAGCACATAATATTTATTTATGTAAAGATATTATGTGAGATAGAAACCCTAAAAGTCTTGAGAGAAACCCTAGCTGGCTTGAGAAGAAAATTAATCCGGCTTTTAAACACCATAACTTATAGCTAGCACTTTGACTTGAGGTGACTCTTTATTCCAGAATTGTTCTAGTAGTTGAGACGTTCATGTGGATACTAAAAGATCTATGCTTGTAGATTTAGGCATCCCTCACAAAAGAGATGTAATCTATGCTATATGAGGTGGTGATCTTACCATATGACTTTGTTATTGTTGCATGGATCTTGTGGTGTCCGGAAGTAAAATTTTTATATATGATATTATTTTCATTACATCAATTCCTTTTATGCTACTTCAAATCCCTACAAAGAGGGTAGAGAGAGAAGGAGATAGAGATAGAGGTAAAGAGGGAGAGGGAGAGGGAGAGAGAGGGAGACCGAGGGAAAGAGAGAGAGGGAGGTTGAGAGGGAGGGAGGTAGATCTCTCTTTATATCCTTCTCTCCCTCTCCTTACCTCTCCCCATCTCTTGATCCCTCTCTCAATCTCCCTTTATCCCTCTCTCATACCCTCTCTCTCCCTCTTGATCTCTCTCTTCTCTCTCACCTTGTCTCTCCCTCTATCCCTCTCTCACTCTTTCTCTCTCCCCCTCTACCCATTCTTATATCTATCTCTCCCTCTTCATCCCTCGTTCCCTCTCCCTCTCTTTCTCTCCCACTCTCTCCCTCTTTATTTATCTCTCTCATCCCATCTCCCTCTCCCTCTCCCTCTCCCTTTCCATCTTTCTCTCTCTTCCCCTCCTTTTTCTCCTTCGCTCTCCCTCTCCCCCTCACTCCATCTCCCTCTCTTGCTCCTTCCCTTCCTCTCTCTTTCTCTCGTATCTCTCTCTTACTATTCCTCTTTCTTGCTCTCCTTCTCTCTACATCCCTCTTCCTCTCTCTTTCTCCCTATCATGACCTCCCCTTCTCCCCCTCTTCTCTCCATCCTACCTCTCCCTTTCACCCTCACTTTATCGCTCCCTTTCCCTCGCTCCCCCTTCCTCTCCCTCTCTTCACTTTTCTCCCCCTCTCTCCCCTTCCTCTTTCTCTCCCTCTTTTCTCTCCTCCTCCCTAACTCTCTCTCTACCTCCCTCTCTTCTTCACCATCGCTCTCACTTGTTTTACCCTCTCTCTATCTTCCTCTCCCTCCCTCCCTCTCCCTCTCTCTCCCTCCGACACTTTCTCCTCTTCTCTTCCTTTCTCTCTCCCTCCCTCTTTCTACTAATCTCTCCCCCTCCCTCCATTTTAAAGTCTCTCTCCCTCTCTCTAGCTCCCTCTCTTTCCTACTCTCCCTTGCTCCCTCTCTCTCCCTCTCCCTCTCCCTCTATCTCACTCCCTTCCTTCCTCTCTTTCTTCCTTCATTCCCCTCTTTCTCCCTCCCTTCCTCCCTTCCTCCCTCCCTCCATCTATCTCTCCCTCTCTCTCTCTTCCTCTCTCTTAACCTCTCTCTCTCTTCCTCTCCTTCACCCTCTATCTCTCTCCTTCTCCCTCCCCTATCCTTTTCCCTCTCTTTCTCTCTCCCCTCTCTTTTTCTCCCTCCCTCTCTTCCTCATTCTTGCTCTCTCTCCCTCCCCCTCTCCCTCTCTCTATATCTCTCTCTCCCTCTCTCCCTTTCTCCTCTCTTTTCCTTACTCTCTCTCCCTCTCTCCCTTTCTCCATCCCTCACCTCTTTTTCTCTCTTCCTCTCCCCCTCTCTCCCCACCCTCTTCCCGACTCTATCTCTCTCTCCTCTCTCTCTCCATCTCTCTCTTCCTTCCTTTCCCTCTCGATTTGACTGTTCTCCTCTCCTACTCCCTCTCTCCCTTTCTCTCCCTCCCTTTTGCTCTCTCCCCCTCTCTCCCTCTCTCTCCCTCTCCATTTCTCTCTCTCCTTTTCTCATTCTCTTTCTCTATCTCTCTCTCCCTCTCTTCATATTTCTCCCACCCCTCATTCTCTACCCCTACCTCTCTTTCTTTCCCTCTCTTACCCACTCTCTCCCTCTCTCTTTCTCTCTCTCCCTCCTCTCACTCTCCCTCTACCTACCCTCTCTCTCCCCCTCTCTCCTCCCCTTGTTCCTCCCTCTCTCCCCTTTCTCTTTTTCCCTTTATCCCCCCTCTCTCCCTCTCTCTACCTCTCTCTCTCTTCCTCTCTCTTATTTTCTCTCTCTCTCTTATCCTCTTTCTATCCCTTCACTCTCTATCCCTCCCTCTCTCCCTCTATGTCCTTTTCTTCCTCCCTCTCCCTCCCTCTCCCTCTCTCACTCCATCCTCTCTTCATCTTTTTCTCTCTCTCCCTTTTTCCCTCCTTCTCTTCTCTAATCTTTCTCTCTATCTCTCTCCCTCTTCCTATCTATATGTGTCTCTCCCTCTCTCCCACTCCCTCTCTCTCCTTTGATGTCTCTCCCTCTCTCTCCCCTTTACTCTCTCTCCTCTCCATCTCTTACCCTCTTTTTCTCTCCATCTCTCTTTCTTATTCTCTCCCTCTCCCTCTCTCTTCTTCTCCTTTTCTTTTGATCCCTCTTTTTTTGCTACTCTCTCCCCTCTCTCCCTCTCCCTCTCTTCCTTTCTTACTCTCCCTCTCTATTACCCTTCTCTCTCTCCTACTCTTTTCCTCACTCTACCTCCCTCTGTCTCCTTTTATCTCCCTCTCCCTTCATCATCTCTTTTTCTCCCTCTTTCTCTATGTCTCTCTCTCTCCCCTATCTATCCCTCTCCCTCTTCCTCTCTCTCTCCCTCTCCTTCTTTTTCCCTCCCTCTCTGTCTCTTCCTCTACCTCTCCCTCTCTCCCTATCCTTAACTCTTTCAATCCCTTTTCTCTATCTCTCCCTCCCTCTTTGTCACTTTGTTTCCATCTCTTCCTCTCTCTCTTTATCTATCCCTTTGTCATTCTCTTTCTAATCTCTCCCTCTCTATCTCACTCCCTCTCTCCTCCTCCCTCCCCCTCCCTCTCTCCATCTATTTATCTCTCCTTCTTTTCCTCTTCTCTTTCTTCCTCTATTTTCCTCTCTCTCTTTCTCTCTCCTTCCCTTCCCTCTCCTTCCCTCTCCCTCTCTCCCTCCCTCTCTTCGTCTCTCTCATTCTCCTTACCACTCTCTCTCCCTTTCTCCCTCTCCCTCTCTCTCCCCCTCTTTCACCCTTGTGCTCTCCTCTCTCTCCCCTTCTTACTCTTCCTCACTATCTCTCTTTCTCTTTTCCTTTCCGCTCCCTCCCCTCTTTCTCCCTTTCCCTCCCTCTTTTAGGCTCTCTCACTCTCCCTCCTCTTTCGGTCTCTCTCCCTCTCTCTCCCTTCATCTCTTTCTCTTACTCTCTCCCCCTCTCTCTCCCTTCATCTCTTTCTCTTACTCTCTCTCCCTCTCTCTCCCTCCCCCTCCCTCTCCCTCTCTATATCTCTCTCTCCCAATCTCTATCCCCTTCTTTCTCCTCCTGTCTCTCTTTGCTTCTCTCTATCCCTCCCTCTCTCTCGCTTCTATCTCTCTCTCCCTCTTTCTCTTCCTCCTCTCTCTCCCTCTCACTTTATCTCTCCTAATCCCCCTCCCTCTCTCCTTTTTTATGTCTCTCCCTCTATCTCCCTATTCTCTCTCTCTTTCTATTTTTCTCTCTCCCTCACTCTCTCCCCCTCTCCCTCTTCTTCTCTTTCCGTCACTCACTCTCCCTCTTCCTCTCTCTCTCTTTCTCGCTCATGCCCCTTCTCCCTCGATCACTCCCTACTCTCTATCACTTGCTCCCTTCCTCTCTTTCTCTCTCTTCTATTTATCCCTCTCTTCCTCCCCTCTCCATCTCCTAATCTCTCTCCCTCTCATTCTCTCACTCTTTCTCTCCCTCTTTTTGACTCTCTCTCCCTTTTTCCTCCCTCTATGCCCCTCTCTCTCTCCGCTCTTTCCCTTTTCCCCCTCACCCCTTCTCTTCCTTTCTCTCTTCTAATCTCTCCCGCTATCTCCCCTTCCCACTTCATCGTCTTCTTTCTCTCTTCCTCTCTCTCATGCTCTCTATTTCTCTCCCTTCCTCTCTCTCCCTCATCCTATGCACCTCCTTCTCCTTCTTTCTCCTCTATCTTTCAAACTCTCCCTCTACCTATCTCTCTCCCTTTTATCTCTCTCCCTCTTTCATTTCTTCTCTCCCCTTTCTTTTCCCTCTTTGCCTCTCTTTTGCTCTCTCCCTCCCTCTTTCTTTCTTTCACCCCCTCTTTCTCCCACCCTCTCTCCCTCCCTCTCTCTCTCCCTCTCTCTCTCTCCCTCTCTCTCTCCCTTTATCTTTCCTTCTCTCCCAAACTCTCTCTCCACATCCTATCACTCTTCCTCTCTCTCTCTCCCTATCTCGCTCTTTCTCTTTTTCTTTCTCTCTTTACCCCTCTCCCCTATATCTTTCTCTCTCTTTCTCTTTTCCATTGTATCTCTCTTTGCTTTATTTCTCTCCCTTTCTCCCTCTCTATCACTCTCCCTCACTCCCTCTACCTCTTCCCCTCTCTCCCTCGCCATTGCCTCTACCTCTCTCCCCCTCTCTCTCACTATTTCTATTTCGTGATCTTTCCCTCTCTCCCTTCCCTTATCCGTACCTATCTCTCCCTCTTCCCTCCTCTCTCCTTCTCTCTCTCTCTCCCTACCTCTCAATAACCCTTTCTAGCTCTCTCTCTCTCCTCTCTTTCTCACCTATTTTGATCTCCCTCTCTCCCAACATCTCCCTCTCACTTACCATCTTTTCTTTCCCTATATCTCTCTCACTCCCTCTCTTACTACCCCTCTCTCCCTCTTTCTCTCCCTCTCTCTCCCACTCACACTCTCTTTTCCATGTTCTCTCTCCCTTTCCCTCTCTCCTATTTCCTCTCGTCTCCCACTCCCTCTCTCACTCTCTCCCACTCTCCCTCTTCCTCTCCCTCTCTCTCCCATTCAAACTCTCTGTTTTCTATGATATCTCTATCTCTTCCTCTTTCTCCCTTATTTGTCTCTCTAACTCCTCTTTCCTTCTCTCTCTATCTCTCTTTTACCCTCTCTATCTCTCTATCACTCGTTCTCTCCCTTACCTCTTTTGCTCTCCCTCTTCATCCCTCTCATTTCTCTCTCTCCCTCTCTCTCTCACCCCATTAACTATCTTCCCCTCTTTCCATCTCTTCCTTTCCCTCTCTCTTTACATCTCTCATCCTCTTTTCCTACTTCTCCCTCTCTCCCCCTCCCTATCCCCCTCTCTCTCCCTCTCTTGCCCTCCCTATCCCCCTCTCTCCCCCTTTTTCATCTGTCCCTCTCCCTCTCTCTCCCTCTCTCTTTATCCTTACTTTTTCTTTTTCTCCCTCTCCCTCTTCCCCTCTCTATCTCTCTCCATCTCTCACTATCTCTCTCTCTCTCTCCCTCTTTTTCTCGTATTTTCTCCTCCTTCTATCCCTCTTTATCCTTCCCTCTCTCTCTCCAAGTCACTTTCCTTCTCTCTTTCTCTCTCTTCATCTCTCTTTTCTTTCTCTTCCTCTCCCTCTCTCTCTCTGTCTCTCCCTCCCTCTCTTTCCTTCCCCCTCTCTATCTTACTCTTTCCTTTTCCTTCCTCTCTCTCTCTCACTCTCTCTCCTTTCTTTCACTCCCTCCCTCTTTTTCTTCTCCCTCTCTCCCACTCTCTCTTTCCTTCCCTATCTTTGTATCTCTCTCTCCCACTCCTCTCTCCCTCTCCCTTCCCCCTTTCTCCCTCACTCCTTCTCTCCCTTTCCCTCTCTACCCTCTCTCCCCCTCTCCCTCTATCTCCCTTCCTTTTTTCTATCTCCTCATCTCCCTCTCCCTCTCTATTGGACTTCCTTTATCTTTTCTCCCCTCTATCTCACTCTCTTCCTCTTTCCCCCTCTCTCTCTATCTCTCTTTCTCTCCCTCTCCCTCTTTCTCTCCCTCTCCCTTCCCCTCTTTCGTTCTTCCTCTCTCCCTTTATCTCTCTTACCATCTAGAAAGAGATAAAAAGGAGAGAGAGTATGTGATGAAGAGAAAGAGAGTGAGGGATAGAGATAGAGGGAGAGAGATAGAGTTAGATGAAGAGAGAGAGAGGAAGAGAGGAGAGAGGGAAAGGGAGAAAGGGAGAAGAATGAGAAGAGAGAGGGAATAAGAGAGTAGGAGAGAGGAAGAAAGAGAGAGTGAGAAGTAAAAAAAGAGGGGGAGAGGGAGACGAAGGAGAGTAGGAATAAAGGAGAAGAGAGATGAGGAGAGGGAGAGGATGGGAGAGATAGGGTGAGAGGGAGGGAGAAAGGGAGAGAGAGGGAGGGGAGAAAGAATGAGTAAGGGAGAGAGAGGGGGAAATTAAGAAGGATAGAGAAGGAAAGAGACAAAGATAGGGAGATAGAGAGGGAGTAGAGAGAGGGAGAAAGGGAGGGATAGAGGAAGAGAAAGATAGGGGGAGAGAACGACGGAGGGAGAAAGAGAGTGGGAAGATAGTGAGAAAGAGGGAGAGATAGGAAGGGGGAGAGAGGGAGTGAGAGGGGGAGAGAGAAAGGGAAGAGTGTGAGAGAGGGTAAGAGAGTAGGAGTGAGAGAAAGAAAGAGACGAGAGGGAGAGGTTAAAAGGGAGAGAAGAGGGCAAGACATAGTGGAGAGAGAAGGAGAAAGAGTGAGTGAAAGAGAAGAGAGGCGGGAGTGAGAAGCGAAGGGAGAGAGAGGGAAAGAGGAAGAGATATAGAGATAAAAGAGGGGAGAAGGTTAGACCGAGAGAAGGAGCGAGAGGGAATGAAGGGAGAGAGAGATGAGAGGAGCGAGAGAGGATGAGAGAGAGGGGAAGAGGGAAAAGAGAGAGAAGGAATGAGAGGGAGAAGGGAGGGAGAGAGAGAAAGAGAGGGAGAAGTGTATTGAAGGGAAAGGGAGAGAGAGGGAGAGTGATTGAGAGGGAGAGAAAGAGAATGAGAGAGGAAATGAGAGATAGAAAGAGGAAAAAGAGAGAGATAAAGGGAGAAAGAGGGTGAGGGAGAGAGAGAAGGAGGGACGAGAGAGAATGGAATAGATAGACAATGAGTGAGAAAAAGAGGGAGAGAGTGAGAGAGGGAGAGGGAGGGAGAGAATGGGAGAAGGTTAAGAGAGGGAGAGAGAAAAAGGGAAGGGAGAGAGAGAGGGAGAGAAGGAAAGGGAGAGCATGGAGGAAGGGAGAGGGAAAGAGAGAGGGAGTAGGAGAGGGAAAGGGAGAGTATGGGTGATAGAGCAAGAGAGAGAAGGGAGAGGGAGTGGAAGAGAGAAAAGGAGTCGGAGGGAGTTAAGGAGAGCGAGAGGGAGAGATAGGGAGAGAGAGTATAGGAGAGGGAAAGAGAGAAATGGCGAAAAAAGGAGAAAGGGAATGAAGGAAAAGGGAGATACAGAGTGGAAGGAAGGGAAAGGATGAGAGGGAGGGAGAGAATGATGCGGAGAGAGAGGGTGAGAGAGAGGGAGAAAAGGAATGGGTGGTAACATTTATGAGGAAGAGAAGGAGAGAGTGAGAGAAGGGGAGAGAGGGAGTAAGAGAGGGAGCAAGAGTGAGAGAGGGAAGGAGAGGGAGGGAGGGAAAGGGAGGGGGAGAGGGAGATAGAGAGATTGGGAGAGAGGGGGTAAGTCGGAGATGGAGAGAGGTAGAGATAGAGATGAAAAGAGGGGGAGAGAGGGCTAGATTAGGAGTGTGATAGACAGAGAGGCGAGAAAGAGGGATACTAGGGGTGAGAGAAGGGGGAGAGCGATAGAGAGGAAAAGATAGAGATAGAGAGAGAGAAAGAGAGAGGGAAGGGAGAGGGATGGAGAGAGGGAGGAAGGGAGAGGGATGGAGAGAGAGAGAGGAAGTGTGAGAGAGAGGGAAAGAGTATGGAAGGGAAGGAGAGAGTGAAGGGGAGGGAGAGAAGGATATAAGGGGAGAGGAGGAGAGAGATTAGAGGAATGGAGAGAGAGAAAAGAGAGAGAGAGGGAGAGAGAGAGGGAAAAGAGGGAGAGGGTAGAGAGAGAGGGAGGGAGGTAGTAAGAGAGAGGGAAGGAAAGAAAGAGAAAGAGTGAGAAAAGGTGAGAGAGTGAAAGAGAGGGAGAGAGCCGAGAGAGGTGGAAAGAGGGATTGAGAGGGATATGGAGAGAGAGAGATAGAGGAAGAGAGATGTAGAGAGCGATTGTGAAGGAAAGAGAGAGGGCGAGAGAGATGAATGTGGGAGGTATGCGAGAGGGAGAAAGAGAGAAGGAGAGAAGGGGAGAGAGAAGAAGGAACGAGTGGAAGAGGGATAGAGAGGGAGAGAGAGGGAGAGAGAGGAAGGGAAGGGGAGAAAGAGGGAGGGAGGGGGAAATAGAGAGGGAGAAAGAGTGTTTGAGAGAGAGGAAGTGGGAGTGAGAGAGAGGGAGAAAGAAAGCCAAAGGAAGGGAGATAGAGGAAGAAAGAGAGGGATAGGGGGAGAGAGAGGTAGGAGAATGTGGGAGAGGGGGAGGGAGAGGGAGAGAATAAGAGAGGGAGCGAGGAGGGAAAGAGAGAGGAAGGGAGGGAAAGCGAGAAGGAGAAAGAGAGAGAGGGATTTATAGTGAGAGAGTGAGAGATGAAAAGTGAAAATGAGAGAAGAGGAGAGAGATAGAGAGAGGGAGAAGTAGTAAGGGAGAGGGGAGATGGAGGGTTAGAGAAAGTGAGAGAGGAAGAAGGGGATAGTGACGAGAGGGAGAGAGGGAGAGAGAGGGAAGGGGAGAAAGAAAGAGGGGAAGAGATAACGTGAGAGATGGAGAGAAGAGAGCAGTGTGAGAGGAATAAAGGGAGATAAAGGTAGAGAGAGAAAGGGAGATAGAGGCAAAGAGAGAAAGAGAGAGAGAGGGGGAGAGAGAGGAAGTGGGATAAAGTGGGGGAGAGAAAGGGTGAGAGAGTGAGAGAGGGAGAAAGGGAGAGTGAGAGAGGGATAGAGGAAGAGGGAGAGAGTGAGAGAGAGGGATAGAGAAAGAAAGAGGAAGGGAGGAGAGAGAGAGGGAGACAGAGATAGAGGTAGGGATATAGAGAGAGGGGGAGAGAAAGAAAGAGTGATTTAGAGGGAGAGAGGGGAGAGAGAAAGAGGGAAAGGGAGAGTGAAAGAGGAGAGAGAGAGAAGAGGGAGAGGGAGAGGGAGAGAGGAGGATCAAAAGAGGGACGAGAAAGTGGAAGAGAGGGAGAGTGAGAGAGGGAAAGAGGGAGAGTAGGAGAGAGAGAGGGAAAGAGTGAGAGAGATAGAGAGGGAGAGAGAGGGAAAGGGAAATGGGGAGAGAAATAGAGAGTGTAAGAGAGAGATAAGGAAAAAGAGGAGAGAGGGGGAGAGAGAGGAAGTGAAATAAAGAGGGAGAAAGGATAAGAAAGAGATTGAGAGAGGGAGGAAGAGAAAGGGAGGAGAAGAAAGAGAGAGGAGAGGTAGAGAGGAATGGAAGAGGAAGAGAGGGAGAGGTAGGCAAAAACGGAGAGAGAGGGAGAGAGTATGGGAGAGAGAGAGGGAGGGAGCGAGGGGAGGATAAGGAGAGAGGGAGAGAGAATGAGAGATAAAGAGAGGGAGGGAGAGGGAGAGAGGAGGGGAGAAATAAAAAGGAAGAAAGGATGAAAGAGAGACAGAGGGAGGGAGGAAGAGAAAGGGTGGAGAAGAAAGATAGAGGAGAGGGAGAGAGATGGATAAAGAAAGAGAGAGGGTGAGGTAGTTAAAGAGGGAGAGAGAGAGGGAAAGAGGAGAAGGGAGAGAGTGTGAGAGAGAGAGGGACGAGAAAGAGGATGATAGGGAGAGAGGGAGAGAGAATGAGAGATAAAAAGAGTGAGAGAGAGAGGGAGAGAGAGAAAGAGAGAGGGGGAGAGAGGGTGAGGGAGATTAAAGAGAGCGAGAGAGCGAGAGAGGTAGTGAGACGAGAGGAAGAGACATAGGAATTGAGGGAAGAGAGAGGTAGAGAGATAAGAAAAGAGAGAGAGAGGGAGAGGGAGAGGGAGTAGTAAAGGGAGGGAGATATGGAGAAAGTGAGAGAAGGCGGAAGAGAGAGTTAATGAGGGAGAGAGCGAGAGAGTGAGAGAGAGAAGGAGAGATAAAGAGGAAGAAGGACAGGAATAAAAAGGGAGAGAGTGAGAGAGGTACAACGAGAGAAGGAGATAGGGAAAGGGAGAGAGGAAAAAGGAGAGAAGGGAGAGAGTGAGAGATTAAGAGAAGACGAGAGGGAAGGGGAAAGAGGTAGAGAGAGCTAGATAAAGGCGGATGAAGAAAGAGAGAGAGAGAGACAGGCAAGGGGAGAGGGAGAGAGAGGTAGAGGGAGACAAAGAGGAGGGAGAGAGATAGAGAGGGAAAGAGAGACAGAAAGAGGGAGAGGAAGAGGTGGATAGAGGCAAAGGGAGAAAGAGAGAGACAAAGGGTAGGAGAGAGAAGGAGAGGATGAGAGGGTGAGAAAGATTAAAAAATGGAGTAAGAGAGAGAGAAATTGAGGGAAAGGAGAAAGAGAGAAATCAAGGGAGAGGGAGAGGGAGAGAGAGTTGAAGGAGAGATGAGGAAAAAAGAGATGGAGAGAGATGAGGAGAGAGAAAAAGAGAGAGGGAGGGAGAGAGATAGAAGGAGGGAGTGAGAGAGAGAGAAAGAGAGAGGGAACGATAAAAAAAGAGGCAAGGAAAAGAATGGTAGAGAGAAGGAGAAAAGGAGAGAGAGGGAGAGATAGGGGGAGGAGCCAAAGAGTTAGAGAGAGATAGAGGGGGAGTTTAAAAGGGAGAGAGATAACGAGAGCAAGTAGAGAGAGAAAGAGAAAGAGGGATTGGGAGAGAGGGAGAGTAGGGCGAGGGGGAGGGAGAGGGGGAAGGAGAGATAGGAGAGAGTGATAGAGGGGGAAGAAAAGAGAGACAAAGAGAAGGAGAAGGAGATAAAGGAAGAGGTAGAGGGAGGGAGGGATGGAGAAGAAAGGGAGAAAGAGAGAGGGAGTGAGGTAGAGAGGGAGAGATAAAAGGGTAGAGGAGAGAGAGAGAGAGGGAGAGAGGGCTAAATGGAAGGATAGAAAAATGGGGAGAGAGAGGGAGAGAGGGAGAGAGCGAGAGAGAGAAAGGGAAAGAGGGAGGGAGGGAGGGAGAGAAGGAGAACTTAAAGAATTTAGAGTAAGAGAGAGAGAGGTAGATAAATAGAGATAAAAAGAGAGAAAAAGAGAGGAGCAAGACATAAGAAGAGAGGGGGAGCTAGAGCGGGAGGGGGAGAGATAAGGGGAAAGGGTGAGAGAGAGCTAGAGGAAGGAAAAAGTGAGAAATAGTGGGAGAGAAGGATAAAAGAAAGAGGGAGAGGGATAGGGAGATGGAGACAGAGATGGAGAGATAGGTAGAGAGAGGGGGAGAACAAGGGGTGCAAGAGCTAAAGGTAGTGAGAAAGAGGGAGAAAGAAGGGGTGTAAGAGCTAAAGGTAGTTGGAGAGAGGTAGAGGGAGATAATAGGAGAGTAAGGGAGAACGGGAGAGGGAGAGAGAGAGATGGAGATAGAAAGGGAAAAGGGGAGGGAGAGGGAGGAAGAGAGAGCTGAAGAGGGAGAGAAAGAGAGAGGTGAAGAGAGAGGAAGAGAGAGGATGAGAGGGAGAGGGAGAGAGAGAGGTGAAGAGAGAGAGGGATAGAGAGGATAAGAAGGAGAGAAAGAGGGAGAGAAAAAGGGAAAGAGATAAATGAGAGAGGGAGATGAAGAAAAAGAGAGGGAGAGATTCAAAAAGAGGGGGAGGCATAAGTAGAGGAGGAGAGAGAGGGATGGGGGAGAGAAGAGGGAGCAAGAACTAGAGGGAGCAAGAGAGAGGGAGAGAGGGAAGGGGATAGAGGGAGAGTGAGGGAGAGGGAGAGAGTAAGAGAATGAGAGATTTAGAGAGAGAAAGGGAGAGAGGTAGTTGGGAGAGAGGGGAAGAGAGGGAGAGAGTGAGGAAGAGAGAGAGGTAGAGAGGGAGAGGGAGAGAAAGAGACAGAGAGGGAGAAAGAGAGAAAGTGGGGGAGAGAGAGTGGGAGATAAAGAGAGGAGGGAGGGAGGGAGAGAGTTAAAGGGAGAAAGAGGGAAGAGAGAGGGGAAGGAGTGAGAGAGGGGAGGAAATCAAGAGAGGGAGATAGTAAGAAGGAGAGATAGGGAAAGAGAAGGAGAGGGAAAGAAAGAGATAGAGAGGGAGAGAGAGGAAGAGGGAACAAAAGGCAAAGATGGAGAGTGAAGGATCGAGAGACCATAAGGGAGAGGGAGAGATAGGGGAAGAGAGAAAAAGGGATAGATAGAGTGAGAGAGTTAGAAAAAGGAGAGAAGGGGAGAAAGGAGGAGAGAGAGGGAGGAATAAGAGTGAGAGAGGGAGAACGAGAAAGAGACAGAGTGAGAGAGGGAGAGAGGAAGAGGGAAGAGATAAAGTGAGAGATGAAAAACGAGGGAGTATGAATGGGAGAGAGGGCGAGAGAGAGAAAAAGAGAGAAAGGGAGAGAAGGAGAGGCATAGAGTGGGACAAAGAGGAGTGAGAGATGGAGAAAAAATGTGAGAAAGGGAGATAGGGAGAGGGAAAGAGGGGGAGAGAGAACAAGAGAGAGTGAGAGTGAAGAAAAAGGGAGAGGAAGAGAGAGTGGGAGAGAAAGAGAGCTAAAGTGAGGGATATAAAGAGAGAGAGAGGGAGAGAGATTTAGATAGAGAAAGAGAGAGGGTGAGAAGGAAGGGAGAGAGGTAAAGTGAGAGAGGGAGAAAGAGAGGGGAGAGGGAGAGGGAGAGCGAGAGGGAGAGAGAGGGAGAGGGAGAGCGAGAGAGGGAGAGTAAAAGCGTGAGAGAGGGAGAGTGAGAGAGGGAGAGTATAAGAGAGGGAGAGAGTGATAGAGGGAAAGTATAAGAGAGAGGGAGAGAGTGTGAGGGATAGAGAGGGAGAGAGCGAAAGGAGAAAGGGAGATAAATAGAGAGTGTTAGAGAGAGATAAAGAAATAGAGAAATAAAGAGAGCGAGAGAGAGATAAAGGGGGAGAAAGGATAAGAGAAAGATAGAGGGAGATAGGGAGGGAGGAAGAGATAGAGAGAGGGAAAGGATAAGAAAAGGAAGGAAGGGAGAGAGAGAGGGATAAAAAGAAGGAGAGAGGTAGACCGAGAGGAATGGATGGAGAGGGAGAAGGAAGAAGGTGAGGGAGGGGGAGAGAGGGAGGTTGGAGGGAGAGAGAAGGAGAGGGAGAGAGAGGGGATGGTAAGAGAGGGAGAAGAGTGAGAGAGGGAGGGAGGGAGGGAGAGAGAGGGAGAGAAGGATAGGGAGGAGGAAGAGAGATAAGGAGAGAGAGAAAGAGAGGGAGAGAGAAAGAGAGGGAGAATGAGGGGGAGAGGAAGAGAGCGAGAGGAAGGGAGAGATGGAGAGAGAGTGAGAAAAGGGGAGAGAATGTTTATGAGGGAGAGAATGAAAGATCAAGAGAGAAGGAAAGAGAAAAAGGGATAGGTAGAGGGATAAAAGAGAGAGTGAGAGAGGTACGGTGATAGAGTGAGAGAGGTATAATGTGAGAGGGAGATAGGGTGAGGGAGAGAAAGGGAGAGGGGGTAAGAGAGAGTGAGAGAGGTATAGTGAGAGAGTGATAAAGGTATAATGAGAGAGGGAGATAGGGAGGGGGAGAGAGAGGGAGGTAGGGAGAGGGGGCAAGAAAGAGTGAGAGAGAGGAAGGTAAAGAGCGAAAAGAGAGGGAGGGGGGTTGAGAAAAGGAGAGTGTGTGGGAGAAGGATGGGGGAAGAGAGAGTGAGAGGGAGAGAGGAAGATAAAGAGGGGGAGAGAGAAAGAAGGGGAAAAGAGAGGGAAAAAGGGAGGATCGAGAGGGGGAGAGATAAGGGAAGGAGAGAGTGAGAGAGAGTTTGAGTGGGGGAAAGGGACAGAGATAGAAATAAGGGGAGAAAGGGAGAGGGAGGAGGTAGAGAGAGATGGAGAGAGGTAGAGGGAGGGAGAGAGATGGATAGAGGGAAGGAGAGAAAGAGAGGGGGAGAGAGAGATGGAGAGAGAGTGAGAGAGAGAGAAAGAGAGAGGGAGAGAGGGAGGGAGGGAAACAAGGGGTAGGGAGGAGAAGGTAGAGAGAGGAAGACAGGGAGAGAGAGGGGGAGATAGAGAGGAAAAATTGAAAGAGTTAGAGTAGAGAGAGAAAGAAAGGAAGGGTGAGAGTGAAGGAGAGAGAGAAGAGGCATGAGAGATGGAGAGCAAGGAGAGGAAGATTGGGAGAAGGAGCAAAAAGAGAGGGAGAGGGAGAGATAAGAGAGTAAAGGAGTGGGAGAGGGTTAGAGAAAGAAGGAGAGAGAAAGAGAGAGAGGGAGAGAGAGGAAGGGAGAGAGATTAAGATAGGGAGAGAGGGAGAGAGAGGGAGGGAGGGAGACTAAGAGAGGGAGGGATGGAAAGAGAGAGGGAGAGATGAAGAGAGAGAAAGAGATTGAGAGGGAGAGAAAGAGCAAGAGAGGAAGAGGGAGAGAGAGGGAGAGAATGAGAGAGGGCGAGGGAGAGGGAGGGAAGGATAGATAAGGGGAAAGAGAGGGAGAGAGGAAGAGAGAGGGAGAGTGAGAGAGGGAGAGAGGAGAGAAAAGGAGAAAGAGAGAGAGGGGCAAGGAGAACAAGATAGTGGGAGGGAGAGCAAGAGGGAGAGGGAGGTAGGTCTAAAAGGAAAAGCAGAGGGAGAGAGATAGAGTGAAAGAGGGGGAAGAAAGAGAGACAAGGAAGGGAAGAGAGGGGGAGAGAGAGCTAAAGGGAGTGTGAGAGAATGAGGTAGAGGGAGAGAGAGGAAGAGAGCAAAATAGATAAAGGGTGAGAGAGAGTAAGAGAAAGAGAGAGGGAGGGGGAGAAGGAGAAAGGGCGGGGGAGGGTAAAGGAGGGAGAGGGAGAGAGAGTGAGATAGAGAGAGATATAGATAGAGATAGAGAAAGAGAGAGAGAGAGAGAGGTAGAATGGGAGGCAAAGAGCTAGTGGGAGGGATAAAGAGAGGAAAGGATATAAAGAGGGAGAGAAAAGGGAGAGAGAAAGGATGACAGAGAGGGAGAGAGGGTTAGAAAGGGATCGAGAGAGAGGGAAAGAGGAAGGGAAGGGAAGGGAAGAGGGAGAGGACGAAGGTGAGAGAGGGAGAGAGGGAGAGGGAGAGAGTGAGTGAGAGAGAGAAGGGGAGATAGGGAAGGATAGAGAGAGTGAGGGAGAGGGACAGAGAGCGTAAAAGAGGGGAAACATGAGAGATAGAGAGAGAGAGTGAGGGAGGGAGAGAGTGGAACTAGGGAAGAGAAAGAAAGGGAGAGGGAGAGGGAGAGGGAGAGGGAGTAGGAGAGAGAGGGAAAAGGAAGGGATGAAGAGGAAGAGAGAGGAAGAGGGAGAAAGAGGGAGAGAGGCAAAAAGAGGGAAATGGAGAGGGAAAAAGAAATAGAGTGAGAGATAGGAGAGGAAAAGAGAGATAAAGTGAGAGAGTGGAAGAGAGAGTTAGAGGGAGTGTCGGAGAATAGAGGAAGAGGGAGAGAGAAGGAGAGAGTATGAGGGAGGGAAGGAGAGAGAGTGCGAGGGAGAGAGAGAGGGACGGGGAAGGGGAAGAGAGGGAAAGAGAGAGAGGGAATGAAAGGGAGAGAGATGGAGTGATTCGGAGAGAATGGGAGACAAAGAGCTAGAGGGAAGGATAAAGAGAGGGAGGAATATATAGAGGGAGATAGAGAAAGGGAGAGAGAAAGAAACAGAGAAGGGAGAGCAAGAGAGAGAAGAAGAGAGAGCAAAGGAGAGAGGGAGAGAGATAGGGTAAGAGAGGGGAGAGAGAGGGAGGGAGAAGGAGAGTGAGGGAGGGAGAGGGAGAGGGAGAGTGAGGGAGAGGGAGAAGAAGTGAGAATAGGAGAGAGAGAGGGGAGAAAATGAGAGATAGAGAGAGCAAGGGAGGGAGTGAGACTAAGAAGGAGAGAGATGGAGAGATAGGGAGAGGTAGAGGGAGTGATAAAGAGGGAGAGAGAGTTAGAGAGAGAAAGGGAGAGGGAAATGAGTGTGAGAGAGTGAGAGAAAGAGATAGGGAGTGAAAGAGAGGGAGAGAGAGAAAGAGGGAAAGGTATAGGGGTAGGGCTAGAGAGGGAGTGAGAAAGCGAGAGCGAGTGAGAGAGGTAGAGTGAGAGGGGGAGATTGGAAATGAGATAAAGAATGTGGCGAGAGAGGAAGAGAGTGAGTGAAAGAGAAAAAGGGAGAGAGATAATGAGAGAGAGGGGAGAGAGAAAAGGTATAGGGAGAGAACTACACAATGAGAGATAGATAAAGGGAGAAATAGAGAAGGAAGGGGAGAGTGAGTGAGAGGTAGAGAGAGGGGAAGAGAGAGAGATAGAGAGAGGGAGAGAGAGAGAGGTAGAGGGAGGTAAAGAAAGAAAGAAAGGGATAGAGGAATGAGTGGTATAAAGAGAAAGGGTGAGGGAGAGAGGGAAAGGGGGAGAGAGTGAGAGAGATAGAGAAAGGGAGAGGGAGAGAGAAATAGAGGAAGAAGTAAGGGAAACTAGGAGAGAGAGGGAGAGAAGGAGAGAGAGTGTGAGAGTGAGTAAGGGAGAGGGAGTTAGAGAAAGAGAGAGGAAGAGAGGGATAGGGTAGGGAGGAAGAGGGAAAGAGAGTGAGAGGGAAAAAGAGTGAGAAGGAAAGGGAGAGAGTGAGGGAGCAAGAAAGGAAGAGAGAGGAAGAGAGTGGGAGAGAGGGAGAGAGGGAGAGAGAGAGGGAGAGAGGAAGAATGGGAGAGAGAGAGGGAAAAAGGGAGGGAGAATGAGGGACAATGGGGAGAGAGGGAGAGTGGAGATATGGAGAGATAGCAAGGGAGAGTGAGACTCGGAGCGAGGGAGATCGGAGAGGGAAAGAGAGGGGAAGAGATTGAGGGAGAAAGAGAGGAGGGAGGTAGAGAGGGAGAGAGGAGGAGAGAGTGGGAGAGCAAGAGAGAGGGACAGATTAGAAGATAGAGAGAGGGGAGAGGGAGAGGGAGAGAGGGAGGGAGGGAAAGAGGGAGAGAGAAAAAGAGAGTGGGAGAAATAAGGAGAGAGAAAGAAAGAGAGAGATAAAGGGAGAGGGTGTGAGAGAAAGAGGTGAAGGGAGATTGAGAGAGGGAAAGAGGAAAAGTAGGAGAGAGAGAGAGAGGAAAGGTTGAGAGAGATAGAGAGGGTGAAAGAGGGAGAGATGGGCAAGAGTGATAGGGGAGAGAGGGGAAGAGAGACAAAAAGGAGGAGTGGGAGATGAAGAAAGAGGAGGAGGGAGGGATGAATGGATGGAGAGAGCGAGAGAAAGGAAGAGGGAGAGATAGAGGGGAGTGTGCAAGAGAGAGGGGGAGAGAGCAAGAGGGAAGGAGAGAGAGAGAGAGAGAGACCTAGAGGATGAGAAAGAGGGGAGAGTAAGAGAGAGAGATGGAGAGAGGAAGAGAGGGAGAACTTGATGAATTTAGAAGGAGAGAAAGTGAAAACTCCCTTTCTCACTCTCTCTCCCCCATTCTCAATCTCCCCTCCCTCTCTCTCTTCCCCCTCTTTCTCTCTTCCTTCTCTTTACTTCCTCTCCCTCTCTCTCCCTCTCCCTATCTCCCTATCTCCCGCTCTTTCTTTGATCCTCTCTCCCACTCTCGATCCTTCCATCTATCTCCCTCTATCTTTCCCACCCTTTCCCTCCTTCTCTCACTCTCCCTCTACCTCCCTCTCTCTCCCTCTCCCTCTCTCCCTCTCTTTCCTTTCTCTCTCTCTCTCTCTCTTACTCTCTCCCTTCCTCTCTCCCTCTTTATATCTCTTTTCAACCTCTCCCTATCCCTCTTTCTCTCTCTCTCTCCTTATCTCTCTCTCTCCCTCTTTCTCTCTCTTTCTCGCCCTCTCTTTCTCTCTTTCTATCTCTCTTCCTCCATTGCTCTCACACTCTCTCTCTCTCCCACTCTCTATCCCTATCTCACACTCTCTCCCTATTTCTCTCTCTCTCTTTCTCTCCCTTTCTCTCATCTTCTCTCTCCCCATCTTTCCCTCTCCCTCTCCCTCTTTGTTTCTTTCACTCTCTTACCCCTTTTCTTCCTTTCTCTCTCCCTCTTTCTCCCTCTCTTTCTCTCTAGCTCATGTTCTCTTTCCCTCTCTTTCCCTCAATCTTTATTCTCTCCCTCTCTGTCTCTCAACATCTCTCTTTCTCTCCCTCACTCCTCTCTCACCATCTCTTTTTCTACCACCTTCCTCTCTCTCTCCTTCTCCCTTTACCTCTCTCTACACCTCTCTTGTCCCTTACTCATTCTCTCTCTTTTCCTCTCTCTACCTCTCTCACTACCTTTTTCCACCCCCCTCTCTCTCTTTGTCTCTCCCCCACTTCTCCTCCTTCTCTCTCACCCTTTCTCCCTCTCTTTCTTTTCCTATCTCTCCCTCTCTCCTTTATGTCTCTATTCTTCTCTCTCGCTCACTCTCCCTCCCTCCCTCTCCCTCTCTCTATCTTCTTCTCTCTCTCTCCCTATTTACCTCTCTTCTCTCTCCCACTTTCGCTCTTTCTCTTTCTATATATTTATATATCTTTCTCTCCTCCTCTCTCCCACTCTCTTGGTTTTCCTCTCTCTCTCACTATCTTCCTCTCTCTCTCCATTTCCCTCTCTCCCTCTCTTTCTCCCTCTCTACCTCTCTCCCTCTCCCTCTTTAACTTTCTCTCTCTCCCATTCTCTATACCAATCTCCTTATTCTTTAACTATTTGACTCGCCTATCAAAAATCTAGATCGGCCTTTCTTCATATGTCAAGTCTTGGGTAAGGTTTGGCGGCTCTATCTCTAAAATTTGGCTAGGCTCTCCAACTCACTTTCTTAGCATGGACACATGGAACATATTATGCACTCTTACTAAGGATGGTGGCAACAACGAGCAATAGGCCTTATCGCCTACTCGGTCCGATATTTCAAATGGTCCAATGTATCGCGAACCTAACTTCCCTTTTTCCCAAATCGTAGTATGCCCTTCATCGATGAAACTTTTAAGAATATATAGCCACCGACTATAAACTCTAGATCCTTCCTCCTCTTATCAATGTAGCTTTTCTATTTACTTTGAGCTATTTTCATGCGTTAGCGGATCTTTTCCACCACCTTAGCCATTTGCTGCACTAGCTCGATCCCAGCAACTTTCTTTCCCCTATCTCATCCTAATGCACAAGAGACCTACATCATCACCCATACAAAGCTTCATAAGGAGCCATCCCAATTGAAGCTTGGTAACTATTGTTATACGTAAATTCAGCTAAGTGTACATATTTCTCCTATTTTTTGGACCAATCCGAACGTTATGGTCATAACATATCTTCAAGAATCTAGATTACTCCTCGGTTTTCCGTCAATTTATGGATGATAAGCGAGTGCTGAAGTTTAGCTTTGTTCCCATGGCCTTGTGCGGACTCTTTCAAAATGTAGAGGTGAACCTAGGATCTTGATCTGACATAATTGAGATTGGAATCCCATGTAGTCTTACAATTTTATCAAGATATAACTCGGGTATACTTGTTTAGATCATAAGTGGTTCTAACCGGAAGAAAGTGTGTTAATTTGGTAGTCTATCAATGATCACCAAATGGCATCCGACCCCTTTTCTAATCTTGGTAATCCCATGATGAAATCAATAGTTACATGCTCCCACTTCCATTCTAGATTTGCCAATGGTTTTAACATTCTCGCAGGTCTTTGTTGTTCTACCTTCACCTGTTGATAGACTTGACACCTTGCCACAAAATTAGTTAGGTCTTTCTTCATTCCAGGCCACCAATAACTTTGTCCCGAGTCCCGATACATCTTTGTGCTTCCCTAATGTATCAAATAGGGAGTTACGTGCCCTTGTTTTAATATCTCTTCCTTCACATCCTCTATCGAGGGAACACATAACCTCCCTTTAAATCTAATTACGCCTTTATCATCCACCATAAAATCGAATTCCTTCTCAACCTCTACATTTTTTTTCAATTCATTTAGCTTTTTGTCCATTTGATGCCTCATTTGAATTCTTTCTTGTAGAGTCAACTAGGCTAATATAGTTGATAAAATGCTTTGGTGGCCTATTGAAATTATCTCTAGTTCTATTTTTTGTAGATCTCTCATTATCGATGACTAGAGTGCCCATATTGTTGCTATCGATTTTCTATTTAAGGCATCGACAACAACATTAGCTTTGCTTGGGTGATAATTGATTATACACTTATAGTCCTTTACCAACTCTAACTACCTTCTTCATCTCTTATTCAACTCCTTCGCATGAAGATATATCATAAGCTTTTATGATCCGTATATATCCTTCAGCTTTGCTCTATATAAGTAATGTCTCTAGATTTTTAAGGCAAAAACTATCACCAATAGTTTTAGATCATACATCGGATAATTCTATTCATATTCCTTCAATTATTGTGACGCATGGCCTACTACTCTTCTATTTTGCATAAACACCACTCTTAGCCCATTCTTGGAAGCATCACTCGTAAACCACAAAATCTCCATCTTCGGATGGAATAGTTAGCATTAGAGCCGTGACTAACCTTTGCTTCAATTCTTGGAAGCTTTTCCCACGAGCATCCGTCCACCGGAACTTAACTCTCTTTTTTCATCCAATTATTAAGAGGCCTAGCTATCTTAGAGAAGCCCTCCACAAATCTCCGATAGTAACCGGCTAGCCTTAAGAAGCTTTATACCTCTATCACGTTCTTCAAGGTAGGCCGGTTCTGGATAGCCTCTACTTTATTTGGATCCATCGCTATGCCTTCCTTTGTCACCACGTGACCTAGAAAAGCTACCTACTCTAGCCAAAATTCACATTTCTTGAATTTGGTGTATAGTTGTTGCTCCCTTCATATCTACAAGGTAGCTTTTAGATGCTCCTTATGCTCTTCCTTACTTCGAGAATAAACCGGGATATCATCGATGAATAGAATGATAAACTTGTCCGATGAATATGATCGAAATCCCTTAACGAGGGTTATAGATACATTATGGATTAGAGTATTTAATTACACTACAATGCTAGTTCGATTAAGACATATTAAATTGGCTTAATGAAATCCAAGTCCAAGGCCGTTGGATATTAATTTATCAAAATAATCAACCCATATTTTTCTCTCTCCTTAGGTTTAGGAAATTAATTTCTTAGTGGGAATATGGCTCACACACATTTTTATTCTTCTAAAAACAACTAGCACATAATATTTATTTATACAACTATAATTGTGAGACCGAAACCTTAGTAACTGTGAAGATAGAAAGCCTATCAACTTTGAGAGGAAAACCTAACCGGCTTGAGTGGAAGAGTGATCTAGTCTTTAAACACCACAACTTATAGCTAGCACTTCGACTTGAGGTGACTCCATTTTAGAATTGTTCCGGTGGTCGAGATGTTTGTGTAGATATCAATAGAGGTGAAGTTCATAGATCTATGCTCATGATACAAGCATCCCTCATGCAAGAGACATGATCTACACTATAAAAGAGGTACAATTTATAGATTTGTACTCATGATTCAAACATCCCTCACACCGGAGACTCGATTTGTGCTATAAGAGGTAATGATCTTAGCCTTTGGCTTTGTTGTAATTGCGTGGATCTTATGGTGTTTCAAAGTAAAATTTTTATATATGATATTATTTTCACTACATCATTCCCTTTTATGTTTTTTCAAATTTCTACATCGCTCTCCTTCTCTCCTTTTCCGTACCCCTCTCTCTCCATCCCTCTCCAACACTCTCTCTTGATCTCTCTCCCTCTCCTCTCTCTCCCCATCTCTCTCTTTCTCTCTCCCTCTCTCTCTTTATTCCTCCTCTCTCTACCACTATCTCCCTCCCTCTTTCTCTCCCTCTCACTCCCTCCCTCTCCATCTTTCCCTATCCCTCCTTATCTCTCTCTCTCCTCTTCTCTCTTTCCCACCTCTCTCCTTCTCCCTCTCCCTTTTTTTCTCTTTTTCTTTCTCTATCTCTACATAACTCTGTCCCTCCCTCTCTTATTCTCTTCTTCTTTCTCTATCTCTACACTTCCCTCTCCATCCCTCTCTTACTTTCTCCCCCTTTCTCACACTCTCTCTCCCCTTCTCTCTCCCCCTCCCTCTCCCTCTCTTTTCTCTCTCTATATCTCTCCATCTCTCTATCCTTCTCTCTCCCTTATCCCTCACCATCTCTCATCTCTCTCTCCCTCTCTCTACCTCACCTAATCTCTCTCTCTCTTTCTCCCATACTATCTCTCTCTCCTTCTCTTTCTCTCTCTCTCACTCCCTCTTCTTTCTCCCATACTATCTCTCTCTCCCTCTCTTTCTCTCTCTCGTATCCCTCTCTTGCTCTCTCTCGCCCTTCTCTCTCCCCTCTTCTCTCCCTATCTCTCTTTTGCTCTCTCTCTTCCTCTTTCCTTTCAACTCTCTTCCTCTCTCTCCCACTCCCTATCTCTCTCCCCCTCTCTCCCTTCCTCTCGCTCTCTCTATCACTCTATCTCTATCTCCCTCTCTCTATCCCAGTCTATCTTCTTTTTTCTCTTTTTTTCCTTCTCTCTACCTCCTTCTCCTTCTCCCTCTCCTTCTCCCTCTTTCTGCCTCATCCCTCTCCCTCTCTCCCTTTCCCTCTCTCCCTTTTTCTCTCTTTATTTCCCTCTCTCCCCTTCTCTTTCCCTTTCTCCTCCATCTCTCCCCCTCTCCCTCTTTACCCCTACTTCTCTCCCTCTCACTCTCTTTTCCCTCTCCCTTGAACAATAATGCATCCTATGGAGATGTGAAATAAAGCATAAATTTTTCTCCATGTAAGGCTCCCAAGATCAAGCCATTGAATCAACTAATCATGCATACATGAATTAAAAGTGTAAGTAAAAGATTATCTCTTATGGCGTAGAGTTAGCCTTTTTAGAAAAGGAGCTATTCATTTGTCTAACCTTTATCAATAATTCACATAGCTTAGACACCCATAAAGGATGCCATAAAATCAGAGAGTGCTAGTTCTAATCTTTTTGTATAGTTCATTTGCTTTCTACAGAAATAATTTAGGGTTTCTTATGGTAACTCAAGCTTTTAAGGAGGAATACGGTAGCTCAATCTTTTTTGGGAGAGAAATGCTTTTTCACTTTTTTTGTGACGTGTGTGCATTTTTCTTAACCTCCTCCTTATCGCTTCTCTCCCCTTTATTTATATAGGGGATGGCATCCTTGTACTCCATGGACAAGGAGTTACAAGATATGTGCCCTTGTTTGATCTTATCCTTATAAACCTTGAGTCTTATCCAAAATGACTCAAGTTTATCCTCCTACCAAAATATCTTATAGACTTTTAAATTTAGCATATTGGTCCAAACTCTTTTGGCCCAGTTAATTATTAATGAATTTCGACTATTCAAATAAATTAGGTCGGATATCTTATAGAAATCCCACATTAGGAAACAATTTCAAAAATACTCTTAAACCTAAATTAGGAAACTAATTTCCTTTTTTGGTAACTTACTTTCAAATTTGGAATTGACTTCTAAGTCAAAAAACTAATCTCCAAAATAGTAACTTTTCCATTTTAGGAAACTTTTTTCAGATTTAGCATATCGCACTCTATCCCTCCCTCACTCTCCCCCTCTCCTTCTCTATCCTTCTCTCTCCTCTCCTTCTCTATCTTTTTCTCTCCCTCTCATTCTCTATCCTTGTCTCTCCCTCTTCCCCCTCTCTATCATTCTCACTCCATCTCCCTTGTCCCCTCTCTTTCTCTCCCCCTCCCTTTCTTCCTCTCTCTGTCTCTCAATCTCTCTCTCCTCGCTCTCTCATTCTTTCTCTCTCTTAGCCTCTCTATTTCACTCTTTCTTTTTGTCCCTCTCTCCTTCCCTAACTCTCTCCCTCATTCTCCCTCTTCCTCTCTCCCTCTCCCTCTCTATCTATCTCTCCTCTCTCATGCTCTCTCTCTCTCCCACTCTTTCTTTTTCCCACTCTCCCCTTTCTCTCATTCCTTTTACCCTCTCTCTCTATATATATATATATCCCTCTCTTTCCCTCTCTCTCTCTCGCCCTCTATATTTCTCTCTTTTTCTTTCTCTCCCTCTCTCCCTATCTCTCTCTTCCTCCCTCTCCCCCTTTATCCTTATCTCTCTCTCTCTCCTTTCATCTCTCTCCCTCTTTCCCACTCTCACCCTCTTTCCTTTTATCTCTCTCTCTGCCTCTTTCCCACCCTCACCCTTGCTCCTTAATTCTCTCCCCCTCTCTCTCCCTCTCCCTCTTTCTCTCTCCCTCTCCCTCTCATTCTTTCTCTCTCCCTCTCCCTCTCCTTCTTTCTCTCTCTCTCTCCCTCTCCCTTCCTTTCTCTCTTTTTCACTATCTCTCTCCCTCTCTCTTTCTCCTTCGATCTCTTCTTATCCCTATCTCCCACACTTTCTCTTCTTCTCTCTCTCTCCCCCTTTCTCTTTAACGCCCTCTCTCTCTCTCCCTCTCCCTCCCACTCTCTCCCTCTCTCCCTTTCTCTATCTCCCTCTCTCTCCCTCCCTTTCTCCCTCTCTACCTCTTTGCCTCTCTCCCTTAATCTACCTTTCTCTCCTTTGCCTCTCCCTCTCTCTTCCTCATTTTGTCTTTTTCCCTTTCTTCGTCTCTCTACCTCTCTCTTCCCATCCCTATCCGCCTCTCCTCCCTTTCCTTCTCCCCCTACCCACCACTTTTCGTACTTCTCTCTCTCCTTCTCTCTCCCTCTCTATCCCTCCTTTTTCTCTCTTTCTCTCTCTTATTCTCCCTCACTCCTTCTCCCTCTCTCCCTTCCTCTCTCTCCCTCTCTACCTCTTTCTCCCCCATTTCACTACCTCTCTTTCTCTATCTCTCTAACTCTCTCCCTAATTCTCTCTCTCTGTCTCTCCTTCCTCTCTATCTCTTTCCCTTTCTCACTCCCCCTCCGTACCCGTCCCTCACTCCTCCCTCTCTCTCTTCCTCATATTCCCTCTTTCTACCTCTTTCTACCCTATTTCACTTCATTTCCCTCTCTCTTTCCTTCCCTCTTCCTCCATCACTCCCTCTCCCTCTCTCTTTCCTTCTCTCCTCCTCTCCTTCTCTCTCCCTCTTTTCTTTTTTCCCCCTCTATCACTCTTCCTTTCTCTCTCCTCCCTCTATACCTCTTTTTCTCCCTCTTTAGCTATCTCTCTTTTCCCTTCATACCCTCTCTCTCCTTCTCTTTCCCTCTTTCCCTCTCTCTCCTCTCTCTCTTTCCTTCTTCCTCTCTCCCTCATTCTTTTTCCTTCTCTCTTTCTCCCTTAGTCACTCTACCTTTCTCCCTCTCTCTCTCACTCTCTCTCTCTCCCTCTTTCTATCTTACCCCTCTCTCCTTCTCTTCCCCTCTTATAGCCCTCTCCCTATCTCTTCAACTTCTCTCCTAATTCTTTTCTCCTTCACTCTCTTTGCCTCTCCCTCTTTCCCTTTCTAGCTCTCTCACCCTCTCCCTCCCTCTCTCTATGTTTCTTTGTCTCTCTCCCTCTCTTACACTCTTTCTCCCTCCCTCTCTATATCTCTCTTTCTATTTCATAGTCTCTCTCCCACTCTATCCTTCTCTCTCTCTCTCCCACTCTCCTATCTCTCACACTCTCTCCCTTCCCTTCCCTCTTTCTCTCTCCCTCTTTCTCCCACTCTATCTTTCTCTCTCTCTCTCTCCCATTCTCCTATCTCTCACTCTCTCTCTCCCTTCCCTTCCCTCTCTCTTTCAACTCTCCCTCTCACTCTCTCACACCCTTTCCCTCTTTATCTCTCTCTCTCTCTATTTTCCTTTTTCTTTCACCCTCTCTCTATCTCTATCTCTTCCCTTCCCTCTCCCTCTCTCTCCCCTCTCCACCCTTTCCCTCTTTATCTCTCTCTCTCTCCCCTCATCTCCCTTTTTCTGTCACCCTCTCTCTATCTCTCTTTCTCGCTCTAGCTCCCTCTCCTTCTCTCAATTCTACTCTCTTTCCCTCTTTCTCTCACTCTCTCCCTCTTATCTCCTTCATATTCTCTCTTTTTACATCTCCTTCTCTTTCTCTCTTTCTCTTTCCCCCATTTTCTCCTTTCCTTTTCCTCTACCTCCCTTTCTCTCTCTCCCCCTTCCCCTACCTTTCCCTCTCTCTCGCTCCTTCTCCCTCTCTCTCTCACCCTTTCCCTCTCTCTCTATCCCTCCCTCTCTCCCTTCTTCCTCTCTCTCCCTTTCTCCCTCTCTCTCTTTCTCCCTTTCTATCTCCTTATTCTCTCTCTTTTCTCTCCCTCTCTCTCCCTCTCCCTCTCGTCCCTCTCCCACTTACACTCCTTATCCTTCTTCCTAACTTTACCTCTTCCCACTTTCTTCCATTCCTTCTCTCCCTCTTCCCTCGCTCCCCCTCTCTTTCTCTCTCCCCCTCTCTCTCTCATATATATATATATATTTCTTCCTCTCCCTTTAACCCTATCTCTCTTCCCCTCTCCCTCTCTCTCCTCCTCTCCCTTGCTCTCTCTCTTTCTTCCCTTTTATCTCTCTCCCCTTCCATTCTCTCTTTCTCTCTCCCTCCCTCCCTCTATATCTTGTTCCCTCCCTATCTATCTTTCCCTTTTTCCCTATATCCGTCTCCCCATCTCTCCCTCTCCTTGCACTCCCTCTCCCTCTCTCCACTCTCTCTCCCTCTCACTCTCTCTTCCTCTCTCCATCTTCCTCTCTCTCACTCTTCCTCTCTTTCTCTCTTTCACCTTCTCTCTTTTTTCTTTCTCTCTCTCTCTTTCTCTCTCTCCCCTCTCTTACTTCCTCTCCCCCCATTTTTCCATTTCCCTCTCTCTCCCTCTCCCACTCTATCTCCCTCCATTTCTCCCTTTCCCTCTGTCTCTCCCTATCCCTCTCCCCTTCTCCTTCTCTTCCTCTTCATCTCTTTCACTCTTTTCCTTTCTCTCCCCTATCTCTCCCCTTCTATCTCCCTCTCCCTCTCCCTCTCTCTCCCTCTATCTCTCCCTTTTTACTCTCTTTCTCTCTCTCTTTTTACTCTCTTTTTCTCTCCCTCCTTTTCTCTCGTTTATCGCTCTCCCTTTCCCCGTCTCCCCCTTTCTCCCTCTCCCTGTCTCCCCCTTTCTCCCTCGCCCTTTCCCTCCCTGTTCTCCCTCTCACTCTCCCTCTCCCTTCTCTTTCTCTCCTTTTCCCTCTTCCTATCTCTCCAACTCTCCCCCTTTCTCTCCCTTACCTCTCTCCCTATATCTCCCTCTCCCGCTCTCTCCCTCTCTCTCGTCCCTATCTTTTCCCTTTTTCTCTCTTTCTCTTTATCCCTCTCCCTCTATCCATTTCTCTCCCCCCAACCTATCCCTTTCTCCCTCCCTCTCCCTCGTTCCTTTGCTATATCTCTCTCCCCTCCCTCTTTCCTTTGCTATATCTCTCTCCCCCTCCCTCTCTCCCTCTTTCTCTCCTCTCTCTTCCTCCCTCTCTCACTCTCTCCATCCACCTCTCTCTTTCCTCTCGTCCCTTTCTTTTTCCTCCCTCTCCTTCTCTCTTCTTCTATCTATTCCTCGCTCTCTCTCACCCTACTCTCTCCCTTCTCTCTCAATCTCTATCTCTTCTTTCCCTCTCCACCTATCTCTCTCTCTCACTCCCCCTCTCTCCCTCCCTCTCCCTCCCTCTCTCTCTCACTCTCTAACTCTCTTTATCTCTCTCCTTATCCCTCTCAATCTCTCTCACCCTTCCACTCTTTCCCTTCCTGTCTCTTGTTCCCTTTTCTCCCTCTCTCTCCCTCTCTCTTTCCTTTTCTCTCCCCTTCTATCTCCTTCCCTCTCCCCTCTACCTTCCTATCTCCCTATCTTTCCCTCTCTCTCCCCCTCTCTTCCTCTTTCTCTCCCTCTCTCTCCCACCCCCTTTATCCCTTTCCCTTTCTCCCTCACTCTCACTCTCACTCTCCCTTTCTCTCCCTCTTCCTATCTCACTCTCCCTCTCCCTCCTTTTCCTTCTCCTTTTCTATCTCTCTCCCTCTCCCTTTCCCTCTCTTTGTCTTTATCTCCCTCTCTATCTACCTTTCTATCCCTGTCTCCTTCTCTCTCCCTCCCTTTCTCCTTTTCCCTCCCTCTCCTATCTCTCTCCCTCCCTCTCTTTCTCTCTCTATCTCTCTCATCTACCTCCCTCATCTCCCTCTCTTTCTCTCTCTCCTTCTTTTTCTTCTTATTTTTCTCTTTTTCCTATCTTTACCTTTCACTCCCTCCCTCTCTCTCTCTACTACTCTCCCTCTTTATCTCTCTCCCACTCTCTTTTCTTTTCTTTCCCTCTCCTTCTCTCCCTCTCTCCCCCTCTATCCTCGTTTCTCCCTCTTCCTCACTTTCCTCCTCATTCTCTCCCTTTCTTTCCCACTCTCCCTATCTCTCTCTCCCTCTATACATACACACACATATCCCTCTCCTTCTCTCTCCTAATCTTTCTCTCCTTTCTCCCTCACTCTCTTTCCTTCTCCCTCTATCTCTCATTCTTTCTCTCCCCCTCACTCTTACTCTTTGTATTCCTCTCTCTACCTTTCTCTATCTCACTTTCTATCTCCCTCTCCCACACTCTTCCTTTACTCCTTGTCCTTCTCTCTCCCTTCTTCTCCCTCTCCCTCTCTCTTCTTTTACTCCATATCCCTCTCTCTCTCCTTACTCCCTCTCCCTCTATCTCTTCCTTTTCCCCTCCTTCTCCCCGTCCCTCCCTCTTCCTTTACTCCATGTCCCTCTCTCTCTCCCCCTACTCCCTCTCCCTCTCTCTCTCTCCCTCTCCCTCTCCCTCTTTTTCCTTCTCTCTCCCTTTCTTTGTCTTTCTATCTCTTTCTCTCCATATATATCTCTCTCCCTATTTCTCCCTCTCCCTCTCCTTTCCAATCTCTCTCCCCTCTCTCATCCTCTCTCTCACTCCCCTTCTATCTTTCCATCCCTCTCTATTTCTCTCCCTCTCTCTCTTTTTTTCTCCCTCTCTCTCACTCTTTACCCCTCTCTATGGTCTTTCTTCCTTTCTCTCTCTCCTACTCTCTCCCACTCCCTTTATTTCCCTCTGTTTCTCTCTCCCTCTCTCTCCCTCGCTTCCTCTCTCTCCCCTCTCCTTTTTTCTCTCTCTTCTCTATTTCTCTCCCTCTTTTTTCTCTCTCTCCCCATTGTTCTCCCTTTCTCCCCCTCTCTCTCTTTCTCTCTCTATCTTCCCCTCTCTCCTTCTCTCTCTCACCTTCTTTATTTCTTTCCCTCTTTCCCGCCCTCTCACCTTCTATCTCCCTCTCTCTCCCTCGTTCTCTACTACTCTCCCTACCTCTCTCCCCCTTACTATCTCTTTTTCTTCCTCTCCTTGTAGGCGTTCTCCCTTTCCCTCTCTATCTCTCCCTCTCTCCCTCTCCCTCTCTCCCTCTCTCTCTTACTCTCTCCTTCTTTCCCTTTGTTTCCCTTTCCCTCTCTCTCCTTCTATCTCACTTCCTCTCCCTCTCTTCTCTCTCCCTAACTCTCTCTTCCTCTCCCACTGTTTCTCCTTATTGCTTTCCCTCTCCTTTTCTATCACTCTATCCCCTATCCCTTTCTCCCTCTCGTCCCTTGAACTCTCTTTCCCTCTCTCTCTCCTTATATCTCTCCCCTATCTCTCCCTCCCACTTTTCCCCCTCTCTCCCGCTCCTTCTCCTCCTTTCTCCCTCCTTTTCTCCCCCACCCTCTCCCTCTTCCTCTGTCTCTCCTTTCTCACTCCCTCTCTTTCTCCCTCTTCCTCTCTCCTCTACTCTTTACCTTTCTTTCTTCCCGACTCTTTCTCTTCCTAACTCTTTCTCTATTGTGCTCCCTTTCTCTCAATCTTTCCCTTTCTCTCCTCTTTCCTTTCCACTCCCATCTCTCTCTCTCTCTCTCTCACTTTCCCTCTCCCTCTCTCTCTCCCTTTCTCTCATTATCTCTCCCCCTCCCTCTCTCTCGTCCTCTCCCTTTCTTTACATCTCGACCTCTTTTGCTCTCTTTGTCTCCCTTTCTTCCTCCCTCTCTTACTCTCTCATTCTCTCCCTCTCTCTATCTTTACCTTTCTCGCCTCTCCCACTTTCTTCTACTCTCTCCCTATCTCCCTCTCTCTCCTTATCTCTTCCTATCTTCCTCTCTTCCAATCTCTCCCTCTTCTCCGTCTCTCCCTCTCTCTCTTTTTCTTTCTTTCATTTTCCCTCTCTCCCTCTCTATCTACCTCACTCTCTACCCCCTCTCTATCTCTTTCTTCCTTCTCTCTACCACACTTTCTCTCTCCCTCTCTCACTTATTAGCTCTCCCTCCCTCCATCTCCCTTTCCTTTTCTCTCTTAGTCTCTCTCACCCTCTCTCTCTATCTTTCTCTCTCTTCCACTCTCTCCCCCTTTCTCTCTCCCTCACTCTGCTGCTCTCTCTCCTAATCTTTGCCACTCTCTCATCTACCTCTCTCTCTTTTATCCCTCCTCATCCCTCTCTCTCCCATCTACCTCTCTCTCTTTTATCACTCCTTATCCTTGTCTCCCCTTCTCTCCTCCCTCCCTCTCTTGCCCTTTATTCTCCTTCTCTCTTTCTCTTTGCCCCTTCTCTTTCCCTCTCTCTCCCTCTTCCCTTTTTCTCTCCCTTCCTTTCCTTTTCTTTCCCTCCCCCTTTTTCTCTCCCTTCATCTCCTTTTCTCTATCTCCCTTTTCTCTCTCTCCCCCTTCTCCCTCTCTCCCTCCCTCTCTCTCACCCTCTCTCTCCCTCCCCTTCTCTCTCCCACTTTCTCTCACTCTCTCTTTTCCTATATATCACTCTATCTCTCCCTCTCTTCCCTCTCTCTACCCATCTTTAACTCTATCTCTCTCTCCCTCTTCCTATCTTGCTCTACTTCCATCTTTCTCTCTCACCCTCATTATTTCTCTCCCTCTCCCCTCCTTATTTTTCTCTCCCTCTCTCCTTTTCTCTCTCTCTTTAATTCTCTTGCTTTCTCTCTCACCCATTTCCACTCTCTTGCTCTCTCCCCTTCTCTTTTTTTCTCTCCTAATCTCTTCCTTACTCTCTCTCTCCCTCTTTCTTGCTCCTCTCTCCCTCTCCCTCACTCTCTCTTCCCTCTCTTTCTCTCCCTCTCACCTTTCTCTCTCTCTCTTCCTCCCTCATACTCCCTCCCTCTCGTTCCTTCATTAACTCCCTCTCCCTCTCTCCCCCTTTCTCTCTTTCTCTCACCTTCTTTATCTCTTCCTCTTTTATTCTATCTATCTTTCCTTCCCTTTCCCTTTTTCTCCATCCATCTCTATCTCTTTCCCTCTCTCCTCTAAACTCTCTCCCTTTTCTCTCCTTATATCTCTCTCCTATCTGTCTCCCTCTCCCTCTCTCTCTTCCCCTCTCTCCTTTAAAATCTTTCCCTTTTCTCTCCTTATATCTCTCCCCCTCTCTCTCCCTCCCTCTTTCCCCCTCTCTGCCTCGCCTTCTCTCCCGCTCCCTATCCCCTCCCACTCTCCCTGCTCCCTTCCCCCTCTCTCACTCTTCCTTTCTCCCTCCCTTTCTCCCCCTCCCTCTCCCTCTTATTTCCTCTCTCCGCTCTCTCTCTCCCTCTCTTTCTTCCTCTTCATCTCTCCTCTACTCTCTTTTTCTCTCTTTCGACTCTTTCTCTCCCTAACTCTTTCTCTATTATGCTCTCCCTCTCTCTCTCTCCCTTCCACTCCCACTCTCTCCCTCTCCATCTCTTAGCTTTCCCTCCCCCTCTCACTCCCTCTCACTCTATGGGTCTTTCACTCTCTCTACCTCTCTCTTCTCCTCTAGCATTCTCTTTCACTCTCTCCCCTCTCTCATTTTCTCCCTCGCTTTCGTATTCCTCTTTCCTTTTTTTGGTATTTCCCTCTATCTCCCTCTTCCTCTCTTTCCTCTCCCTCCCTCTTATTATCTCCCTCACCCTCTCTCTCCCTCTCTCTACCTCTATCCCTATCTCTCTTTCTATCTCTCTACCCTTTCTCCCCTATTTCCTTATCTCTCTACCTCTCTCCTATTTTCTCTTTCTTTATTTCCCTCTTTTCCTCTCACTCTCTCTTTCTATTGCTCTCACTCTCTCCCTCACTCTCCCTCCTTCACTCTCCCTCTCTTTGTCTCCCACTCCCTCCATCCCTCTCTCTCTTTCTCTACCGTCATATATCTCCCCTCTCCCACTCTCTCTCCTCTCTCTCCTTATCTCTCTCCACTTCTCTCTCTCTCCCTCTCTTAGCCTCTCTCCCTCACTCTATCTCCCTCTCTCTCCTTATCTCTCTCCACTTCTCTCCCTCTCCCTCTCCCTCTCTTAGCCTCTCTCCCTCACTCTATCTCCCTCTCTCTCCTTATCCCTCTCCACTTCTCTCCTTCTCCCTCTCTTAGCCTCTCTCCCTCACTCTATCTCCCTCTCTCTCCTTATCTCTCTCCACTTCTCTCCTTCTCCCTCTCTTAGCCTCTCTCCCTCACTCTCCCCTTCCCCTCTCCCTCTCTTTACCTCTCACCCACTTTCGCTCTATTTCTCTCTCTTCCTCTCTCTCACTCTCTCACTCTTTCTTCTTGCTCCTTCTATTTTTCTCTTCATCTTTTTTCACTTCCTCTCTCTATCTACCTTTTCTTATCTCTCTCGCTCTCTCCCTATCTCTTCCTCTTCCCCCCTCTTTCCTAATCTCTCCCTCTTTCCTTCTCTCTCCCTTTCTCTTTCTCTCCCTTTTCCTCTTATTCTCCCTCTCTCCCTCTTTCGTTCACTCTCGCTTTCTCTTTCTCTCCCTTTTCCTCTTATTCTCCCTCTCTCCCTCTTTCGTTCACTCTCGCTTTCTCTTTCTCTCCCTTTTCCTCTTATTCTTCCTCTCTCCCTCTCTATCCCCCTCACTCTCTCCCCTCTCTATCTTTTTCCCTCTCTCTCCACCACACTCTCTATTTCTCTCCCTCTTACTCTCTCCCTCTCCCTCTCCCTCCCTCCCTCCCTTGTTGTCTTTTCCTCTTTCTCTCTCTTAACTTTCTCTCCTTCGTCCTCTCCCCCTCCCCCTTCCTCTCTCTTTCTCTCATAGTCTCTCCCTTTTCTCTCTACCTCTTCCTCTCTCTCTCCCTTCGTCTCTATCTTTCACTCTCTTCCCTTTTTCTTTCCCTCTCTCTCCTACTCTCTCTCCTAATCTTGCCCTTTTTCTCTCATAATCTCTCCCATTTATCTCTTCTTTTTACTCTTTCGCTTCATATCCCTCTCCCTCTACCTTTCTACCCTTCCCTACCCTTCTTTCTCATTCTTTCCTTCTCTTTCCCTCTCTCTCACCCTCTCCCCTCTACCTTTCTACCCTTCCCTACCCTTCTTTCTCTTTCTCTCCTTCTCTCTATCTCTCTATCCTTATTTTCTCTCTGTCTCCCTATCTTTATCTCTCCCTCTTATTTTCTCTCTCTATCCCCCTCTCTTTCCTCTCTCTCCTTTCCCTCCCCCTCTTCCCCACCCCTCTCTCCCTCTCTGCCTCTCTTTCCTTATCTCCCTCTCCCCTTATTTATCTCCCTCTATCCTTCTCTCCCACCTTCCCTCTCTCCCTCTCTCTCCTAGAGAGAAGAAGAGAGAGGGAAAAAAGAGAGAAATCGAGAGTGTGAGATAAGGAGAGAGATTAAGGGCGATAGAGGAAGAGAGATTGAGGGGATAGAGGGAGAGAAAGAGAGGGAGTGAAATAGAGAGGGCAAAAAGAGTGCGAAAGAGGAAAAGAGAGATAGGGAGAGAGAGATTAATGGGAAGAGAGGATGAGAGAGGGAGAGGGAGAGAGGGAGTAAGGGGAGAGGGAGATGGAGAGAGGGAGTAAGAGGGAGAGGGGGAGAGGATAAAGGAGAAAAGAGAAAGTGGGGGAGAGGGAGGGAGAGAGGAAGGGAGAAAGAGAGGGAGAGAAAGGAAGGGAGAGAGGGGGAGATAGAGATGGATAGAGCATAAGAGAGAAGGAAAGAGGGAGGGAGAGGAAGGTGGAGAGAGTGATAGCATGAGAGAGAGAAAGGTAGAAAGGGAGAAAGGGGGAGAGAGGGAGCAAGAGAGGGAGAGGAAGGGAGATAGAAGGGGGAGAGAGGGGGAAAGAGGAAGAGGGCGAGGGAGAAAGAGTGACGAGGTCAAGAAATAAAGAGGGAGATATATGTAGAGAGGGAGAGATAGAGGAAAAGGAGGGAAAGAGAGAAGGGAAAGAGAGCTAAAGGAAACGAAACATAGGGAGAGGGAGAGAAAGGGAGAGAAAGGGAGAAAGAGAGAGAGAAAGAGAAAGAGAGGGGAAAATGGAAAAAGAGAGGGAAAGAGACATAGAAGGGGGACGAGGGGGAGAGAGAGGAAGGGAGAGAGAGGGTGAGGAAGGGAGAGATAGAGAGGGAGAGAGAGGGAGAGAAAGGGAGAAAGTGAGAGTGAAAGGAGGGAGATGGAGGCGAAGAGAGGGAGAGAGAGGGAGACAGAGAAAAAGGAAGGGGAAGTGAGAGCTAGAGAGAGGAGAGAGGGAAAGAAGGATGGGTAGAGAGAGCCGAATAAGGGATACAGAGAGAGGAAGACAAAGAGGTGGGGAGAAAAGAGAGAGGGAGGGAGTAAAAGAGAGAGGGAGAGAGGGAGCAAGGGATTATGGGAGAGAGATGAAAAAGGAAAGGGAGAGAAGAGAAGAGAGAAGGAGGGAGAAGGGGAGAGCAAGAGCGAGACGAGAGAGAGGGAAGAGAGAAGGAGAAAAGGAGAGAGGGAGAGATAGGGTAGGAGAGAGGGAGAGAAGGGGAGCGAGAGGGGGTAGGAGAGAGGGAGAGAAGGGGAGGAGAGGGGGTAGGAGAGAGGGAGATGGAGAGAGAGGGGGAGAGAGGGAACAAAAGCGAGGTAGGGAGCGAGAGAGTGGTTGAGAGGGAGGGTGAGATAGAGTGGGAAAGAGAGGGGAGACGAGAAAGAGGATGGGGGCGAGAGAGGGAGAGTGAGAGGGGAAGAGAGCTAAAAGAAAGGATAGAAAGGGGGAGAGAGGGATGGAGAGATAGAGAGGGAGTGAGAGAGAGGAAGAGAGATATAGAGGAAGAGACATAAAGAGGGAGATAGAAGAGAGAGAGACGAGGAGAGATAAGGGAGAGAGGGAGAGAAAGAGAGAGAGATGAAGAAAGAGGTAGAGGGAGAGGAGAAAGAGGGAAAGAGATAGAAAGAGGGACAAGGAGAGAGGGAGAAATGGAATGAGAGGGAAAGAGACAGATAAAGGGGGAGGGAGAGTGAGAGAGAGAGAGAGCGAGGTAAGAGGGTGAAAAGCAATGAGAGGGAGAGTGAGTGTGAAGGAGAAAAGAGAGAGAGAGGGAAAAGAGAAGAAGAGAGTGGGAGAGAGAGATAGATAGTGAGGGAGATAAGGTGAGAGAAAACAAGAGAGAGAGGGAGTAGGGAGGTAGGCGGATAGGAAGAGAGGGGAGGGAGAGAGAGGAAAAGAAATAGGGAGAGAAAAGAGAAAGAGAGAGGAAAGGGATAAAGAGTAGAAAGAGAGAGGAGAAGAGAGAGATATTAAGGGAGAAGGGGAGAGAGATGTAGAGAGAGTTAGGGATAGAAAGGAACGAGAGAGAAATAGAGAGGACAAGAGAGAGAGATGGAAAGGGGAGAGAGAGGGAAGGGAGGGAGGTAAATAGGGAGCAAGGAGAGAGAGGGAGAGTGGGAGAGAGAGATAAAGAGAAAGAAAGGGGAGAGAGGTCGGGAAGGAAAGAGGGTGAGGGAGAGAGCATGACCGAGAGAGGGACATAAAGGGGGAAAAATGGAGAGAGATAGATAGGACAAGAGAGATAGAAGGAAAGGGGAGAGAAGGGGAGGGAGGGAGAAAGGGAGAGGGAGAGGGGAGAGAATGAGACCAAGATGGAGAGGAGGAGAGAGAGAGGGAAAGTGCATGATTAAGAGAGGAAGAGAAAAGGGGAGAGGGGGAGAGAGGGAGAGGGTAAGGGAGGGAGGGAGAGAAGAAGAAAGGTGGATGGAGAACGAGAAAGAGAGACAAAGAAGGAGAGTTAGAGAAGGCAATGGAGAGAGTGAGAGAGAGGGAGAGAGGGAGGTAGGGAGAGTGAGAGGGGGAGAAAAGGAGAGAGGGAGATAAAAGATTAGGACAGAGGAAGATAGAGGGGAATAGGGAGAGATAGATATAGAAGGGGAGAGGGAGAGGGAAAAAGGAGAAAGGAAGAGGAAGAGAGGGAAATAGAGAGAGGGAAAAAGAGAGAGATGGAGAGATTGAAAGAGAGGTAGTGAGAGAGAGACATAGGGGGAGGGAGGGTGAGAGATGTTAGGAGAGAGGAAGGAAGGAAGAGACGAAGATTGGAGAGAGGAAGAGAGAGAGAGAGCGATGGGAAGGAGGAGAGGGAGGAAGGGAGTGGGGGAGAGAGGAAGGGGGAGAGAGATAGAGGGAGAGAATGGGAGAGAGAGACAGACATAGAGAGAGGGAGAGGGAGTGAGAGAGGGAGAGAGGAAGGGTGGGAGGAAGGGAGGGAGAGAGAGTGAGAGGGAGAGAGGAAGAAGGAGAGAGGGGGAGATAGTGGTTGTAACCCCCATAAAGTCCTTAACCATATAAATATGCGTACAAGGATATTCGTATGTAAATACATTGAGCAAGGGTGTGATTTATGTGCCATTTTCATGTTTTGGTGATTTTATTATGAGAAATTAGGGGATGAATTTTTAGGTGATTTAGCTAATTACCATTTAGTTTCTCTAGTATATATATATGGAACATATCATACAAGTGAGAGAGGTGTTTAACATTTGAAGAATGCTGGAATTTTGGGAAGGAAATTATCGTATTATTTGGGGAAGAAAATTTCAAAATTTCGAGAGGGGAAGTTGTCTAGTTAACGGAACTAAACTAGCTTAAGGGACTTATCTTTAGCAAATAATTAGACACCTAAGCCTTCATTTAATGCAATGGAAGCCAACTCATTCCTTTGACTCAGCCAAACCCGCCACTTGCCTCTCTTAGTCACCATTTACTTTACGCTTGATAAATTAAATCAAGACACATGTAAACTAATTAAAATGCACGAAAAATAAACCATATAATTATTTATTGTTATGGAATATGTAAGGAATGGTTGATATGTTGCTTATTAAGTTTGGAGAGCCTTATGCATGGTTATGTTTGTGTATTGATAGGTTTGATTGAAAGAATAGGGGCTTGATCGAAACTTGGTGGACTAAACTACGATTGATATGAACTTGGACAAATTAAAATAGAAAGGAAGAAAAATTGAATTTTAGGGTTTTTCTTAAGGTGACTTTCGGCCAAAATGGGAAAGATGCACCTTGTTGATACTTAAGGACGTAAATTTTAATGGTGAAAAAATTAAGTTTTATTATTCATTTTGAACAAAAATGGTAACTTCATATAAAATCAAAGAACATTTCTTGCAAAGTTAAGAGACCCATTCAACCCAAACTTAGGAAAAATAGGGTTTTGGGTTCCATTAAATTAATTTGATAAGTAATGGTTCAATTAGGTCCAAATAGGAATAAAATTGAAATTAGAAAGGTAAGCTTGCCAAAGAAATTGAGAATTTGACTTAAGAACTAAATTCGGCCTAAAAGTGTTAAAATCGGGCTAGAAGGTAGCATTATACCTTAACATGTTGAAAATCGATCCAAATGTTAATAACTATGCAATTCAAGTGTGGAACAATTTAACAACGAGATGTACTAAAGGAAACAAAAGGGAATTATTCACGTGCATAATTAGATCCATGACTCGACCAATACCATTTGTCGATATTTAACTCTAACGAAGTGAATATTACGATAAGGGGTATGAGAATGCTCGAAACCCCGTGTGGGTTAGACCTAGGAAAATATATGAAATCGAACCCCGTATAGGTTGGATATGTTTAATATGGTAAATGTAACATCACGTGCATCTTGTGCATTGTAGGGCGAGTTAAGAAAAGTTAATTGATTGAGAATTGATTTACATGGTTAGGTTCGGTAACCTAGCCGGAATAAATGGGTATTAGTGATCCAACTCGTGTGTGTGCTCTAATTTGTGTACTCGCACTCGTTGGGTGATGGATTCCCATTAATAGTGGCTACAACGAGGGATAATTTTGTATTTAACATTAGGTAATTTAGTAATCACAATAGAGGAGACTTACAAATACCCAAGGTACCCGAATTAAAATATATGAGTATGGTGGGGAAGTCCAAAAAACCATTGCATATCACGTGCATCACCCCACTTACTAGCTTCGGCTTACCTCGTTGTTATTTCCATTTTATGACAGGAAAGGGTCAAAGGAGCAAGGATCCTACCGGTTCCTCTTAAAAAGGGCTAATACGTGACACGGATGTAACAAAGTTTATTTTTATTGTAATTTTGGGTTAGGGTGTCGGTGGACATTTTAATGATATTGTAAGTAATTTTTAATTTCTTTCATTGCATTTATTAATGTTATGTAATGTACTATACATGTTTCATTATATAATGTGCCCTTAATGTATGAGCACGTACGAATTAGGCATTAAGCTAGGAATTGGTCGTGTCGGCATGATGCATTTCTCGCATGGCCACTCCTTTTTGGCTAATTAGCGAGTGGGTCGGGGAGGAGGCGCCATAGTGGCGAGAAGGGGGAGAGGGAAAAGAGGGGAGGGAGAGAGGGAGAGAGAGAGGGAGTGAACAAGAGGGAGAAATGAAGGGAGAGAGAAAAAGAGAGAAGAAGGGGGAGAGAGGATGAGAGAGAGATTAGAGAGGGAAAATAAGAGAGAGGGAGAGAGAATGAGAGGGGAGAGAGAGAGGGAAACAAGGGGAGAATAGAGAAAGAGAGAGGAAGAGGGATAGAGAGTAAAAAGAGAGAGGAAGAGAGAGATATTAAGGTAAAAGGGGAGAGAGAGATGGAGAGAGAGTAAGGGATAGAGAGGGACAGAGAGGCCGTGACGCCCCCACCTTGGTTCACTCTCTATTACCTAAATAGGAGTAACTAGGTGAGGTGCGTCACATTGACATGACCAATTTCTGAATTTACCTTAAACACATGTGTGTTTATACATTAAGGACTTATCATACAATAGAATGTGACCAAGACAATTTACATAATATTAACAAAATAGTGGAAGAAATTACAAAATTTATTTACAATACCATCAAAATATTCATTGACATCCCAACCCCAAAGTTGCAAATAAACAAAATAAAATCCCCTAAGGTTTATGTCACCCCTAAGCCCTTTTAGAGGATTCGACGAGTGTCTTTATTGGTACTACAATCAACGCTACCTGTCATAACATGCAAATAATAACGAGGTGAGCCGAAGCTTAGTAAGTAGGGTGATGCACGTGATATGCAATGAGGTTTTGTTTCTCATTCTACCCATCCATTTTTAATTCGGGTACCCTAGGTATTAGAAAGTCTACCTGTTCCATCTCTCGGTGATCGCATTATCACTTACTCGCTCTATTACTCTCTCTCATTGATCTCATTATCACCTACTACTCACAACGAATTACCCCTCGTTGTAGCACATAGTTAGCAAAATCATCCTCGCTTAATGATGTTAGTAATAGAGCACACACATGGTTTCATGCTCGTTACCCGTTTCATTAAATTCGGTTACCAAACCGTTTTATCCGATGACTCGGTGATGTTTCTCAATTTCATATCACCTCCGAATGCACGTGATGCATATGGTATTATGTTTAACACATTCGAATAATTATGCTATCACCATTTTCTTCTCGGATCGTTCCCATGTCCGATGCACACTCGGGACTTCACGGGTGTTTCATGTACCATTTAAAGTATTCAAAATGAGAATATAAATTCCATTCATTGGTAGCATTCATTACATAAATCTACTTCATACTTATAAGTGTTTCCTTTTCGTGTACCGATTACGTCTAGGCTTGGATTTCGATGTATAACTTAGGGTATGAGACTCGGTTAATCCAAAGGATTTATATGTGACATACTTAAGCTATTTTTTTTTGGTTAATCTAAACATTTAATCTTAGTAGTCGAAGTCAACTCATAAAGGGTCTAGGTTTTAATCTCGATTTTTCTTGAATTCTCTTTTCCATTGCCTTATTTATATGTCTTGTAATCATTAATCTCTACTTGCATTCATCTTCACTTGTTGATCTTCACTCACACAAAAGGGATTCAATGTTAATCATTTTCTCTCCTAGGCCAAATGGTCCCAAAATGAGCAAGAAATTATTTTTCCATTTCTAGGTCACTTCCTGTTTAATGACTTACCAACTCATACTTAGAAGAGTTACCAAGGAGATTTAAACCTTAAGGTCCACCAAGGAACCCAAACTTAGTGATCAAATGTCCAATTTACCTAATGAAGTCCAAAACCCTATTTTTCTCTTAGTTAGGCCGAATGGGTTGTTAAGATGGCCATGGATTGCTTTTTTTTTTTTGTCAAGTGAATTTATTTTCACCCTAAACTATTAACCCATTCCTAATTGAGTTACCATGATATTATAGGCCCTTAATTTCCCCAAAAGATCAATTCTTTCCCCATTTTCCTCACTTGGCGTAATGGTTTTAGCCTAGGGAAACTCTAAAAGTGTATTCCTTTTTCTTTCCAAGTTAAGCTTACTAAACCTAGGTTAAGTTCAATCCATTTGGTCCATACCCTTTTTCTTTCTTTTTTCCTTTCCAACCCATCCACACATTTAAGCCTATCAAACAAGCTTTTCCTAACAACAAAACATATAAATCCATCACAATTTAGCAAGCCCTAACACCAACACAAACAACCATAGCAATCCATGGACAAATTATTACAAACCCATGAAATAAACACTAAAAAAAATAACTTAAAAAAAAATAACATAAGACATTAATCAACCAAAAATGGAACCTACTTACCTTGCTTGAATTTCCTAAAGGTTGGTTAGGCTTTCCCTTCTTTCTTTTCTTTCTTTTTCTTTTTTTCTTTTCCTTTTCACTTCTTCTCTTGTTTACCATTTTTCTCTCCCAATTTTGGTGGCTACTACTGCCTAAAAATTTCTTATCATTTGCACTCTTTCTATATATTTATACATGCTTAAAGTCTTGGTCTAAATAATTGTACAAATGGCTTGATTTAATTTGGAAGAGTGGAAAGTTAATGGTGAGTCATGAGAGAGAGGTGGCAGATTTGAGAAGGTTAGAGTGTGCTTGGCCTTAATTTATTTAATGCATTGCTTAGGCTTCTAAAAAAATATTAGGTTAAATATAAACCCTAATTAACTTGATTCAAGTAAATAAACATAGTTTCCTTCATGAAACTTCAGAAATTTCCTTTCTTAAAACTCGGGAATTCCTTGTCTATTCTTTTCCCAAAAATTCCAAGCAGTGATGCTTCAAGATCAGCCTATACTAAAATGCCATAAATCTTTATATATAGGTATAAAAATCATAAACTTTTATAGAGAGATAGTAAACATATAGACGAACAACTTTTATTCTCTAAGTTTTACCCAAAAACCACTCTAAAGTTGTCAAACAAATCACACAAAGTTCAAGCGTAATATAGTCCTCATAACACTAATCAAGCACATTGATTTTGATTTATTTATTTATTATTATTATTATTACTTTTTTTATGAGGATTACAATTCTCCCCTCCTTAAAATAAATTTCTTCCTTGAAATTCACTCATACAAATAGTTTTGGGCATTTGTCTCTCACTTCTTCTTCCCGTTCCCAAGTCAATTCTTCGAGGTCATGATTTTCCCACGTAATCTTAACCAAACCAATTTTCTTATTCCCGATTCATTTCACTCGTTTATCCAGGATTTGGACTACTCTCTCCTTGTATGTTAAGTCTACAGCGAGGTTCGGCGACTCCAACTCCAAAATCTGCTTTGGTTCTTCGATACACTTTCTTAATATAGACACATGGAATACACTATGTACTACTCTAATGATAGTGGTAGCGACGGACAATACACCTTATCGCCTACTCGGCCCGATATCTCAAATGGTCCAATATATCACGGACTTAGCTTTTCTTTCTTTCCAAATTGAAGTACGCCTTTCATCGGTGATACCCGTAGGAATACATAGTCACCAACTTCGAATGCTAGATCCCTTTGCATCTTGTCTACGTAATTCTTCTATCTACTTTGAGCCATTTTTAATCATTGGTGAATATTATTCACCACTTCAATCATTTTTTGCACCAGCTCTAGTCCCGACAACTTCCTTTCCCCTATCTCATCCCAAAGCACGAGAGATCTACATTGACGTCCATACAAAGCTTCATAGGGAGCCATCCCAATTGAAGTTTGGTAGCTATTGTTATACTTAAATTCAGCTAAATGTAGATATCTCTCCCATTTTTTTACCAATCCATAATGCATATGCGCAGCATATCCTCAAGAATCTAGATCACTCATTCTAACCGTCCATCATTTTACGAATGATAAGCCATGTTGAAGTTTAGCTTCATACCCATGGCCTTGTGTAGACTCTTCCAAAATGCTAAGGTGAATCTAAGATCTTGATCCGAAACAATTGAGATTGGGATCCCATGTAGTCTTACAATTTTGTCAAGATACAACTAGGCGTATTGGTTCCGATTATAGGTGGTTTTGATCGGAAGAAAATGCATCGATTTGGTCGATCTATCAATGATCACCCAAATGGCATCCAACCCCCTTTCCAATCTTGTCAATCCCATAATGAAAACCATAGTTATATGCTCTCACTTTCATTCCGAAATCGCCAATGGTGTTAACATTCTCGAGGGTCTTTGATGTTACGCCTTCACGTATTGACAAAGTTGACAACTTACCATAAAATTAGCTACATCTTTCTTCATTTTGGACCACTAATAACATTGTGGCAAGTCTCAATACATCTTTGTGCTTCCCATGTGTATTGAATAAGGAGTTGAGTGCACTTCTTTTAATATCTCTTCTTTCACATCTTATACCGAGGGAAGACATAACCTCCCTTTAAATCTAATTACGCCTTTATCATCTATCACAAAATCAAAGTCCTTCTCCACCTCTATATTTTTCTTCAAGTCATTCGGTTTTCGTTCATTTGCTCGTTGCATCCGAATTCTTACCTACGGAGTTGGCTTGATTAATAAAGCCGATAAAATGTTCTCGTGGCCTTTAGGAATTATCTCCAATTCCAGCTTTTATCGATCTCTCACTATCGATGGTCGTATTACTTGTATCATGGCTATCGATTTTGTACTTAAGGCATTAGCAACAACATTATCTTTGCCTAGTTGATAATTGATTATACGAGTTATAATCCTTAACCAGCTCTAACCACCTCCTTTGCCTCATGTTCAAGCACCTTTTGTGTGAAGATATATCATAGGCTTTTATGATTCATATATATCTCACACTTGGCCTCATACAAATAGTATCTCTAGGATTTTAGGGTAAAGACTATCACTGCTAGCTCTAGATCATACGTTGGATAATTCCATTCATATTCCTTGAATTGTTACGATGCATAGGTGACTACCTTCCCATTCTACATCAACACCGCTCCTAGCCCATTTTTAGAAGCATCACTATACACCATAAGGTTTCCGGCCTCGGACGGGATAGTCGACACTAGAGCCATGACTAACCATCATTTCGGCTCTTGAAAACTCTCCTCACAAGCATTTGTCCACTAGAACTTACTACTCTTTTTTATCAAGTTGGTAAGAGGCCTAACTATCTTAAAGAAGCCTTTAACAAATCTTTGGTAATAACCGACCAACACTAAGAAACTCCATACCTCCATTACACTCTTCAAGGTAGGCCAATTCCGAATAGCCTCAACTTTCTTCGAATCTATCGTTATGCCCTCCTTCGTTACCACATGGCTTAGAAAAGCCACTTACTCTAGCCAAAATTCACACTTCTTGAATTTGGCATACAACTACTCGCTCTCTTAGCATCCGCAAGGTGGCCCTTAAATGCTCCCTATGCTCCTCCTTATTTCGAGAGTAAACTAGGATATCATAGATGAATACGATGATGAACTTATCTAGGAATTCTTTAAAGACTCAATTCATCAAGTCCAAGAAAGAGGTCGGAGTGTTAGCCATCCCAAATGGCATTACTAGGAACTCATAGTGTTCGTATCTTGTTCTAAATGTCATTTTCTTCACATCTTTTGATCTCACCCTCAATCGATGATACCCCGATTGTAAGTCTATTTTGGAAAATGCTACTACCCTTAAATCATCAATCGAGGGTAACGGGTACTTATTCTTAATCGTCACCTAATTCAATTCCTAATAGTCAATACATAGCCTTAGGGTACCATCCTTTTTTTGCACGAATAGTACTCGGAGCTCCCCAAGGTGAAGAACAAGGGCATACGATCCTTTTTCCAATAAGTCCCGTAATTATACCTTCAACTCTTTCAATTCAACTGGGCCCATTCTATAGGGAGTCTTAGAAATCGAGTTGTGCTCGGCTCTAGCTCTATCTCAAATTCTATCTCCCTCTCCGGTGGCAACATAGTCAAATTTTCTAAAAATACATCTAGATACTCTCGCACGACTTCTATATCGATCAGTTTCAATTTTTGTTTTGCTCGGCTATCAACCACATGCGCTAGGTACCCCATATACCCCTTTCCTAGCATTTTTCAAGGCTTGATGGCTGAAATGATCGGTGTAGTTCGAAGCTTCAAATTAACCTTAAACTCTAACCGTCGACTCCCAAGTAGATCAAAAGTTATCCTTTTTCCTCGACAGTCTATGTTGGCACCATGTTTTGTTAGCCAGTCCATCCCCAAGATCAAATCAAAATCCTAAAGGTCAAACACTATCAAATCGGCTTCTAACTTCCTATCTTCAATATGTACCGGACACTTTTTAACCACACTCGTCGATTCCATAATTACACCAAAAGGAATCACCATAAGATATCTTACGGCTAATGTCTCGATTTGACTCCTAGGCTTTTTACTAATGTATTTGATATAAAAGAATGTGTAGCAATGGAATCAATCAAAACATATGCAATCAAGCCAAGGATTGAGACATTACCATGAATTACTACCGTATTCCTCCGATCCGCCTCTTCCCGTATCATAGTATACACCCGAGCAGTGTATTTTTCCCGGTCCTAATTTTTGTATCCGAGGACAGTTATAGGCTATGTGTCCTTGCTTCGACAAACATAACGGACCCTCAAATCTAGTCGGCACTCCCCATGTGGAATCTTCCACGTTAATTGCACCGGGGTGGATTGCCCATCATTGATCTTAGCTGGCCGCTCAACGCTAGTCTCGGGACATAAGGTACTAGTTTGGTGGCTCGAGTATTCCTTTGGCCACCACTTCGATTGAAATTCCCGGCGGTCCCCGCCTTACTAGACCCGACGATGAGGCTCTCGATCTAAACACTTGCCTCTTCTGTCGCACCTTCCTTATAATCTCTTTCGATCCTCATCGCCTATCATCGTTTTATCAACCATTTCGAGAAGGTATTAGTGATAAAAATTCGAACCATACTTCATACTCGGGATTTAACCCTATCGAGAATCTATTCTTTTTCATATTTTCGCCCTAGCAATGAATGGGACAAATCTACAACCTTATTCAAACTTTTGTACATATTCACGTACCGAGATCCCATCTTGCTTTATTAGTTCTAAGAAGTTCCGAATCTTCTTAGCCCTTACATCCGCAATGAAGTATTTATTATTGAAGAGCTCCTTAAATCCTTCCCAAGTCAAAGTCGGCACGTCTACGATTAGCCGTGTGCTCTCCCACCAGTGCAAGCATCCTTAGTTAGCATAAAAATAGCACATGATACTCACTCATTGTTGGTGAATTACAAGTATTCGAATATTGCTTCTAATGACTTAATCCATTCCTCTACTATCATTGGGTTAACACCCCAAGAGAATTCCCGAGGACTCATCTTCCGAAACCTCTCTATCGCATCATTCCTATCGTCGGGGTGGCAGAGGTGGAGACTCGCCGATCCATAGCCGGGAGCCGTCTCATTTGCTCCGTATGGTCTTATTGCTATTATCGTATTGCTTGTTGTTGTTGCTACATCATGTCCATCATGCGAGTTAAAGTGTCTTACCGATTTTTATTGTGATCATTGGAGGTCCTTCCACCTCCTCGTTTTTGTTGGTTCCGTTCTTGGCATGCTTGGACTTTGTACATGCCATGTTATGTCCATGTTAGTTTTGGTATAAAAAATAATATATACTATAAATTATCCATTTACGTGTGAAATTATAGCTATTTATATACATACCATTTCATACATAACGAGTGTTTACAAGCACTTTTACCTTCTAAAAGTTTTTATACTCTATTTATAATCAAAAGTGTACTTTTTTTTAAATCAAGAAATACACAACAAGTACTACATTGCGTGATCGAGTTATGATCTATTATGTCCAACCAACATATTGGACGTATCGTGGGAAGGAGTGCTCAACCCTCCACCGATCAATAACATCATCCGATGCAATGCATACTATCTCACAAGCGAGGGGCAATGGTAGACCTTAGCTATACATCAATCGGGTACGGGTATGGGTTTGCCTAACCCGTACTAGAAGGAAGGCTCGAACCAAGTCTTGATAACAAAATCAACCTATCAATCTTTCCTAAACCTCATCTAGCAATCGCCGATCTCTCGATAAAAGAGTTTGACGCATAGTCGATCGCAAGAAATCCATACTATGGTACTCGTTCGAAAGAAGCATCGGCGAATGTTATTCGCCGAATCGAGTCATACACCCTAGTGATGTGGGCTACTATATCCCGATCTAGGGTCATAGTCGAGTCGTTTAGTTCAGCCGGTAGGTAGCTAGGGTGGCCCGTTGTTGGCACATCCTAGCAAGGCGAGGTGTACAAAATAAATACGACATCTATAGAAACAATAATTATTAGTATTAAGATTTTTAGAACACAATTATACCGAAGCATGAAAATCACATAATAATAGTCATACACATCGATCCTCGAGCTCGAGTGGCACTTAAAGCTCTACACGGTTAACTAAATCATAGCTCCGATACCACCATGTGACACCCCCACCTCGGTTCACTCTCTATTACCTAAATAGGAGTAACTAGGTGAGGCGAGTCACGCCGACACGACCAATTTTTGAATTTACCTTAAACACATGTGTGTTTATACATTAAGGACTTATCATACAATAAAATGTGACCAAGATAATTTACATGATATTAACAAAATAATGAAAGAAATTGCAAAATTTATTTACAATACCATCAAAATATTCATTGACACCCCAACCCCAAAATTACAAATAAACAAAATAAAATCCCCTAAGGTTTATGTCACCCCTAAGCCCTTTTAGAGGATCCGGCAGTTGTCCTTATTGGTACTACGATCAACGCTACCTATCATAACATGCAAATGACAATGAGGTGAGTCGAAGCTTAGTAAGTAGGGTGATGCACATGATATGCAATGAAGTTCTATTTCCCATTCTACCGATCAATTTTTAATTTGGGTACCCTAGGTATTAGCAAGTCCGTGCATTCCATCTCTCGGTGATCGCATTATCACCTACTACTCTATTACTCTCTCTCGGTGATCTCATTATCACCTACTACTCACCCTCGTTGTAGCACACAGCTAGCGAAATCATCCCTCGCTTAACGATGTTAGTAATAAAGCACACATATGGTTTCATGTTGTTACCCATTCCATTTAGTTCGGTTACCAAACCGTTTTATCTCATGAATCGGTGATGTTTCTCAATTTCATATCACCCCCAAATGCACGTGATGCATATGGTATTATGTTTAACACATTCGACTAATTATGCTACCACCATTTTCTTCTCGGACCGTTTCCACTTTCGACGCACACTTGGGACTTCACATGTGTTTCATGTATCATTTAAAGTATTCAAAATGAGAATACAAATTCCATTCTTCGGTAGTATTCATTGCATAAATCTACTTCATACTTATAAGTTTTTCCTTTTCATGTACCATTACGTCTAGTCTTGGATTTTTGGTGTATAACTTAATGTATGAGACCGGTTAATCCTAAGGATTTATACGTGACATACTTAAGCTAAATTTTTTTTCTTAATCCGAATATTAAATCTTAGTAGTCTAAGTTGACTCATAAAGGTTCTAGGTTTTAATCTCGATTTTTCTTCAATTTTGTTTTTCCATTACCCTATTTATATGTCTTGTAATCATTAATCTCTACTTGCGTTCATCTTCACTTCTTCATCTCTACGTACACAAAAGGGATTGAATGTTAATAATTTTCTCTCCTAGGCCAAATGGTCCCAAAATGAGCAAGAAATTATTTTTCCATTTCTAGGTCACTTCCTTTTTAATGACTTACCAAATCATACTTAGAAGAGTTACCAAGGAGATTTAAACCTTAAGGTCCACCAAGTAACCCAAACCTAGTGATCAAATGTCCAATTTACCTAATGAAGTCCAAAACCCTATTTTTCTTTTAGTTAGGCTGAATGGGTTGTTAAGATGGCCATGGATTGCCTTTTTTTTTTGTCTAGTGAATTTATTTTCACCCTAAACTATTAACCCATTCCTAATTGAGTTACTATGATATTGTAGGCCCTTAATTTTCCCAAAAGATCAATTCTTTCCCCATTTTCCCCACTTGGCCGAATGGTTTTAACCTAGGGAAACTCTAAAAGTGTATTCCTTTTTCTTTTCAAGTTAAGCTTACCAAACCTAGGTTAAGTTCAATCCATTTGGTCCATACCCTTTTTCCTTCCTTTTTCCTTTCCAACCCATCCACACGTTTAAACCTATCAAACAAGCTTTGCATGACAAAAAAACATATAAATCCATCATAACTTAGTAAGCCTTAACACAAACACAAACAACCATAGCAATCTATAGAAAAATTATTACAAACCTATGAAATAAACACTGAAAAAAAAACTTAAAAAAAAATAACTTAAGACCATAATCAACAAAAAATGGAACCTACTTACCTTGCTTGAATTTCCTAAAGGTTGGTTAGGCTTTTCCCTTCTTTCTTTTCCTTTCCTCTTTCTCTCTTGTTTATCGTTTTTCTCTCCCAATTTTGGTGGCTATGGCTGCCTAAAAATTTCTTATCATTTGCACTCTTTCTATATATATATACATGCTTAAAGTCTTGGTCTAAGTAAGTATACAAATGGCTGGATTTAATTTGAAAGAGTGGAAAGTTAATGGTGAGTCATGAGAGAGAGGTGGCGATTTGAGAGGGTTAGAGTGTCCTAGCCTTAATTCATTTAATGCATGCTTAGGCGTCTAAAAAAACATTTAGGTTAAATATACACCCTAATTAACTTGATTCAAGTAAATAAACATAGTTTTCTTTATGAAATTTTAGAAATTTCTTTTCTTAAAACTCAAAAATTCCTTGTCCATTCTTTTCCAAAAATTCCAGTAGTGATCCTTCAAGACTAGCCTATACTAACATGGCTATAACTCTTTATATATAGGCCTAAATATCACAAACAATTATAAAGAGCTAGTAGACACATAGACAAATAATGTTTATTCTTTAAGTTTGGCCTAGAAACCACTATAAGTTCCTCAAATAAATCACATAAAATTCAGAGCGTAATATAATCCTCAGCACACTAGTTATCACACTGATTTTGATTTATTTATTATTATTATTATTATTTTTACGGGGGTTACGAGAGGGAGAGGGAGAGAAATAGAGAGAGAAAGAGAGATAGTGAGAGAGAGATACAAGAGGAGGGAGGGTGAGAGAGATATTAGGAGAGAGGGAGGGAGGAAAAGAGGGAGATAAGAGAAAGGAAGAAGAAGGGGAGGAGGAGAGGGAGGGATAGGGATTAGTAGGGAAGAGAGGAGGGGAGTGAGAGAGAGAGAGAGAGAAGAAGAGTTAGAGAGTGGGGGAGAGTAAAAGTGGAAGGGAGAAAGGGAGATAGAGGAAGAGGGAGAGAGAGAGAGAGAGAGGTGAGAGCATGAAAGAGGAAGAAGAGAAGAAAAGAGAGTGAAAGGGAGAGATAAAGGGAGAGAGGAAGAGTATTGTAGGGAAAGAAGAGCTCTATCTCCCCTTTTGCCTCTTCCTCAATCTCACTCTCTACCTTTCTCTATCTTCCTCTCTCCCTCTCCCTTTCGCCTCTCCCTATCTCCCCATGTTTCCCTTTTCTCCCTCTCCATATTTCCCTCTTTCTTCTCTTTATCTCCCTCTTCCTCCCCTTCCTCTCCCTCTCTCTCCTTCCTATTCCCTCTCTTATCTCTCTTTCTCCCTTTCTCTCTCTTCCCCTCCCTTTATCCCCCTCTCCCTTTATCCCTCCCTCAATCTCTCCCACCCTCTCTCCCTTTTCTCCCTCTTTATCTCCCTCTCTCCTTCTATCCTCCCCTCTCTATCTCTTTATCTCCTTTTTCTCCCTCCCTCTCCCTTTCTCCCTTTCTCTCTCTCCTCCCGACTCTCTCCCACCTTCTTCTCTTTCTCTGCCTCTCTCCCTATCCCTCTCTCCCTCTTTCTTTTCCCTCTCCCTCTTCCTCTATCTTTATCTCTCTTAATTTTTCTCCCTCTCTCCCTCTAACTCTTGATTCTCTTTCCTCATCTCCCCGACTCTCCCCTCTCTCTCCCTCCCCTCTCTTTCTCTCTCCCTCTCCCTCTCCCTCTCCTTCTCTATATCTCTCTTCATCTCCCTTTCTACCTTTCCTCTCTCCCCTCTCTTTCTCTCCCTTCTTCCATCACTCTTTCTCTCTCCTTCTCACTACTTATCTCTCCCTCTCTCTATCTCTTCCTCTCTCTATCCTCTTTCTCTCTTTTTCTCTATATCCTTCACTCTTATGCCCTCCCTCCCTCCCTACCTCTATTACTCTTCCTCTCCCTCTCTTCCTCTTTCTCTCTCCCCTCTCTTTCTCTATCCCTCTCTCTCTCTTTTCTTTTACCTCTCTCTCCCTCTCTCTCTTACTCTCCTTCTCACCTTTTTTATCACTCTTACCCTCTCTCCACCCTCTCCCTCTCCCTTTCATCCTTCTCTATCCTTCTCTCTCTACCTTTCCCTCTCTTCTTCTCTCTCATCCTCTCTCTCCCTCTATCCCTCTCCATATCCTTCTCTCGCCCTTTCTTCATCTCTTTTGCCCTTTGTCTCTCTCTCCCACCCTTTATACCTCCCTCTGTCCCTCTCTCCCCTTAGTCTCTATCTCACTCCCTCCCTTTCCCTCTCTCCCCTCCCTCTCCCACTCTTTCTCGACCCCTCGAGGGGGAAGGAGGAAGGGTAAGAGAGTGGGAGGGCTGAAGAGAGAGGGAGAAAGGAAGAGAATGTAAAAGGGAAAAAGGAGAGAGAAATAAGGATCGAGGAAGGGTAGAGAGAAAGAAGGGATTAGGAGAGGGAGATAGGAAGGGGAGAGAGGAAGAGGGAGGTAGGAAGGAAGAGAGGGAGCGAGAGGGAAATAGAATAGAAGGAAGGGAGTGAGTGAGTGAGAGAGAGATAAAATAGGAGAGAGAGAAGAAGAGATTAGATAGAGAGAAAGAGGGTCAAAGATAAAGGGGGAGACGGAGAGGGAGTGGGAGAAAGAGAGAGAGATTGAGAGAAGGGAAAGAAAGGAAGAGAGGGAAAGAGGGAGAGAGAGGGAGGGAGATTGGGAGAGGGAGAGGGGAAGGAAGAGATGATGGGAGAGGAGATAGAGAGAGTGAAGGAGAGAGAGAGCGAGGTACAAAAATAGGATAGAGAGTTAGAGAGAGCAAGAGAGAAGGGATAGAGAGGGACATAAGGAGAGGGAAGGTAGGGAGAAGGAGGGTAAGAGAGAGAAAGGGGTGAACAGAAAGGGAGATGCGAAGGAAGGAGAAAGGGGAAGAGAGGGAGAGAGAAGGAGGGAGATTAGGAGAGAGAGGGAAAGATTAAGAGTGCGAGTAGGAGAGAGGGAGAGAGAGATATGGAGTGTTAAATAAAGAGAGGAAGAGATATATATAGATATAGATAGAGAGAGATTAGGGGAGGAAGGGGAGGGATAGGGAGGTAGGAAGAGGGAGAGAGAAATAAGGATAGGTGAGGGATAGAGAGGAGACATAAAAAGGGCGATAGGAAAGGAAGAGAAAAAAGGAGGGAGGGGGAGGGAGAGGATAAGATATGTGATGGGAGAGGAAGAAAAAAATAAAGATATGGGGAGGAAAGGAGAGGGAGAGAGAAATAAGGACGGGAGAGGGATGTAGAGAGCGACATAGAGAGGGAGATATGAAAAGGAAGATAGGGATTAAATTATAAAGAGGAGGAGAAACAAGCATAAAGAGAGAGAGGGAGATAGAGCAAGGGAGGTATTGAGAGAGATAGAAGGTAGAGAGGGAGAGAGATAGAGAGGGAAAGAGAGAGAAAGAAATAGAGTGAGAGAGAGGGGAAAAGAAATATAAAGAGGGAGAGGAAGAGTGAGAGAGAGGGTAGAAGGAGGGAAAAAAAGGGAGAGAGAGAGATTGGGAGTGGGAGAGGGAGAGAGGAAGAAGGAGAGAGGGGGAGATAAAGGTAGAGAGGGGGAGAGGGGAGAGAGAGGGAGGGAGAGAGGAAGGGAGAGATGAGTGAGCAAAAAGGGGAAAAGGAGGGAGAGATAAAAAGAGAGAAAGAGGGAGAGAGAGGGTAAGAGAGAGAAAGGAAGGGAAAGAGGGAGAGGAAGGGAGTAGAGAAGGTGAGAGAGATTAAGAGAGGGAGAAGGAGAGAGAAGGAAAAGAGATAGAGGGAGAGAGGGAGAGAGAGAATGAAAGAGAGAGAGAGAGAGGGTGAGAGGGGGAGAGAGATAAGGGGAGAGAAGAAGAGAGCGAGAGAGGGAGGGACAAAGCAAGTGAGTAAGAGAGGGAGGAACAGAGCAAAAGAGTGCAAGAGAGGGGAGGGAAAGAGTGAGAGAGAGAGCTAGAGAGAGGGAGAGAAGGAAAGAGAGGGAGAGTGAGAGAGGGAGAGGGAGATAGAGAAAGAGGGAGAGGAAGAGGGAGAGAGGTAGAGAAAGGGAGAGGGAGAGGGAAAGGGAGTGGATAGGAGGGAGCGAAAGAGAGAGAGAGGGAGAGAAAAGGAGAGGGGTAGGAGCAAGAGTGATGGAGAGTGAAAAGGAGAGAGATAGAGGGAAAGAGAAAGAAGGAAAGTACGAACAACGTAGAGAGAGAATGAGAGGGAGGGAGGGATAACGTGAGGGAGGGAGAGATAAAGGGAGAGGGGGAAAGAGGGGAGAGAATGGGGAGAGATTAAGAGAGGGAGTGAGAGAGAGAGGTGGAAAAGTGAGGGAGGGAGAGATGAAGGGAGAGAGAGGGAAAGAGGGGAGAGAAAGGAGAGATGTTAAGAGAGTGAGGGAGAGACGAGAGGGAGGGAGAGATAGAGGGAGAGATGAGAGAAAAGGAGTAAGAAAGGGAGAGACAAGGGTAGAGAGAGATTAAGAGGGATAGAGAGATAGTAGGGGAGAGAGATAAGGAGGGAGAGAAAGAAAGGGTTATGTTGGGATAGGAGAAAGAGAGCGAGAGAGGATGAGAAACTTAGAGAGAGTTATATAGGGAGAGGGGTGAGAGAAAAGGAGAAAGATCCGTAGAGAGGGAGGGAGGGAGGGAGAGGGAAAGGGAAAAAGATGGAGAGGGAGGAAGATGGATAGAGAGAGGGAGGGAGAGAGGGTGGGAGAGGGAGAGAGAGGGAGAGAGATAGAAAGGGAGAGAGGGACGGAGATGAACGGAGGAAGAGGGAGAGTGGGGGAAAGGAGAGAGTGAGGAAGGGAGAGGTAGAGGAAGGGAGGGAGGGATATAGAGGAGGGGGAAAGAGGGGAGATAGGTGAGATAGATAGAGAGAGGGGAAAGAGATAGAAGGAAAGAGGGAGGGAAGGAGGAAGAGAAGGAGGGAAAAGAGGGAGAGATGGAGGAAAGTAGGAAAGGGAGAGGAGAGAGAGGGAGAGAGAAAAAGAAAGGAAGGGAGGGAGAGAGAAGGAGAGAGAAAGAATGGGTGAAGGTAGAGGGGAGAGAGAGAATGTTAGAGTGATAGAGAGATAGGGAGAGAGAGGTAGATAGAGATGCAAAGAGGAAAAGAAGGATAAAAGGAGTAGGAATGAGGGGAAGAGAGGGAAAGAGAGGGTGAGTGAGCAAGAAAAGGAGGGAGGGGGAAGGCGAGAGAGAGAGATGGAGAGGAAGAGAAAGGGAGAGGGGGAGAGAGAGGGAGAGGAGAAGGGAGTGAGAGAGGGAGAAAGAGGGAGAGGGAGAGAACATATGAAAGAGAAAGAGGAGGGAGAGAAAGGGAAGAAAAATATGTATAAGAGAGAGTGAGAGAGAGTTAGGGAGAGAGAGATAAAGAAGGAGTGAGAGAGGGAGAGAGGGGGAGATAGAGAAATGAGAGAGGGACCTAGAAAAAGAGAAAGAAGGGAGGGAGAGAGAGGGAGAGTTTAAGAGGGGGAGAGTTTAGGAGAGAAGGAGAGAGGGTGATACAAAGGGACGAAGAGAAAGAGGGGGATAGGGAAAAAGGGAGAAAGGGGTAGAGAGAGATTGATGGAGAGAAGGAGAGAGAGAAGGATAGGGAGATAAAGGGAGGGAGGGGAGAGGGGGAGAGGGAAGAGAGAGGAAAAATGGAAAAAAGAGGGAGATAGAAAGAGATAAGGACGAGCAAACAGTAGCAAGAGAGAGACGGAGAGGGAAAGAGAGGGAGATAAAGAGAGGTAGAGAGGGGGAAAGAGATAGTATGAGAGGAAGAGAGAGAAGTAGAAAGGGATAACAAGGGAAAAAGGAGAGAAAAAATAGAGAGGGAGTTAGAGAGAGAAAGAATGGGAGGGAGAGATGGAGAGAGGGGCGGATGGGGAAAGAGAGAGATATAAAGGGAGAGTGTAAGGGGAGAGAGAGAGGGAGGGAGAGGGGGAGATACAAAGAGAAGGGAGAGAGAAAGAGAGGGAGAGGGAGAGGGAGAGATAGAGAGGGGGAGAGGGAGGGAGGGATAGGGGGAGAAGGAGGGAGGAGGGAGAGAGATGGAGAAAGAGAGATATAGAGGGAAGAAAGAGGGAAAACGAGGGAGAGAGAGTGAGTGAGTGAGAGGGAGGGAGAAATAGAAGGAGAGGGAGATATAGGGGAGAGCTAGATATAAAGAGAGAGAGAGAGAAAGAGAGAATGAAAGAGAGATAATAAAGGGAGAGAGAAAGATAGAAAGGGAGAGGGAGAGGGAGAGGGGGAGGGAGGGAGAGGGAAAGATAGGCGAGAAAGAGAGGGAGGGAGAGAGGGGGAAAGAGAAAGAGAGAGAGAAAAGAGAGGGAGAAGAAAAGAGAAATAGAGGGATAGGGACAAAGTGAGAGGGAAAGAGGGGAGGAAGAGAAAGGGAGACAAAAGGAAAGGCAAGGTGAGGAAAGGATGGAGGAAGAAAGAGAGAAAAAGGGAGAGAGAGAGGAAAGAGGGAGATAGGTAGAGAGAGGGAGAGGGCTAGAGAAGGAAAAAGAGTTGGAGGGAGGGGGAGGGAGAGGGAGAGAGTAAGAAAAAGAAAAAGAGGAGAGATAGGGAGAAAGAGGGGTGAGAAAGGGAGAGAGAGATAAACATACATAGAAAGAAAGGGAGAGTAAAAGAGTGAGAGGAGAGATAAACATACATAGAGAGAAAGGGAGAGTAAAAGAGTGAGAGGAGAGATAGTGAGAGAAAGGGAGAGATAGGGAATGATAAAGAGAGGGAGAGAGAAAAAGAGAAATAGATGAATAGAAAAAAGAGAGGAAGAGAGAGAAGGAGTTAGAGAGGGAGCAAGATGGAGAGGGTAGGAAGGGAGAGAGCTAGGGAGGGAGGGAGGGAGAGAGTGAGGCAGAGAGGGAGAGAAAGGGATAGAGAGAGGGAGAAAGAGTGAGGAAGAGATAAGGGGAGAGAGAGGGAGAGATAGAGAGAGGAGAGAGAGGGAGAGAGAGGGATAGGGAGAGAGATATAAAAAGTGATAGAGAGAGAAAGAGTAGGAGAGAGAGATAAAAGGAGAGGGAGGGAGAGAGAGAGAGGAAGATAGAGATGGATGGGAGAGAGGGAGAGATAAGGGGATGGAGGGAGAAAGGGTGGGAGAGAAGGGAAGAGAAGGACAAAAAGAGAAGAAGGAAGAAGGGGAGAGTAAGAGAGAGAGAGAGAAAGAGGGAAGAGAGTGTGGGAAAGAGGGGGAGAGAGAGGGAGAGATTTTGAGAGAGAGTAGGGAGAGAGAAAGATTAAGGGAGGGAGAAAGAAAGAGATAGGGAGAAGGGAGAGAGACAAAAGAAAGAGACAGAGAGGGAGAGGGAGATAGAAAGGGAGGTAGAAAGGGGAGAGGGAGATATAAAGGGAGAGGGAGAGAGAGGGAGAGGGAGATAAGGAGAGAGGGAGAGATTAAGAAGGAAAGGGGGAGAGAGGGAGAGATATAAAGAGTGAGAGAGGGAGAGAGGGCAAGAGAGTGGGTGTGAGAGGGCGAGTGAGAGTGACGGAGTAAGGGAAAATGAGAGAGATGGATAGAAAGATAGAGGGAGGAAGAGAGGGAGAGAAAGAGAGAGAAAAGAGGAGAGAGGTAAAGTGAGGAAGGAGGGAGAAAGAGAGAGGAAAAGGGAGAGATAGATGGGAAGAGATGGAGTGAGGGGGAGAGAGGGAGAGGGAGAGGAGAGAGAGGGAGAGAAAAGGGAAAAGAGAGGTGGCGAGACAAAGGGAGAGAGTGGGAAAGAGAGAGACGAAAAGAGAGATAGAAGGGGAGATGGGAATAAACAAGAAAGGGAGAGAGAAATAAAGGAAGAGAGTGGGAGAGAGGGTGAGAGTTAAAAAGGGATGGAGGGAGAAAAGGAGATAGAGGTAGGGATAGATAGGGTAGAGGGAGAGAGAGGGAAAGAGATAGAGGGAGGGGGGAGAAAGAGAGGGAAGGGAGAGAGGGTGGGAAAGAGATAGAGAGTAAGAGTGAGAAAGGGATAGAGAGGGAGACAGAGAGATAAAGAAAGAGAGAGAAAGAGGAAGAGAGGTAGAAATAAGGGAAGGGGGAGAGTAAGAAAGAGAGGGAGAGAGAAAAGAGATAGGGAGAGATGAAGAGAGGGAAAGAGAGAAGGGGAAGAGGGTGAGATAAGGGGAAAGGAAAGAAATGGAGATAGAAAGGGAGAGGGGTAAGGAGAGAAATATAGAGGAAGACAGAGAGTGAAAGAAAGGGAGAGAGAGGAGGAGAAATTGAAAGATAAGGAGAGGGAAAGAGGAATACAAAAAGAAAGGTAGAGAAAGGGAAATATATAGATAAGGAAAGATGGAGAGAGATAGAGAGAATGTGAGGGAGACAGGGAGAGGGAGTGAGAGAAGGAGAGAAAGTAAGAGAGGGAGAGAGATAGGAAGAGGGAGAGAGAGAGTGAGAGAGAGAGAACAGAAGAAAAAGGGGGATAAATGGAGAGAGAGAGGAGGAGAATAAGGACAGAAAGGGGGAGTGAAAGGGAGAGGGGCGAGAGAAAGGAGAAAGAGGGTAAGAGTGAGAGAAGGAAGGACATGGAGAGAGAGGTAGAGAGAGTGAATGAGAGATTAGCAAAGAGAGCAAGAGAGAGAGGGGAGAGAGGAGGAAAGAGAGGAGTGAGAGACAAGGAGTGGGGTCGAGAGAGAAAGAGGGAGAGGTAGAGAGAAAAAGAAGGGAGAGGGAGAAAAAGGAGAGGGTGAGAGAGAAGGAAAGAAAGAAAAAGGGTGAGAGAGAAGGGAGAGAGAGATAGAAATAGGGAAGAAGAGAAAAGAGGAGAGGGAGTAAGAGATAGAGATAGAGTGGGAGAGAGAAGGTGTGATCTAGGGTAGAGGGATATATATATAGGAAGAGAGAGAGAGATAGGAAGAGAGAAAAGAAAGGAGAGAGGAGGAGAGATAGTTAGAAAGGGATAGAGGGATAGAGAAAGGGGGAGAGAGAATAGGCGAGTAGGAGAGAAAAAGAGAGAGAACGGGAGAGAAAAAGAGGGGGAAGTGAGAGAAAAAGAGAGGGAGAGAGGAAGATAAATAGAGAGGGCAAGAGAGAGAGGTAGAGATGGAAATAGGTAAGGAGACAAAAAGGGAGAGAGAATGAGATAAAGATAGAGTGGGAGAGAGAGTAAGGGAAAGGGTGAGATAGGGGAGAGAGATTGAGCGAGAGAGAAAAGGATATATATATATATATATTTAGGAAGAGAGGTGAGAGAAAAGGAGAGAGTAAAAAAGAGAGGGAGAGAGTGAGTGAGAGAGGGTAAGGGGGAGAGAGAGATAGAGATAGTGAGGAAATGAGGAAGAGAGAGAGCTATAGTGAGAGGGGGATCAAGAGTGGGATGAGGTAGAGAGGGAGAGGGAGAGAGGGAGAGAAGAAAAAGAGGGGGAAAGAGGGAGAGAGAGGGGGGAAGGGAGAGAAAAGGAGATAGATAGTTGAGAAAGGAAGAGATTAGGAGATAGGGAGGGAGAGAGAGCTAGGAAGAGAGAAGGGTGAGAGGGAGAGAGGAAGAGAGTGGGAGAGGGAGATAGAAGGAGAGAGATGAGGGGGAGAGAGAGGGATAGAGGGGGAGAGAGATAATGAGAGAGAGGAAGAGAGAAAAATAGGGAGAGAAAGGGAGAGGGAGACAAGGAGAGAGGGAGAGATATAGAGAGTGAGAGAGGGAGAGAGAGATAGGGAAAGAGAAGGAGATGGGGTGAGAGTGTGGGAGTGAGAGGGCGAGTGAGAGTGATGGATTAACGAAAAAGAAGAGACACGGATAGAAAGATAGAGGGAGGAAGAGAGGGAGAGAAAGAGGGAGAAAAGAAGAGAAAGAGCGAAGAAGTAGGGAGAGAGAGAGAGGAAAAGGGAGAGATAGATGGGAAGAGATGGAGAGAGGGGGAGAGAAGAAGAGGGAGAGGAGACAGAGGGATAGAAAAGGGGAGAGAGAGGTGAGGAGACAAAGGGAGAGAGTGGGAGAAAGAGACGGAAGGGGAGATGGGGTTAAACCAAGAAAGGGAAAAAGAAACAAAGGAAGAGAGGGGAAAGAGGTGAAAGTTAGAGGGGGATGGAGGGAGAAAGGGAGAGAGAGGGAGAGAGAGGGGAGAGAGAGGGAGAGAGAGGGAGAGAGAGTGGGAAAGACATAGAGAGTGAGAGTGAGAAAGGGATAGAAAGGGAGACAGAGAGATAAACAAAGAGAGAGAAAATAGATGAGAGGTAGAAACAAGGGGAGAAGGAGAGTAAGAAAGAGAGGGAGAGAGAAAAAGAGATAGAGAAAGGAAGAGAGGGAAAGAGAGAAGGGAAGAGGGAGAGATAGGGGGAAAGGAAAGAAAGGGAGATAGAAAAGGAAAGAGGGAGAGAGGCAGGGAGAGAATATAGAGCAAGAGAGAGAGTGAAAGACAAGGAGAGAGAGGAAGAGAAATGGAAAGATAAGGCGAGAGAGGAATACAAAAAGAAAGGTAGAGAAAGTGAGAGGGAGAGAAAGGGAAAGGGACAAAGAAGGAAAGATGGAGAGAGATAGGAAGAGAGATAGGGAGAGAGTAAGGGAGATAGGGAGAGGGATAGAGAGAAGAAGAGAGAGGGAGAGAGAGGGAGAGGGATAGGAAGAGGGAAGGAGAGAAAGGAGAGAGAGTGAGAGAGAGAGAATAGAAGAAAGAGGGGGATAAATGGAGAGAGAGAGGAGGAGTGTTAGGAAAGAAAGGGGGAACGAAAGGGAGATGGAGAGAGAGGGGAGTGAGAGGGTGAGAGTGAGGGAGGGATTGAGAGGGAGAGAGAGGTAGAGAGAGTGAATGAGAGATTAGGGGGAGAGAGAGAGAGGAGAGAGGAGGAAAGATAGAGGGAACGAGAGTGAGGGAGTGGGCAAAGAGAGAAAGAGGGAGAGGGGGAGAGAAAAAGAAGGGGAGAGGGAGAGAAAAGGAGAGGGCCAGAGAGAAGTAAGAAAGAAAGAGGGTGAGAGAGAGAGGGTGAGAGAGAGGGAGAGAGAGATAGAGGTAAGGAAGGAGAGAAAAGGGGAGAGGTAGTAAGAGATAGGGATAAAGTGGGAGAGACGGAGAGAGAGGGTGTGATAGTGGGGGGAGAGGCATATATATAGTAAGAGAGAGAGAGATAAGGAGAGAGAAGGGAAGGGAGAGAGGAGGAGAGATAGATAGAGTGTGAGAGAGAAGAGGGAAAGGGTGAGAGAGGGGAGAGAGATTGCATAAGAGAGAGAAAGATATATATATATAAGAAGAAAGGTGAGAGAAAGGGAGAGAGGAAGAGAGAGGGAGAGAATGAGTGAGAGAGGGTGTAGAGGAGAGAGAGACAGAGATAGAGAGAAAGGGCGAGAGACATAGAGAGGTATAGTGAGAAAGGGATTAAGAGTGGAGAGGGGGAGAGAGGGAGAGGGAGAGGGAGAGAGGGAGAGAAGAAGAAAGAGGGGGAGAGAGGGAGAGAGGGAGAGAAGAAGAAAGAGGGGGAGAGAGGGAGGGAGAGACAGGGAGAGATAGGGAAGGGAGAAAGAGAGGTAGAGAGATACTTGAGAAAGGAAGAGATTAAGAGACAAGGAGGGAGATAGAGCTAGGAAGAGAGAAAGTGTGAGAAGGAGAGACGGAGAGAGTGGGAGAGGGAGATAGAAGGAGAGAGCATGAGAGAGAGTGGGAGGGATAGAGGGGAGAGAGATAATGAGAGAAAGGGAGAGAGAAAGATAGGGAGAGAGAGGAAGAGGGAGATAAGGAGAGAGGGAGAGATTAAGAAAGAAAGGGGGAGAGAGGGAGAGATATGGAGAGGGAGTGATGGAGAGAGAGATAGGGAGAGGGAAGGAGAAGGGGAAAGAGTGTGGGAGTGAGATGGCGAGTGACGGATGGAGTAAAGAAAAATGAGAGACATAGATAGAAAGATAGAGGGAGGCAGGGAGGGAGAGAAGGAGAAAGAAAAGAGGAGAGAGTAGAGTGAGGAAGTAGGGGGAGAGAGAGAGGAAAGGGAGAGATAGATGGGAAGAGATGGAGAGAGAGGGGAGAGAGGGAGAGGGAGAGGAGAGACAGGGAGAGAGAGGTGAGGAGACGGAGGGAGAGTGTGGGACACAGAAGGGGAGATGGGGATAAACCAAGAAAGGGAAAGAGAAACAAAGGAAAAGAGGGGAAAAGAGGGTGAGAGTTAGAGGGGGATAGAGGGAGAAAGGGAGAGAGAGGGAGAGCGAGAGAAAGGTAAAGATAGATAAGGTAGAGGGAGAGAAAGGGGAGAGAGAGGGAGAGGGAGAGGGAGAGAGAGTGGGAAAGACATAAAAAGTGAGAGTGAGAAAGGGATAAGGAGGGAGAGGGAGAGATAAAGAAAGAGAGAGAAAGAGGATGAGAGGTAGAAACAAGGGAGAGGGAGAGTAAGAAAGAGGGGGAGAGAGAAAAGAGATAGAGAGAGGAAGAAAAGGAAAGAGAGAAGGGAAGAGGGAGAGATAGGGAAAGGAATGAAGGGAGATAGAAAGGGAGAGAGGGAGAGAGGCAAGGAGAGAAATATAGAGGGAGAGAGAGAGTGAAAGACAGGGAAAGAGGGCAAGAGAAATGGAAAGATAAGTGGAGAGAGGAATACATAAAGAAAGGTAGAGAAAGTGAGAGTGAGAGAAAAGGAAAGGGATAGAGAAGGAAAGATGGAGAGAGATAGGGAGAGAGTAAGGGAGACAAGGAAAGGGAGAGAGAGAAGGAGAGGGAGGAAGAGAGAGGGAGAGGGGTGGGAAGAGGGAAGAAGAGAGGGGAAAGAGAGTGAGAGAGAGAGAGAATAGAAGAAAGAGGGGGATAAATGGAGAGAGAAAGGAGAGAGTAAGGACCAAAAGGGGGAGTGAAAGGAAGATAAAGAGAGAGAAGGGAGAGAGAGGGTGAGAGTGAGGGAAGGAAGGAGAGGGAGAGAGAGGGAGAGAGGAGGAAAGAGAGAGGGAGTGAGAGTAAGGGAGTGGGGCAAAGAGAGAAGAGGGAGGGGAGAGAAAAGAGGGGGAGAGGGAGAGAAAAAGATAGGGCAAGAAAGAAGAAAAGAAAGAAAGAGGGTGAGAGAGAGGGAGAGAGAGATAGTAATATGGAAGGATAGAGAAGGGAGAGGGATAAGAGATAGGGATAGAATGGGAGAGAGGGAGAGAGAAAGAAAAGGAGAGAGGAGGAGAGATAGTTAGAAAGGGATAGAGGGACGAGAAAGGGGGAGAAAGAGAGTGGGGGAGAAGGAGAGGGAGAGAGGGAGAGAAAGAGGGGGAAGTGAGATAAAAAGAGGGCGAGAGAGGAAGAGAAATAGAGAGGGCAAGAGAGAGAGAGGTAGAGATGGAAATTGGTAAGGAGAGAAAGAGGGAGAGAGAATGAGATAAAGATGGAGTGGCAGAGAGAAGAGGGGAAAGGGCGAGAGAGAAAAAGATATATATATATATATATTTAGGAAGAGACATGAGAGAAAGGGAGAGAGGAAGAGAGAGTGGGAGAGAGTGAGTGAGAGAGGGTGTGGGGGAGAGATAGACAGAGATAGAGAGGGAGGGAGAGGGATAGGGAGAGAGAGAGGTATAGTGAGAGAGGGATTAAGAGTGGGAGAGTGAGAGAAAGGGAGAGGGAGAGAGGAAGGGAGAGAGGGAGGGAAAGAGAGAGGGAGGGAGAGGGAGAGAGAGGGAAGGGAGAGAGACAGGTAGATTGATAGTTGAGAAAGGAAGAGATAAGGAGTCGGGAAGGGAGAGAGAGCTAGGAAGAGAGAAAGGGCAAGAGGGAGAGAGGAAGAGAGTGGGAGAGGGAGATAGAAGGAGAGAGAATGAGGGAGGAAGGGAGGGATAGAGAGGGAGAAAGATATTGAGAGAGAGTCGGAGAGGGAGAGAAAAGATAGTGATGGAGAAGGAGACAAGGAGAGTGGGAGAGATTAAGAAAGAAAAGGGAGAGAGGGAGAGAGAGATATGGAGAGAGAAGGAGAGGGGCCGAGAGTGTGTGAATGAGAGGGCAAGTGAGAGTGATGGAGTAAGGGAAAACATGAGAGAGGTAGAGATATAGTTGAGAAAGGAAGATATTAGGAGATAGGGGGAGATAGCTAGGAAGAGAGAAGGGGTGAGAAGGAGAGAGGAAGATAGTGGGAGAGGGAGATAGAAGGAGAGAGAATGAGGGAGAGAGGGAGGGATAGAGACGGAGAGAGATAATAAGAAAGACCGAGAGACAAAGATAGCTAGAGAGGGAAAAGGAAAGAGAGAGAGAGGGAGGGGAAGAGAGAGGGAAAAAATTGTAGGAGAGATAATGAGAGAGAGAGTGTGTGAGAAGAGAGAGGAGAGAGGGGGAGAGAGAGAGTACAAGAAAGTGAGAGGGAAAGAGAGAGATAGAGGGAGGGAGAGAGAGTGTGAGAGGGAGAGAAGGAGAGTGGGATAGAGAGGAGAGGGATTGGTGAGAGGGAGAGAGAGGGAAGGAGATAGATCGAGGGAGAAAGAGGAAGAGGTAGGTAGTGGGGAGAGAGAGAGAGAGAGCAAGAGAGGAGAGTATAAGAGAGGGATAGGGAGAAAGATGGAGAGAAAGAAGAGCAAGAGAGGGAAAGAGAGGAAGAGAGAGGGAGAGAAGATGTGAGAAAGGGAAGAGAGAGGGGGAGAGAGGAAGTCTAGGAGATAAAGATGGAGATAGATAGTAACGTAAAGAGGCAAGAGAGGGAGTGATAGGGAGAGAGGGGGGATAAACGAATGGGAGGGGAGAGTGAAAGAGAGTGTGAGAGAGGTAGAGAGAAATAGATAAAAAAGTAAGAGAGAGGGAGAGATAAGGAGGGATAAAGAGGGAGAGAGGGAGAGAGATTATGGGAGAGTGAGAGGAAGAGAGAGAAAGGAAAAAGCAAGAGAGATGAGAGAGGGTGTGGGAGAGAGAGGGAGAGTGTGAGATAGAGAGGGAGGGAGGGAGAGAGTGGAGCGAAAGGAGGAGAGACGAGGGAGGTAAAGAGAGGGAAGAGAAAGAAAGAAAAGAGGGAGAGATAGTGAGGGATGGAGAGGAAGAGATAAAGAGTGTAAGGAGAGGAGAGAGACAAACAAGAAGGGAGAAGGGAGAAGAAAGAATGGAGAGGAGAGAGAGAGGAAGGGAAGAGAAAGAGAAGAAGGGAGAGAGAAAGGGAGAGGAAGGGAGAGATAAGGAGAAAGATAGAGAGAGGGGAGGGAGAGGGAGAGATAGGTGGGGTAGGGAGGAAGGCCGAGAGAGAAGGGGAGAGGGTTAGAGCAAGAGGAAGAGAGGGAAAGAGAGTAGAAGGGAGAGATAGAGAAAGAGCGAGAAGGAGGGAGAGAGGGGGAGAAAGAGAGAGAGGGAGGGAGGAAGGGAAGGAGGAGAGGGAGAGAGAGGAAGAGAGAAAGGGATGGAGACAGAGGCAGAGAGAGATATAAAGGAGAGATAGAGTGAGGGAGAGAGATGGAGAGAGAAAGAGAGAGAGAGAGGGAGGGAGAGGAAGAAAAATGGAGTGAATGAGAGAGAGAGAAAGAGAGTTAGAGAGGAAGAAAGAGATGGTGAGAGAAAGAGAGAGAAGGAGAGGAAGAGATGGAGGTAGAGGGAGGGGGTGAGATTGAAAGAGGTGTAAAGAGAGGGAGACAGAACATAAGTGAGAGAGAGGGAGAGAGGATGATAGAGAGCAATGGGGAGAAAAAGGAGAGAGAATGGGAGGGGAAAGGAGAGAAGGAAGGAGAGAAGTGTGGGAGAGGAAAAGATAGGGAGAGAGAATGGGAGAGGAGGAGATAAAGAGAGGGGGAGAGGGATGAAGAGATAGGAGAGAGATAAGAGAATGCAAGATGAGAGAGACGAAGAGAAAGAGAGAGAGGGAGAGATAGGGAGAGAGAGCTAGGGGAAGACCATGGAGAGTAAGAGAGAGAAAGAGAGCAAAAGAAAAAGAGAGAGAAAGAGAGAGGGAGAGAGAGAGTGATAAGGAGAGATGGAGAGAAAGATAGTGGGAGACAGAAAGGAGAGGGATCAGGTGAGAGGGAGAGAAAAAAGATAGAAAGGAAAGAGGGAGAGAGATCGAGCGATGGGGAGAGAGGAAGAGGGAGTGAGTGCGAGAGAGAGACGAGGGATAGAATGTAAGAGAAGGATAGGGAAGAGAGAGGAGAGCAAGAGAGGGAGGAAGAGGAAGAGAGAGGGAGAGAGATACAAAGGGAGAGAGGGGGAGAGGAAGACTAGGAAATAGAGATGGAGAGAGATAGTAAGAGGGAGGGGTGAGAGAGGGAGAGATAGAAAGAGAGAGAACGATAAACAGATGAGAGTGGGAGAAGGGAGAGAGAGAGGGAGAGAGAGGGAGCGATAGAGAGGGAGAGAGGGTGAGAGATTATGAGAGGGGGAGAGAAAGAGAGAGATAAGAGGAAGAGAGATAAAGAGAGGGTATGGGAGAGAGACAGAGAGATAGGGAGTGATAAAGAGGGAGAGAGGGAGAGAGGGGGAGAGATTATGGGAGAGGGAGGGAAAGAGAGAGGGTATGAAAGATAGAGGGAGAGAGGTAGAGAGAGATAGTAAAAACAGGAAAGAGAAAGATGGAGAGAGAAGAAGAGACTGCTAAAGAGAGGAAGAGGGAGAGGGAGAGAAGGAGAGAAAAAGAAAGAGAAAGTGAGGAGAGAGTGGAGAGAGAGAAAGAGGGAGAGGGGGAGAGAAAAGAAAGAGAGAGTGAGGAGAGAGTGGGAGAGAGAAAAAGAAAGAGAGAGGGAGGAAGAGAATGGGAGAGAGAGGAAGAGAATGGGAGAGAGAGAAAAAAAGAAAAAATAAAGAGAGATAATGAGGGAGGGAGGAGGATAGATAGGGAGAGTAAGGAGGGAGGAGAGATAGAGGAGGAAGAGCGAAGAAGGAAAGAGAGGGATAGCGAGAGGGAGAGGTATACTAAGAGAGAGGAGAGAGATTGAGAGAGAAAGAAAGGGAAGGGAGAGACAAGGAGAGAGAGAGGGAGAAGGAGAGGAAGACAAAGGAAGGACGAGAGAGAAGGTGAGAGAGGGGGAGAGGGAGAGAAGTAGGAGGGAGAGACAAAGAAAAAGAGAGAGGGAGTGAGAGAGAAAAAGAGAGAGATATAGAGAGAGAAGGAGATAAGAAGGGAGGGAGAGGAAGTAAGAGGAAGAGGAGAGGGAGCGAGAGAGATAAGGAAAGAGAGAGATGGGGGAGAGATAGAGAAGGAGAGAAGAAAGGGGAGAGGAAGAGAGAGTGGAAAAAGATAGTAAAAGAGAGAGGGACAAGGAAAGGGAGAGCAAGAGCGAAGGGAGAGAGAAATAGATAGAGAGATAGGGAGAGAGTGGGAGAGGTAGAGAGTAGGGGATATATAATGAGGGAGAGAGAGAGGGTAAGAGAGATAAGAGAGAAGAAGGGAGTGGGAGAGAAAAATAAACAAAAGAGAGAGATAAAGAGAGAGATTGAGAAGAGAGGGACAGGGAGAGAGGGAGAAAGAGAGAAAAAGATGGAGAGAGATAAGAGAGAGAGGGAGAGAGGGGATGGAGAAATGGAGAGACAATAGGAGAGAATGGGGGAGAGAGGGAAAGAATGGGGAAGAGAGAGAAAAGGAGAAGAGAGAGGGAGGGAGGGAGGGGAGGGAGGGAAGGAGAGAGAGGGAAGGAGGTATAGAGGGAGCAAGAGAGATAAAAGGAGGGAGAGAAAAGGAGAGAGAAAGGAGAGATCAGGAGAGGGACAGAGAGAGTGGTAGAGAGAGGAAGAATAGAAGATGGGAGAAGGGGAGAGAGGGAGAGTAAGAGAGAGAGTGAGGGAGTGAGACAAAGAGAAAGAGAAAGAGAAAGATGGGGGAGAGGGGAGAGAGACGGAGAGAGTAAGATAAAGAGGGTAAAGGAGAGAGAGGGGGAAAGGGAGAAAAGAGAGGAGAGAGGGAAAGAGAGAGAAAGAGAGAGTTAGAGAGGAAAGGGAGAGATACGAAGAGAGAGAGAGATAGAGGGGGAGAGAGATAGAAGGAGGGAGTGAGAAAGATAGTGGAGAGGGATGGAGAGAGAGAGAGGGAGAGGGAGAGGAAGAGAGAGGTAGGGAAATGAAGAGGGAGGAAGGGAGGGGTGGGGGAGTGAGTGGGAGAGGAAGAGAGAGGGGGAGAGAGGGAGGGAAGGTAAGAGGGAGTGAGAGGGAGGGAGGGAAAGGAAGGGAGAGAGAAGGATAGAAATAGAGGGGGAGAAAGCTAAGAAGGGAAAGAAAAAGAAGGAGAGAGGGAGGGAGAGCGAGAGAGGAAGTGATAGAAAGAGAGAGAGGGAAGAGGGAGAGAGAAAGAGGGAGGAAGAGAGGAGGAGAGAGAGGGAGAGAGATAGAGGGAGGAAGAGAGGAGGAGAGAGAGGGAGAGAGATAGGCAAAGGATGAAAGAAGGAGGGAGGAATTGAAGAAGAGAAAGGGATAGAGGGAGAGAGTAGATGGAGGAAGAGAGAGGGAGGGGGAGAGAGAGAAGGAGGGAGGAATTGAAGAAGAAAAAGGGATAGAGGGAGAGAGATAGATGGAGGAAGGGAGAGAAAGGGAGTAAGGATGAGGAGAAGGAGGGAGAGTGGAGGGAAGGAGAAAGAGACATGGATAGAGAGAGGTAGACAGGGAGGGAGGGAGAGGATGAAAGGGAGGGATAGAGTGAGGGATGGAAGAGGGAGGGAGAGAGGGAAAGGGTGAGGGAAAGAGAGGGAAAACAAATAGGAGAGAGCAAGAGAGGCACGGGGAAGGATAGAAGGGGAGAGAAGAGGAGAGGGGGAGAGAAAAGGAGAGAGTGCGAGAGGTAGAGAGAGAATGTGAGAGAGGGAGATAGGGAGATAGAGGGAAAGGGAGGGATATAGGGAGGGAAAGAATGGAAGAGAATGAGAGGGGGAGAGAGAGATAGAGGGATAAAGCAAGAGTGGTAAAGAGGGGAAGAGAGGATGAGAGAGAGGGAGAGAGGGGGAGTGGGAGAGAGAGAGGGGGGAGTGAGAGAGAGAGGGAGAAGGAGCGAGGTAGGGAGGCAAAGCAAGGGAAAAGAGAGAGGGGAAAAAGTGATGGAGAGGTAGAGCGAGAGAGGGAGACGAAGAGAGAAAGAGATGGAGAAATAGGGAGAGGGAACAAGAGAGAGAGGGAAAAGAGAGATAGGAAGAGGGAGAGAGAAAAGGGAGTGATAGGGAGAGATATTAGGAGAGAAAGAGGAAGAGATTAGGAGGCAGAGCGTGGGAGATAAGGAGAGTGAGTGAGGAAGAGAGAGGTTGAGGGAGGGGGAGATAGAATGATAGAGGGAGGGAGAGAGAGGGAAATAGAGTGAGAATGAGCAAAGGGTATGAGAGAGGGAGATAGATAAAGAAAAGAAAGAGGGAGAGAGAGTAGGAGAGAGAGAGAAAGACAAATAGAAAGATAGAAGGTAGGAGAGAGAGGGACTAAGGGAGAGGGAGAGGGAGAGAGAGATAGAGAGAAAGAGAGAGATTGGGAGAGAGCTAGAGGGAGAGATAAAGAGAGGGAGAAGAAGGGTAAGAAAGGAGGAGACAAGGGGAGGGAGAGGGAAGGGAGAGAAAGAAACAGAGACATAAAGAGAGGGAGAAAGGGAGAAAGAGTGAGGGAGAGTAAGAGTGAGAGTGATGGAGGGAGAGAGAGGGAAAAGAGATAGAAAAAAGAGAGCGAGAGAAAGATAGAGGAAGGGAGGGAAAAAGGTAAAGAGGAAGAGGGAGAGGGAGGGAGAGAGAGGAAAAGGGTGAGAGAGAGATGGGGTGATGGGAGAGAGGGAGGCAGGGAGAGAGTAAGAGAGAGGGAGAGGAAAGAGGGAAAAGGGGAGAGAGACATAGAAAGGGAGAGAGAAAGGGAGAGAGAAAGAGAAAGTGGGAGAGAAAAGGAGAGGGAGGGAGAGAGAAAGAGTGGGAGGGAGAGAAAGGGAGAGGGAGGGAGAGAAAGGGAGAGGGAGGGAGAGAGAGTGGGAGCCAAATGGAAAGTATAAGAGAGGGAAAGAGGAATAGAAAAAGAGAGAGAGAAAGAGAGAGGAAAAGGGAGGGGGTGAGAGAGAGATAGAGGGAGAGGAAGAGAAAAGGAGAGATAAAGAGAAGGGAGATAGAAAGGGAGGGAGAAGGAGATAAAAGAGTGAGAGGGAGATAGAGTGGGAGAGAGAAAAGAGGGAGAGTGAGGGAAGGATAGAGAGGGAGAGACATATAGAGATAGAGAGAGGAAGAGATGGAGAGAAAGAGAGGGAAAAGGAAGAGAGGTAGAGAGGGAAATGGGAAAGGAAGAGAAAGGGATAGCCTAGAGAGAGAGAGATGGGGAACGAGGGAGAAAGAGAGGAAGAGGAGAGGAGGGAGAGGGAGAAAGTAAGGGGGAGAAAGAGGATGAAGGGGAAGGGAGAGAGATAAATACAGAAAGGGCAATAGGAAGAGAGATAAATATAGAAAGGGCGAGAGGAAGAGAGATAAATACGTAAAGGGTGAGAGGAAGAGAGAGAAGAAGAGAGATAGGAGGAGAAAGATAAAGAGAGAGGGATAGAGAAAAAGAAATCGAAAGATATGGAGAGGAAGAGAGGAACATAGAGAGAAAGGTGTAGAAAGGGAGAGGGATGGAGTGGGATAGGGAGAGAGAAGGCAAGTGAGAGAGAGATAGAGGTGGAAAGTGAGAGAGAGAGTGAAAGAGAGGGAGTGTGAGGGAGAGAGAGAGATTGGGAGAGAGAGGGAGATGGAGGGAGAGGGGGAGGGAGAGGGGAAGAGAGAGTACAAGAGAGAGAGAGGGTGAGAGAGAGAGTGTGGGAGAGAAGGAGAGGAAAAGAGAGGGAGAGATTGGGAGAGAGAAGAGGAGAGAGATAGAGAGCGAGAGAGTGAGGGAGATATGGGTTGAGAAAGGAAGAGAGGAAGAGATAGGAGGAGAGTGGGGGAGGAGAAAGGGAGAGAGGGTGAGAGTGAAGGGAGATTGGGTGAGGGGATAGAGGCGAGAGAGAGAGGGAGGAGAGAAATAAGGAGGGTAAGAGATGGAGAGATAAAGAGAGAAAGAGGGAGAGGAAACGAAAGAGAGAGGGAGAGGGAGTGGATAGGAGGGAGAGAAGGAGAGGAAGAGGGAGAGAGTGGATAGAAGGGAGAGAAGGAGAGGGAGAGGGAGAGAGAAGGAAAGAGCATAGGAGAAAGAGTGATAGAGAGTGAGAGGGAGAGAGATAGAGGGAAAGAGAGAGAAAGAAAGTGGGAGATAGAGAGAGGGAGGGGTGGAGAGAGAATGAGAGAGAGGGGGAAAAGCGAGGGAGAGAGAGATTAAGGGAGAGGGGGAAAGAGGGGAGAGAAAGGAGAGAGATTAAGATAGGAAGGGAGAGATAAAGAGAGAGATGAGAGAGAGGGAGTAAGAAAAGAGAGACAAGGGTAGAGAGAGATTAGGAGGGATAGAGAGATAGTGGGAGAGAGAGAAAGGGATATGGTGGGAGAAGGGAAAGAGAGTGAGAGAGGATGAGAGGCCTAGAGAGAGTTATATAGGGAGAGGGGTGAGAGAAAGGGAGAGAGATACAGGGAGAGGGGAGAGGGAGATAGAGAAGAGAGAGAGATCGGGAGAGAGTGAGGAAGGGAGGGAGAGGGAAATGGAAAGAGATGGACAGAGAGGGAGGAGAGAGGGTGGGAGAGGGAGAGAGAGGGAGAGAGATTAAGAGAGAAAGGGAGGGAGAGAAGGACAAAGATTAAGGGAGGAAGAGAGGGAGTGGGGGGAAAAAGGAGAGAGTGAGGGAGGGAGAGGGAGAGGGAGAGGAAGGGAGGGAGGGAGAGAGGGAGATATAGGAGGGGAAAGAGGGGGAGATAGGTGAGATAGAGAGAGGGAGGGAAAGAGAGAGAAAGAAAGAGGGAGGGAAAGATGGAGAGAAGGAGGGAAAGAGAGGGAGAGATAGAGGGAAAATAGGAAAGGGAGAGAAAGGGAGAGGAGGGAGAGGTAGAGGAGAGAGGTGGAGAAAGGGAGAGGAAGGAGAGAGAAAGAAAAAAGGAAGAGAGAGAATACTAGAGTGAGAGAGAGTGAGATTGGGGAGAGAGATGGAGATAGAGATGCATAGAGGGAGAGAAGGATAAAAGGAGTAGGAACGATGAGGGAGAGAAGGAAAGAGAAGGTGAGGGAGCAAGGAAGAGAGGGAGGGGGAGGGAGAGAGAAAGGGGGAAGGGAGAGGGAGGGAGAGGAGTAGAAGGAGAGACAGTAGAAAGAGGGAAAGGGAGAGAAAAAAGAGAGAGAGAAGAAAAATGTGTAAAAGAGAGAGTGAGAGAGAGTCAGGGAGAAAGAGATAAAGAAAGAGTGAGGTAGGGAGAGAGGGGGAGATAGAGAAATAGAGAGAGGGACCTTGAAAAAGAGAGAGAAGGGGAGGGAGAGGGAAGGAGAGTCTAGGAGAGAGGGAGAGAGGGGGATACGGATGGAGGAAGAGGAAGAGGGGGATAGGGAAAGAGGGAGGAGAGATCGAGGGAGATAGGGAGAGGGAGAGAAAGAGGGAGGGAGAGAAAGAGGGAGAGAGAGGGAGATTGGTAGATAAAAAGGGAAAATGAGAGATAAGCAAAGAGAGAGAGGAAGAGGGAAAGGGAGAGAAAATAAAAGAGAGCGAGAGAGAGATAGGGAGGGATAGAAGGGGAGAGAAGAGGAGAGAGTGGGAAGGTAGAGAGAGATAGTGAGGGAGGTAGATAGAGAGAGAGAGGGAGAGGGAGGGATGGAGGGAGAGAAAGAATAGGAGAGAAGGAGAGGGGAGAGAGAGATACGGGGATAAAGGAAGTGAGGCGAGAGAGAGGGAGAGAGAGGGAGAGAGGAAGTGAGGATGAGAGAGAGGGAAAGAGGAGGAGTGAGAGAGGGAGAGAGAGGGGCAATGAGAGAGGAAGAGGGAGAGGGAGTGAGGGAAAAGAGAGAGGGAAAGAAAGTGATGAGGAGCCGGAGGGAGAGAGGGAGAGGAATAGAAGAAAGGAGAAAGAGATGGAGAAATAGGGAGAAGAATGGGAGAGAGAGGGAATAGGAGAGAGAAGGAGAGAGAGTAGAGAGATATTAGAAGAGAGTCGGGGAAGAGAGTAAGAGAGAGAGAGTGGGAGATATGGAGAGTGAGTGAGGGAGAGGAAGAGGGAGAGAGAATGAGTGAGAAAGAGGGAGAGAGAGGGAAATAGAGAGAGAATGAGCAAGGGTGAGAGAGAGGGAGATAGATAAAGAGAAAGAGATAGGGAGAGAGTGGGAGAGAGAGAGATGAATAGAATGATAGAAGGTGGGAGAGAGAGGGAGTGAGGGAGAGGGAGAGAGAGATAAAGAGTAAGAGAGAGATTAAAAGAGAGCTAGAGGGAGTGAGGGAGAGGGAGAGAGAGATAGAGAGTACGAGAGAGATTGAGAGAGAGCTAGAGGGAGAGAGAAAGAGAGGGAGAAGAAGGGAGGAGAGGAAGAGACAAGGGCGGGGAGAGAGAAGGGAGAGAAAGAAAGAGAGATATAAAGAGAGGGAGAAGGGGAGAAACAATGAGGTAGAGGGAAAGTGAGAGTGATGGAAGGAGAGAGAGGGAAAGAGAGATAGAAAAAGAGAGAGGGAGAGAGGGAGAGAAAGATAGAGGAAGAGAGGGAAAAAGGTAAAGAGGAAGAGGGAGGGAGAGAGAGAGGGTAAGAGAGAGATGAGGCCATGGGAGAAAGGGAGAGGGGGAGAGAGTAAGAGAGAGGGAGAGGAAAGAGGGAAAAGGGCGAGAAAGAGATAGAGAGGGAGAGAAGAAGGGAGAGAGAAAGAGAAAGGGAGAGAAAGGGAGAGGGAAGGAGTGGGGAGGCAGGGAAAGGGAGGGAGAGACAGTGGAAGCCAAATGAAAAGTTTGAGAGAGGGAGAAAGGAGTAGAAAAGAGAGAGAGAAGGAAAGAGAAGGAGAAGGTATGGGAGGGAGAGAGGGACAAAGAGCGAGAGAGAGAGGAGAGAGAGAACGAGAAAGAAGAAGAGAGGGAGAGAGAAAGGGAGGGGAGAGGGAAAGATAGAGAGAGGGATGGAGAAAGAGTGCGAAGGTGAGAGAGAGTGAGAGAGGGATGGAAAAGGAGCGAGAAGGTAAGAGAGAGGAAGATAGAGAAAGAGGGAGAGAGAGGGATAAGAAGAGAGAGAGAGGAAAAATAAGAGGGAGAGGAGAGAGGGAGAAAGAAAAGGGAGTAAGAGTAAGATAGAGAGATAGAGTGTAAGAGAGATAGAGGGAGGGATTTCTCTCTCTTCCTCTCTTTCTCTCCCCTCTCTCCCTCTCTTACCTTCCCTCTCCTTTTCTTTCTCCCACTACCTTTCTCTCCATCTTTTCTCTTCATCTCTATCTTTCTCCTTCTCCCTCTCTTTTGTTTCTCTCTCCCCTTCCTCTCCTTATGTCCCTCTCCCTCTACCTTTACTTTTCTCTCTCTTCCTCTCTTTGTCTCCCCCTCTCTCCTTCTCCCTATCTTTCCCTCCCTCTCCCTCTCCACCCTCTCCCTTACTCTACCTCCCTCTTTCCCTCCTAATCTCCCTTCCTCTCACTCTCTATCTCTCTCTACCTCTCCCCTACCTTCCCTCTATCTCCACTCCTTCCCTCTCTTTCCTTCTATCTTCCTCTCTTGCCTTTTCTTCTTTTTCATACTCTCTCCCTCTCACCCATTTCCTCTCTAACTCTCTCCCTATCTCTTACTACCTTGCTCTTCTTCTCTCCTAGTCTCCCTTCTCTCCCTCTCCCTTTCTCTCTATACCTCTCTATATCTTTCTCTCTCTTCCTCTCTCTCTCCCTCCATCCATTGCTCTTGCTCTCTTTTTCTCTCACTCCTTCTCTCTCTCCCTTCCCAATTTTAATATCCCTTTTTGTCTACCTATTCTCTCTCTCTTGCTCTCTCCCTTTCTCTCTCACCCTCTTTCCCTCTTCCTCTCCCTTTCTCCCCTTTCCCTCTCCCCTCCCTCTCTATCATTCTCTCTATCACTCTTAGTCCCTCTCTCACTCCCACTCTCTCTTACTAACTCTATTTCTCTCTCTCTCTCCCCTTTCACTTTCTCCCTATCTCACCCATCTCTCCCGCTCCTCTCTCTCTCCCTCGCCTCCTTCCTCTCCCCTCTCTCCCTCTCTCTTACCTAATCTCTCCATCTCTTCCCCTATCTCGCCCAATCTCTACCTCTCCCTCTCTCTCTTTCTCTTTATCTCTCTTTCTCCTAATCTCTTACCCATTTAACCTCTTCCCCACTTAATCTCCCTCACTATCTCCTTTTCCCCCACTTTATCTCCCTTTCTCCCTCTCTTTCTCCTTATCTCCCTCTTCCCTCCCTACCTCCCTCTTCCCCTCTCTACCTCCCTCTCTCTCTATATATATATATATCTATTTCTTCCCTTTTCTCTACCTAGCTCTCTATCTCTCTCTCCTCTCACTCTCTCCCTCTCTCTTTCTCCCTCTCCCTCCCTCCCTCTCTCTCCCTTACCCTCTCTACTCTCTCGCCCTATCTTTACCCCTCTCCATCTCCCTCTCTCTCCCTTCTCTTTCTCTCTCCCTCTCTCGCTATCTCTCCCTCTCTATCTCCCTCTCTCCCTCTCTTCTTCCCACTTTTTCCATCTTCCTTTCTCTCCCACTCTTTCTCCCTCTTTGTCTCTATCTCTCCCCTTCTACCTCCCTTTCCCTCACTTTATCTCTCTCCCTCTCCCTCTCCCTCTCCCTCTATCTCTCTATCTCTCTCTCTACATATCTCTCCCTCTCTCCCCTCTATATCGCTCTACATATCTCTCCCTCTCTCCCTCTATATCGCTCTTCCTCTCTCTTCTATCTTTACCTCTCTCTCCCCTCTCTCCTTCTCTTTCTTTCTCTCTCCCTTCCTCCCACTCTCTCCTAAATTTTCTCTCTCCTTTTCTCAATCTCTTCTTTCCAATATATCTATTTATCCCTCTATCTCTCTCTCTCCCACTCTTTTCATCTCCCTCTATCCCTCTCTCTCTCTCTCCCTTTCTATCTCTCTCCCTCTCTCTCCTTCTCTCCCCCTCTCTCTCCCTATCCTCCCACTCTCTCCCTCTCTATTTTTCTCCACTCTCCTTCTCTCACCCTTTCTCTCTCCTCTCTCTCCTTTTTTCCTTTTCCCTCTCACTTACCCTCCCTCCCTCCCTCTCCCTCTCTTATTTCTCTCTTTCTCTCTCTCCCTGCTTCCCTTCCCTCTTGCTCTCTCCCTCTCTTTCCTTTCTCTCCCTCTTGCTCCTCTCCCCCTCTCTCTCCCTCCCTATCTCCCTTTCTCCCTCTCTTCCTCCCTCCTCTCTCTCTCTCACACTCTCTCTCCCTCTTTCTCTTTTTCTCTCTACTCTCTTTCCTTCTCTCTCTCCCTCTTCCTCTCTTTCCCACACTCTCTCCCTCTCTCCCTCGTTCTCCCACTTTCTCCCTCTCTTCCTCTTTCTTCATCTCTCCCTCCCTTTGCTTTTTCTCACACCCTCTCATTTTATTTCGCTTCCTTTCTTTTCCCATATCTCCCTCACTATCCCTTTCCCTCTCTTTCCCCTCTCCTACCTCCCTTTGTCTCCTACATCCTCTCTTTGTTTCTCTCTCCCCTCTCTCCCCCTCCCATTCTCTCCCTCTCACCCTCCCCTTCTATCTCCCTCTCTCCCTCCCCTACCCCTACATCTCTCTCTTTCTCTCTGTTTCTCTTTCCCTTTCCCTCTCTTGCTCTCTTCCTTCTCTTTTCTCTCCCATTCTCTCTTTTTCTCTCTCCCTTCCTCTCTCCCTCTCTATCTCACTCTCCCCCTTTCCCTCTTTCCTTTCCTCTCTATCTTCCTCTATCCCTCTCCCTTCCTCTCTTCTCCCTATCTATCTCTCACCCTCCTTCTCTCTCTCTTCCTCTCTCTTCTCTCCCTTCTCCCCATCTCTCTCCCGTCGTCCCTTTCTTTCTATGTCACTCTTCCTCCTTCTCCCTCATCACCCTCACTCTCCCACTCTATCCCTTTCTTGATCTCTCTACCTCTCTCTCCATATGTCCATCTCCCTTATCTCTCGACCTCCCTCTCACTTTCTTCTTCTCCATATGTATACATATACATACATACATACATATATATGTATATGTATATGTATATGTATATGTATATATATATAAAGAGGGAGAGGGAGAGGGAGAGAGAAAGAGAAAGAGAGAGAGGGTGAGAGAGAGGAATAGAGGGTGAGGGACAGAGAGAGAGGATAAGAGATTGAGGGAGAGAGAGATAGAGAGGGAAAGCAAAAGAGAGAGAGGAAGAGAGGGATAGAGAGACATATGGAGAAAGTGAGAGAGGTAAATGGAAAGAGAAAGAGTAGGAGAGAGATATAGAGGGAGAGAGAGGGAGAGAGAGAGAAGAATAGAGAGATGGATGGGAGAGAGGGAGAGATAAGGGTAGAGAGAAAGGGAGAAAGGGTGAGAGAGAAGGGGAGAGAGAGATAAAGAGAGAAGGAGGAAGAAGAGGAGAGCAAGAGAGACAGAGAAAGAGAGGAAGAAAGTATGAGAGAGAGGGAGAGAGAGGGAGAGATTTTAAGAGAGAGTAGGGAGAGAGAAAGATTGAGGAAGGGAGAAAGAAGGAGAGAGGGGTAGAGAAAGGGAAAGGGAAGGAGAGAGGGAGAAGGGAGTGAGACAAAATGAAAGAGAGGGAGAGGGAGAGAGATATAGATAGGGAGGTAGAAAGGGGAGGGGGAGATATGGAGAGAGAGAGAGCGAGAGAAAGATAGGGAGAGAGAGCGAGAGAGAGATAAGGAAAGAGGGAGAGATTAAGAAAGAAAGGGGGAGAGAGGGAGAGAGAGATAGGGAGAGAGAGGGAGAGGGGCGAGAGAGTGGGAGTGAAAGGGCGAGTGAGAGTGATGGGGTAAGGGAAACAAGAAAGATAGATAGAAAGATAGAGGGAGGAAGAGAGGGAGAGAAAGACAAAGAAAAGGGGAGAGAGGTAGAGAGAGGAAGTAGGGAGAGAGAGAGAGAAAAAGGGAGAGATAGATGGGAAGAGATGGAGAGAGGGGGTGAAAGAGGGAGAGGAGAGAGAGAGAAAAAGGGAGATAGAGGTGGGGAGATAGAGGGAGAGAGTGGAGAGAGAGAGAGAAAGAGAGATAGAAAGGGAGATGGGGATAAACCATGAAAGGGAGAGAGAAATAAAGGAAGAGAATGGGAGAGAGGGGAGAGTTAAAGGGGGATGGAGAGAGAAAGGGAGAGAGAGAGTGGAGAAAGAGAGAGGGAAAGGGGGAGAGAGGTAGAGATAGATAGGGCGAGGAGAGAGAGGGGGAGAGAGAGGGAGAGGGAGGGAAAGAGAGGGAGAGGGAGAGAGAGTGGGAAAGAGATAGAGAGTGAGAGTGAGAAATGGATAGAGAAGGAGATGGAGAGAGAAAGAGGAAGAGAGGTAGAAACAAGGGGGAGAGTAAGAAAGAGAGGGAGAGAGAAAAAGAGATAGGGAGAGAGGAAGAGAGGGAAAGAGAGAAAGGGAGAGGGAGATATAGGGGATAAGAAAGAAAGGGAGATAGAAAGGGAGAGAAATATAGAGGAAGAGAAAGAGAGAGAGGAAAAGAAATGGAAAGATAGGGAGGGGGAGAGAGGAATACGGAAAGAAAGGTAGATAAAGTGAGAGGGAGATAAAGGGAAAGAGGTAGAGAATGAAAGATGGAGAGAGATAGGGAGAGAGTGAGGGAAATATAAAGAGGGAGAGAGAGGGAGATAGAGGGAGAGAGGGAGAGGGATAAGGAGAGGTAAGGAGACAAAGGAGAGAGAGGGAGAGAGAAAGAACGAAGAAAGAGGGGGATAAATGGAGAGAGAGAGAGGAGGAGAGTAAGGATAGAAAGGGGGAGAGAAAGGGAGAGGGGAGAGAGAGTGTGAGAGAGGGAGAGAGAGGTAGAGAGAGTGAGGGAGAGATTAGGAGAGAAAGGGAGAGATAGAGCAAGAGAGAGAGGGAGAGAGAAGGAAAGAGAGAGGAGTGAGAGTGAGGGAGTGGGGCGGGGAGAGAAAGAGGGAGAGGGGGAAAGAAAAAAGGAGAGAGATAGAAGAAGAGTGGGAGAGAAAAAGAGGGGGAAGTGAGAGAAAAAGAGGGAAGGAGAGGAAGAGAAATAGAGAGGGCAAGAGAGAGAGGTTGAGATGGAAATAGGTAAGGAGAGAAAAAAGAGAGAGAGCGCGATAAAGATAGAGTGGGAAAGAGAAGAAGGGAAAGGTTGAGATAGGGAGAGAGATTGAGTAAGAGAGAGAAAGAGATGTATATCTATATATAGGAAGAGAGGTGAGAGAAAGGGAGAGAGTGAGTAAGAGAGGGTGAGGGGGAGAGAGAGATAAATATAGAGAGGAAGGGAGGGAGAGAGATAAGGGGAGAGAGAGAGAGGTATTGTGAGAGAGGGATTAAGAGTGAGGAGGGGAAGAGAGGGAGAGGGAGAGAGGACAAGAGAGAGGGAAAGAGAGAAGGAGAAAGTGGGAGAGAGAGATAAAACGAAGAAAGGAGGAGAGAGATAGTTGAGAAAGGAAGAGATTGGGAGACAGGGAGGGAGAGAGATAGAGTAGGAGAAAAGATAGAGAGATAGAATAGGAGAGAGGGAGAGAGAGAGATAGCATGGGAGAAAGGGAGAGAGAGATTGAGTGGAAGAGAGGGAGAGAAAAAGGGAAGAGATAGAAGGAGTGAGGTATCGAGGGCAAAGGAGAGTGATGGAAATTATGAAGGTGAGAGAGAGAAGGAGAGAGAGTAGGAGAAAAAGAGAAAGAGATAGGATTGGAGCGAGGGAGAGAGATAGAGTGGGAGAAAAAGACAAAGGATAGAATGGGAGAGAGGGGGAGAGAGAGAGAAAGAGAGCTAAGGAGAGAAAAGGATAGAGAGAGGCAGAGAGGAAGAGCAAAAAAGAAAAAGGGAGAGGGAAAAGGGAGATATACATAGGAAGAGAGTGTGATTGAGAGAGTAAGCAGAGAAAAGGGAGTGAGAGGGAGAGGGAGGGATGATAGAGAAAGAGAGGGAGAGAGATAGAGAGAGAGAGTTTGAGAGGGAGACTAGGAGGATAAGAGGCATGAAAGGAAGAAGAGAGGGAGACAAGGAGAAAGAAGGAGAGGGAGAGGGATAACGGGAGGGTGTGAAGGGAGAGAGAGAGGGAGAGAGAGAGATATTAGGAAATAAGGAGAGAGAGATTTAGAGAGAGAGGGAAAGACTGATAGAAGGAGAGAAAGAGTGAGAGGGTGAGAGATAGGACGATAGAGAGAGGGAGTGAGAAAGAGAGATAGAGAGGGAGAGGGAGATAAAGAATGGGATAGAGATAAGGGGAGAGAGAGATAAAGAAAGAGAGAGGAAGAGAAAGAAAGAGGAAGAGGAAGAAAGGTAAAAAGATAGAGAATGGGAGAGTGAGATAGTGAGATGGAGAGAGAGATAAGAGAGATAAGGAGAGAGGATGAGAGAGAGGGTAGAGAGAGGAGGGAGAGGGAGAGAGAAAAAGAAGAGGAGAGAGAGGGAAAGAGAGGGTAGAGAGAGAAAGAGAGGGAAAGAGAAAGGGAAAGAAGGAGAGAGGAAGGGAGAGAAAGATAGAGGGAGGGAGAGAGTGGGTGAGAGAGGAAGAGAAATGGAAAGACAAGGAGAAGGAGAGAGGAATGGAGAAAAAGATAGAGAAAGAGAGAGAGTGAGGGAATGAGGGAGGGAGAGGGAGAGAGAAAAAGAGAGAGGTAGCAAAAAGGAGAAGGGAGGGGAGGGGAGGGGGAGGGAAGAAAAAGAGGGAGAGAGAGAATAGAAGAGAGAGAAGGGAGAGGGAAAGAGGGAGAGAGTGAGAGAGGGAAAGTGGGAGAGAGTGAGAGAGGGAAAGTGGGAGAGAGAGGGAGAAATTTTAGAGAGAATGTAAAAAAGAGGGAGAGGATTGATAGAGAGAGGGAGAGAGAGGGAGAGTGAGAGGTAGAGAGTGAGGGAGAGATTAGAGGAGAGAGAGAAAGAAAGAGGAAAGGAAGGAGAAAGGGGAGAGAGAGATGGAAAGAGAGAGAGGTAGAGAGGGTGAGAGATAGGGGAAGGGAGAGAGGGGAGAGGGGGAGAGAAAGAGGGAGATGGGGGAGAAAAAGAGTGAGAGGGGAGAGAAAAAGAGGGGGAGAGACAAAGAGAGAAATAAAGAGGGCAAGAGAGAGGGAAATGGAAATCGGGAATGAGAGTAAAGTGAGAGAAAGGGATGGAAATCGGGAAGGATAGCAAAAAGGAGGGAGAGGAAAAGATAAAGATAGAGTGGGAGAGAAAGAGGGAGGGAGAGAGAGAAGGGAGATATGGAGAGTGAAAGAGGGAGAATGAGAGAGATATATATATTAGAAGAGAGAGAGAGCAAGAGAGAGGGAGAGCGAAAAGGAAGGAGAAAGGGGGAGAGAGTGAAAGAGGGAGAGGGTAGAAAGATAGATGGGGGAGAGAGGAAGAGAGGGGTAGAGAAGAAAGAGAGAGAGGGAGAGAGAAAAAGAGAGAGAGTGAGAGAAAAAAAGGGGAAGGGCAAGAAAGAGATAGAGAGAGATGGAAATAGTTAAGGAGAGAAACAGGTAGAGAGAGGAAAAGAAAGAGATAGAGTGGGAGAGAGGGAGGGATGGAGAGAGAGGGTGAGCAAGAGTGAGAGGGAAAGAGATATATATATATAAATTTTGAAAGATATAGTGAGAGAGAGAAAGGGGAGAGCTAGAGAGGAAGGGACGGAGAGAGAATGAGAAAGAGAGATAGAGTGAGAGAGAGGGATTGATATAGGGAGAGAGGGAGAGATTGGGAGAAAGAGAGGGAGAGATGGGAGGTGGAGAGAAAGACAGGGAAGAGAGGGAGAGAAAGAGAGGGAGAGAGGGTAGAGAGAAAGATAGACAAGTGGGAGAGAAGAAGAGAGGGAAAGAGAGGGGGGAGAGTGGGAGAGGGAAAGAAGAGGAGATAGAGAGAGAAAGAGAGAGAGGGAAAGTGAAGTTGAGATTGAGATAGAGAGCGATAGAGAGTGAGAGAGGGAATGAGGGAGAGGGAGAGAGGGAGAGAAAGTGGGGGAGAGATTAGGAGAGAGAGGGAGAGAGGGAGAGGAAAAAGGAAAAGATAGAAAGAGTTAGATACTAATGGTGAAAGAGAGAGATGAAAATTTGAAGAGTGAAAGGGAGGGATAGAGTAGGAGAAAGGGAGAGAGAGATTAAGTGGGAAAGAGGGAGAGAAAAAATGAAAAGATGGAAGGAGTGAGATATTGAGGGGAAAAAAGAGAAATGGAAATTGTAAGGCAAGAGAGAGGGGAGAGAGAGGTAGAGCAGGAGAATAAGAGGGAGAGATAGGGTGGAGAGAGGGAGAGAGATAGAGTGGGAGAAAAGGATAGGGAGATGGAGTGCGAGACAGAGAGAGAGATAAAGAGCTTAGGAGAGAGAGTAAGAAAGGGGGAGAGGGAGGGTGAGAAAAAGGTGGAGAGATGGAGAGAGATATATAGGAAGAGAGGGAATGATAGAGAGAATGAGAGAGTAAGAGAGGGAGAGAGAGAGAGGGAGAGAGATAGAGAGATGAGAGAGAGGAAAAGGGAGAGTGATATAGGAAGTTACAGTGTAGATGGAGAAAGGGAGAGAAGGAGAAAGGGAGAGGGAGAGGGAGAGGGAGAGGGTATGTGAGGGAGAGAGGGGGAGAGAGAGAGTAGGGAGAGGAGATATTAAGAAAGAAATGGAGAGAGAGGAAGAGAAAGAAAGAGAGAGGGAGTAAGAGAGGAAGGGAGAGAAAGCGAAATGGAGAGAGAAAGAGCAAGAGGGTGAGAGAGAGAAAGGTAGAGAGAGGGAGAGAGTGAGGGATAAGGAGAGGGAGTGGGAAGAGGAGAAAGAGGGGAAAGAGAGGGAGCATGGGAAAGGGAGAGATATATAAAGATGAAAAGGGAGATGGAGAGTGGGAGAGAGATAAGGAGAGAGAGAGTTAGGGAGATAGAGGTAGAGGGAGAGGGAGAGGGAGAAGGGAGGGAGGGAGAGAGAGGAAGACAAAAAAGAGAAAGGAGAGAGAGAAAGAGATGGAGATAGGAAGAGAGCAAGGAGAGAGAGAAAGATAGAGGGAGATAGAAAGGGAGAGAAGCAGGGAGGGTGAAAGAGCGAGAGAGAGGAAGGGAAAGAGAAAGGATAGAAAAGGGGAGAGAGAGAGGGAGGGAAAAGGTGGGGAGAGGGAGGGAGAGGAAGGGGAAGACGGAGGGAGGGGCGAAGAGAGGGAGGAGAGGAACAAAGAAAGAGAGGGAGATAAAAAGAAAAAAGAGAGAGAGAGTATGGGAAATGGAGAGAGGGAGATAGAGTGGGAAGAGAGATGATCATAGAAAGAGAGGGAGAGAGAGAAGGATAGTGGGAGAGGGAGGAAGAGGGGAGAGATAGGGAAAAAGGCAAAGATTGTAAGAGGGAGAGAGGAACGAGAGAAAGAGAGAGAGAGAAAGGGTGAGGGAGAGAGAGGGTAAGAGTGAGGGAGAGAAAAGAGGGGGAAAGAGAGGGAGAGAGTGAGGGAGACATAGAGGGAGGGAGAGAGGGAGAGAGTAAGGAAGAGAGAGGGAGAGAGAGGGAGAGAGGGAGGAAAGAGAAAGGGAGAGAATGAGGGAGTGAGAGAAAAGAGAGAGAGAGAGAGGGAGAGGGGGAAAGAGATAGAGATAGAGATAGCGGGAGAGAGGGAGGGATGAAGAGAGAAGGTGTGAGAGAGAGAGAGAGGAAGAGTAAAAGAGTAAGGGAGAGATGGAGAGCTATATATATAGGAAGATAGAGAGTGATTTTGAGAGAGGAAGAGAGAAAGGGAAGGAAAGAGAGGGCGAGAGAGGGGGAGAAACGAGAGGGAGAGAGAGGGGGAGGTGGTGAGAGAAGGAGAGAGGGAGAGTAAAAAGGGAGAAGGGAGAGAAAAAAGGGGGAAAGTGAGAGAAAAAGAAGGGGGAGATAATAGAAAGGGTAAGGGGAGAGAGAGAGATGGAAATAGGTAATGAAAGAAAAGGGAAGAGAGAGGAAAAGATAGTGATAGAGTGGGATAGAGGAAGGGAGGGAGAGAGAGGTTGAGACAGGGTAGGAGAGGGCAAGGGAGAGAGATATATATATTTAAGGAGAGAGAGTGAGAGAGAGGGAGGTAGAAAGGGAGGGAGGGAGAGGGAGAGAGAGAGAGAGAAAGAGGAAAAGAGGGAGAGAAAGAGACGAAGAGGGAGGGAGGGATAAAGATAGGGGAGAGAGAGGTAGAGTGAGATAAATGAATCGTGAGAGGGAGAGATGAAGAAAGGGAGAGGGAGAGATGGAGAGAAAAAAGAGGGAGAGGAGAGAGAGAGGGAGAGATTAGGAGAAAGATAGAGAGAGAGGGAGAGAGAAAAAGAGAGGAAGAGGGGAGAGAGGGAGGGAGATAGGGAGGAAGAGAGGGAGAGAGAGAAAGATAGAGAATGAGAGAGAGGAAGAGAGGGGGAGAAAGAGAGAGGGAGAGAGAACGGTGGAGAGGGAGAGAAATAAGGAGGGGGAGAGTGAGGGTGAGAGTGAGATAGAGAGGGAGAGATAGAGAGAGAAAGTCGGGGAGAGATTAGGAGAGAGAGGGGGAGAGAGGGAGGGAGGGAGGGAGGGAGAGAGAGAGGGAGAGAAGGGGAGAGAAGGGAAGGAGGGAGAGAGGGAGAGAAAAAAGGAAGAGATAAGAGTGACATATTGAGGCCAAAAAAAAAATGGAAATTGGGAAGGCAAGAGACAGGGAAAGGGGGATAGAGATGGGAGAGTGGGAAAGAGGGAGTTAAAAAAGAAGAGATAGAGGTGTAGTGCCCTTTTCCCAACCCACTTGCTAACTATCTAAAAAGGAGTGGCCGAGCGAGGAGTACGTCATGCCGATACGTCTAACCCAACCTAAACCGTACTAGGTACATTATGGTACCATAACAACATATTACATATTGAAATAGGTAGAATATGAATTACATGACAAGAATATTCATAGCAAAAGAAATTATAATTTAATTACATTGTTGTTTAAATATCTACGGACACCCAAACACCAAAATTATAATCAAAACAACATCCCCTTAGGTTTACATCACATATGAGCCCTTTTGGAGGATCCGACGGTGTCCTTATCAGTACTACAATCACCATTACCCGTCATAACATGCAAATAATAATGAGGTGAGTTAAAGCTCAGTAAATGGGGTGATGCATGTGACATACAATGCTTTTCTAACCTCCTACCATACTCATCAACTTTAATTCGGGTACCCCAGGCATTAGCAAGTCTACTATCTTTTTAATCTAGGTGATTACCGAATTACCTTCGCTAACAATGGAATTATCCCTCATTGTAGCCACTATTAGCAAGAGTCCATCATGTAAAAATGCAGGCACATAGCTTAGAGTACACGCACAAATGGACCACTAATACCCATTTATTCCTGTTAGGTACCTATTCATACAACCCACTTTCAACCAATTGATTCTTTCTCATTCCATCCCCGACACATGTACGTGATCCACGTGATGCTATGATTACCATATTAAGGATATTGGGGTACCAAACGCTACACCATTATTCCATCCTTGATATCTAACCCACACAAGGTCATACGTTCAGCTTCATCACAACGTTCACCTAATTAGGTTTAAACGTCGTCGATGGATATTTGTTGAACTCGTGAATTTAATTCGCACGAAGATATTTTTCTTTCACTTAATTTGGTATGTTTAGACATTAATTCGTTCTACATTTGAGGTATGTGGTTTTTGACATTTTGCATTATTTAAAACATGTTATGGTGTAACTTACCCTTTTCTCCCGAATTTAACTTTTTTGGGCGAGTTAGGCTCATAATAATGTTAAGTCAAATTTTTTATTTCTCTTCACGATCTTACCTTTCTAATGTTATTTTCATCCTTATTTGGGGCCTAATTGAATTTGTAATTGCCTAATTGATTTAGTGAAACCCAAAACCCCTTTGTTTTTTCAAGCTTGGTTGAATGGTCCCTAAACTGGCAAGGAATTTGTCTTTGTTTTTATATGACTTTTCTTTTCCTTTCTTTTTAAAAAACTAGCTAAACCTAATTGGTTTACCATTAAGGTCAAAAGTCTTAGGTACCAAAAGAAGTCCATTTTCACCATTATTGGCCAAATATGACTCTATGAAAACCCTAAAATTTCATTTTTCTTTCCTTCCTACTCCATTTTATTCAAGTCCATACAAATCCCAAATTCACCCACCAAGTTTCGGTAAACCAAGTTCCATTAGCCACACCCACCCATACATGGATCTAGCTAGATACAAAACTTCTAAAACTTTAACAAGGAACCATCATAATCAAACCATAGCAATTGCTAATCATGGAACAACCTAACCAACACAATCAAGCCAACAAAACACATCATCACATAAACACAAGCTTAGGCAATTACAATAACATTAATTGAATGGCATAAAGAACTAAAGGCACTCACTTAATTAGATAGATTTGATTAGGATTTTTCCCTAGCTTTTCCCCTTTCTCCTTCCTTCTTTTCCTTTCTTTTCTTTTCTCTCTTTCCTTTCCATGACTTTCTCTCCCTTTTCTTTCAATTGGTTTTTCTCTCCTTCTTTTGATTGCTACGGGTTTTGCCTAAAATTTTAAGCCATCTTCCCATTTTACTAACATATATTCTTGCTTTTCTTTCTCATAAATTAAGGTTACAAGTGTCTCAAACCAATTTAACAAAGTGTAAAGCAATTGGGTGAGTCATAGGACAAGTGGCGGGTTTGATTGGGTTGAAGGGTGAGTTGGCTTCCAAGCATTTAATTAAGGTGCTTAGGTGTCTAATGGTCAACCAACTAGATAATTAGGCTAACTAAGTCTTCAAACTAATTTGGTTCCAGTGACAAAGTCCCTTCAGCTAGTTTAGTTCTAGTCATACACATACACCTCAAATCTATTTGTAGAGGATGCATTACAGGGTAGCCTCTTATCAAGCAACAACGTCCCACTTTTGGACACAATTAAATCCTATAATTTTTATATTATAAAAAAGATATATTAATTCAAAAAATATCAAAAAAATTATGCTAAAATACCAAATACACAAGTAATAACATAATTTTGAATTTTTGACTCAATCTGTTCAACGAGTATTTCATCCAAAACAAGTATGTACTAAAATGAGCATAACTTTTTATATATAAGAAAAATAGTATGTACTAATAAGAAAAATATTTTACAGAGGGGTAGTTAAGATATATATCAACAAATTTTATTCTTAAGCTTCATGTATAAATCAACCTAAGGTCCTTGAACAGGCCGCACAAAATTTGGACAAAATCTAATTCTCAAGAACACCGATTTTGCATACTTGATTCCTCTAATAATTTAACCATCAATATCAAGTAAAATTGCTTTAATTTAACACAACTCATACATTTCAAGCATTAATTTCTCTTGGTGTAATTTTCCAAAATTTCATTCCATAAATTCTCACCTAAACATCTAGCGTCTTGTCATCCCAAAATGCTCAAATGGCACACATATACAATCACACCTTCACTTATTTGAATATTTTGACCCATATATATATAATGTTAAGGATTTTAATGGGGCTTACAGAAGGAGTGAGATATTAAGGGAGAAAGAGAGAGATGGAAATTAGAAAGGCGATAGATAAGGAGAGGGAGAGATAAAGTGGGAGAGAGAGGGTGAGAGAAAGGGAGAGATGAGAGAGGCATAGGTAGAGTGATAGGGGAAGAGAGAGGTAGAGAGGGAGAGAGAGGGATAGGTAGAGTGATAGAGGGAGAGAGAGGTAGAGAGGGAGAGAGAGGGAGACCAAAAGATAGAGAGAGCGGGAGAGAAGGAAAAATAAAGAGAGAGGGAGAGGGTGCGAGAGGAAGGGAGTGGGAGATAGAGGGAAAGTCTATGAGAGAGAGGAATAGAGAAAGAAAGTTAGAGGTAGAGAGAGGGAGAGAATGGGAGAGGGAGATAGGGAGAGAGGTAGACAAAGAGAGAGGGAGAGAGTAGAAGAGGGAGAGAGAGGAAGGGAGAGAGAGAGGGAGAGAGATTTAAAAAGAGGGAGAAAACAAGAGGGAGGAAGAGGTAGAGGGAGAGAGGGAGAAGGAGAGAGAAAGAGAGAGGGATAGAGAGGAAGAGGAGATGGATAGACGAGTAAGAGGGAGAGGGAAAGAAATAGAGAGGGAGAGAGAGTGGGAAGGAGAAAAAGAGGAAAGTGAGGGAGGAAGAGAGAGGGAAGAGAGTTTGGGAGAGATAAGAAAAGAACGAGAAAAAAGAGAGAACGAGGGGAGAGGTGGAGGGAGAGATCAAGAAAGAAAGAGGGAGGAGAGAGGGAGAGAGAGGGAGAGAAGGAGAGAGGGAGAGAGAATGGGACAAATTAAGAGGGGTAGAGAGGGAGAGTGAGAGAGAGGGAGAAATTAAGAGACGGGAAAGAGAGACAGGTTGGAGAGAGGGAGAGAGATAAAGGGTGAGAAAGGGAGCTAGAGGGGGAAAAGGGATAGAGATAGAGATAGAGGAGAACAGAGAGGGGGAGAAAGAGGAAGAATAAAAGAGAGAGGTGGAGAGAGAAAAGGAGAGAGAGAGGGGGAGAGAAGGAGAGAGAGGGAGAGAGTGAGGGATGGAGATAGAGGGAGGGATAAGGATGGAGAAATGGAGAGGAAGGGACTAGGAGAGAGAGAGATAGAGAGATAGAGAGAGAGGGATAAAATAAGAGAGAAAGAGAGGCAATGGGAGAGAGAGAGGGAGAGAAGGGGAGAGGGAGAGGGGAGAGAGAAAGGGAGAGAGAGGGAGACAGTGAGAGAGAGAGGAAGGGAGATGGAGATAGAGGGAGATGGAGAAGAAGATGCAAAAGGAGAAGGAGAGGAAGGGAGAGATCGAGAGAGAGAGGGAGAGAAAAAGAGAGGGAGAAAGAATAAAGTTGGAGAGAGAGAACAAGAAGTAGAGAAATGGGAGAGATAGAAAGAAAGGAAGAGAGACATAGGGAGAGATAAGGAAAGGGGGAGAAAGGAGTAAAAGAGAAGGATGGGGAGAGGGAGAGTAGAAGAGTGAGAGAGAGTAAGAGAGAGTGAGAGATAGAGAGGGGAGAGAGAGCAAGAAATGAGGGAGAGAGGGAGAGAGGGAGAGAGAGGGAGAGAGAGGGAGAGAGGGGAAAGAAAGAAGGAAAGAAGAGAGGGAGAGGAATAGAGAAGGAGAGAGAGGGAGAGGGAGAGTGAGAAGAAAAGAGAGATGAAGGGAGAAAGGGAAATATTAAGGAAAAGAGAGAGGGATAGATAAGGAGAGAGGGAGAGAGATAAAGGAGGAGAGAATGAGAAAGAGGGAGGGATGGTGAGAGAGGGATAAGGAGAAAGAGGTAGATGAAGAAGAAAGGAAGAGAGAGGAAGGAAGAGAAAAAGGAAAGGGAGAAAGAGATAGAGAGAAGGAGGAGGGAGATAAGGAGAGGGAGAAAGGGAAGGATAGAGGGAGGGGAGAAAGCGAGCAAGAGAGAAGGAGAGACAGGGAGAGAGAGAAAGGGAGAGACGGAGGGATAGAGATAATAAGAGAGAGATAGAGGAGGAGGGAGGGGGAGAGATGGAGAGAAAGGGAGAGAGAGGGAGAGAAAGAGGGAGAGAGAAGGAGAGAGGGAGCAAGAGAGAGAGAGGTGAAGGAAGAAGGAGAGAGAGGGAGATGGAGGGAGAAACGAGCAAAAAGGAGCAAGGGAGAGAGGGAGCAATAGACGGAGAGCTTAGGAGAGAGCGAGAGAGGAGGGAGAGAGGGCGAGAGGGTGAGAGGGAGAGAATAAAAAGAAGGAGGAATAGATGGAAAGAGAGGGAGAGAGATATAGAGGGAGAGAGATATAGAAGGAGAGGGATGAGAGAGAGAGAAAGAGAGTGAGAGTGAGAGGGAGAGGGAAAATTAGTTAGAGGGAGAGATACCGAGGGAGACATAGAGAGGGGGAGAAAGGACCAAGAGAGTGGGGAGACAGAGCTGGAGAGAGAGGGAGAGAGAGACAATAGGTGAGAAGGAGAGAGTGGGAGATGAAAGGGTTATAAAGCGAGGAAAAGAGGGAGAGATGTAGAGATTGGGGAGAGAGAAGGAGTAAGGGAGGGAGAGAGATGGATAGAGGGAGAGAGAGAGGGAGAAGGAAGAGGGAGATAGAGTGAGAGAGACAGATGGATATAGTTGGAGATAAAGAGAGGAAGTGGGAAAGATATGGATAGGAAGAGGAAGAGGGAGAGGGAGGAAGGGAGGGAGAAAGAGAAAGAGAGGGAGGAAAGGGAAAGAGGGGGGAAGAAAGAGAGGAGAGAGATGGAGTGGGAGAGAGAGCAAAAGAGAGGGATAGGGAGGGAGAGGGAAAGGGAGAGGGAGAGTGAGCAAGAGAGAGGGATAGAGTGGGAGAGGGAGAGGAGACTGAGAGGGAAGGAGAGAGGGAGAGACACTAAGAGAGAGCGAGAGAGAGAGAGAGAGAGAGAGGGAGGGATTCCAAAAAAGAGGAGAGAGATGGAGAGAGATAGAAAGAGGGGGAGGGACGAAGAGGGAGAGGGAGAGAGATGAAAAAGAGAGAGATATAGAGAGAGAGGGAGCATGGGAGAGATTAGAGGAGGGGGAGAGGGAGAGAGAGGGAGAGAGAGCTGTAACTCCCGTTAAAATATTTAATCGTAAAGCAACACGTATTCGAATATTTATATATCCGCATATATTAAGAGTGAGTATAATTCTCATTACACAATGAGAAATTAATTCTTGAAATGTGTGATTTATGTTGAATTAAAGCTATTGTGCTTGAGATTAATGGTTTAATTATAAAAGAAATTAAATATGCAAAATCGATGTTTTGAGGACTATATTCTGTCCGCATTTTGTGTGTTTTATACAAGGATTTAGATTGTGTTTTGGGTAAAAATAAAGCAGTTTTTTATCTATGTGTATACTAGCTCTCTATAAACTATTGTGATGTTTAGATCTATAAATAAAGAGTTATGGCCATTTTAGTATAGGATGGTCTTGAAGCATCACTACTGGAATGTTTTGGGGGAAGAAAAGTCCGAGTTTAGGGAGAGGGATTTCGAAATTTAATGGAAAGAAATGTTTTTTGTTACTTGAACTAGATTATTTAGGATGTTTAGTTACTCTAAACAATTAATTAGGACACCTAAATCCCCCTAATCAATGAATTAAAGGCAGCTCACCCTAAACCCCTCAAACCCCCCACTGTCTCTCTCTTTACTCACCAATAGCTTTTCACTCTCCTAAATTAAATTCAGCCATTTGTGCACTTAATTATACTAAGAATTTAAGCATGTATATATATATAGAATGCATGAAAGTAGTAAGAAATTTTAGGCAGCCCGTAGCTACCCAAAAAGGATAGAAAAACGACAAGGAACGAGAGGAAGAGAAAAGGAAAAGAAAAAGAAAGAAGAAAGAAAAGAATGAAGGGGAAAGCCTAACCAACCTTTAGGAAATTCAAGAAAAGTAAGTAGGTTCCATTTTTGGTTGATTAATGTTTTAAGTTATATTTTTTTTAGTGTTTATTTCATGGGTTTGTAATAATTTTCAATGGTTTGCTATGGTTGTTTGTGTTGGTGCTAGGGCTTGCTAAATTGTGATGGATTTATGTATTTTTGTTGTGATGCAAAGCCTGTTTGATGTGTTTAAATGTGTGGATGGTTTGGAAAGGAAAAGGAAAGAAAAAGAGTATGGACCAAATGGATTTAAGTTAAACTAGGTTTGGTAAGCTTAACTTGGAAAAGAAAAGAAATACACTTTTAGAGTTTCCCTAGGTTAAAACCATTCGGCCAAGTGGGAAAAATTGGAAAAGAATAGATCTTTGTGGGGTAATTAAGGGTCTAGAATATCATGGTAGCCCAATTAGTTATCGATTAATTGTTTAGGGTTGAAATGAATTCAGTAGATAGAAAAGGCAATCCATGGCCACCTTAAAAGTCAATCGGTCCAACTAAGAAGGAAAAATAGGGTTTTGGATTTCATTGGGTAAATTGGATACTTGATGGCTAAATTTGGTTTTCTTTGTGAACCTTAAGGTTTAGATTTACTTGGTAACGTTTAAGTATGATTTAGTAAGTTAGTATAAAAAGGAATTGACCTAGAAATGGAAAAACAATTCCTTTCTCACCTAAGGACACATTCGCCCTAGACCGATAAATTTTAGGGATTTAGGTTCGACCTTTCAAATTTATAACTAATTTTTAAAGTAAATTTAAACAAATGTAAAATGAAATATTAAAGGGGTGTTGACCGAAGGAAAAACCAAAAAGGGACCTAGACCCTTTATGAGTCACTTTGACCACTAAGATTAAAGGTTCGTATTAAACATGATTTTAGCTTAATTATGCCGTACATCCATCCTTAGGATTAACCGATCTTGTAAACTAAGTAATACATTGAAAATTCGAGCCTAGTCTTGCAAAGTACACGAGAAGGGAAAACTCAAAAGTATGAAGTAGATTTATGCAATGCATGCTACCAATGAATGATATTTGCATTCTTTTTTGAATACTTTGAATGGTACACGAAACACTTGTGAAGTCTCGAGTGTGTGTTCGATATAGGAATGGTCCGAGAAGAAAATTTTGATAGCATAATTAGTTGAATGTGTTAAACATAATACCATATGCATCACGTGCATTGGAGGGTGATATGAAATCGAGAAAAATCATTGAGTCATGAAATGATACGGTTTGGTAATCGATCCGAATGGAATGGGTAACAGTATGAAACCATGTGCATGCTCTATTACTAATATCGTTAAGTGAGGGATAATTTCGTTAACCATGTGCTACAACGAGGGGTAATTTCGTTATAAGTAATAGGTGATAATGGGATCACCGAGAAAGAGTAATAGAGCGAGTAGGTGATAATATGATCACCGAGAGATGGAATGCACGGTCTTGCTAATACCTAAGATACCCGAATTAAAATGGATGATTAGAATGGGAAACAAAACTACATTACATAGTGTGCTTCGGCTCACCCCATTATTGCTTTCATGTTATGACAAGAACGAGTCAAAGTAGTCGGGATGCTATCGGGTCCTCCAAAAAGGCTCACATGTGACATAAATGTACCGAAATTTCTTTTGATTGTAATTTTGAGGTTAGGGTGTCGATAAATTTTTTTATAGTATTGTAACTAAAGTTTGTAATTTCGTTCACCGTATTGCTAGTATTATGTAAATTATCTTGTATGTATTTCATTGTATAATAAGTCCTTAATGTATGAGCACATACGTACTTAAGGTCAAATTGGGAACTGGTCGTGTCGGCATGACACCCCTCGCCTAGCCACTCCTTTTAAGTAATTGGCAAGTGGGTTAGGGAGGGAGCGTCACAGGGTGGTATCGTAGCTATAGTTTAGTTAATTGGATAGAACCTTAAGTGTAACTCCGAGCTTCGAGGACCAGTGTGCTACTTGATGAGTAATAGTTTAATTCCTAATTTGTTTAATGCGTATGATTATTATGTCATTTTCATGCTCGGTATATAATTGTGTTCTAGAAATATTAATACCGATAATTATTATTGTTATAGATGTCATATTTATTTCGCACACCCCGCATTGCTAGGACACGCTAATAATGGGCCACCCTAGCTAACTACTAAGTTGAACTAAACAACCTAACTATGACCCCCGATCGAGAGATAGTAGCCCACGTTACTCGAGTGTATGACTTGATTTAGCAAATAACATTCGCCATCGCTTCTTTCTAGCGAGTACCACGGTATGGATTTCCTGCGATCGACTATACGCCAAACTCGTTTTATCCAAAGATCGGTTGTCGCTAGATGAGGTTAAGGAAGGGCCGATAGGTCAATTTTGTTATTGAGATTTGGTCCAAGCCTTCCTTCCGATAAGGTTCGGCGAACCCATACCCGGTTTATGTATAGTCGGGGTCTATAGTTGCCCCTCACTCGCGAGATAGTACTTATTGCATCGGATGATGTTATTGACTAGTGGAGGGTCGAGCACTACTTCTCGTGATGCGTTCGATATGTTAGTTGGATATGATAATAGTAATGCCATAATATGATGTAATACTAGTTGTGTATTTCCTAATGTAAATAAGTGCACTTTTGATTGTAAATAAGAGCAAAAAAAAATGTATATATATATATATATATATATATATATATATATATATATATATATATATATATATATATATATATAGAAGGTAGAAGTATCCGTAAATACCGTTGTGTATGAAATGCTTCATTTATATAAATATCTATAATTTCATGCGTAAGTGGATGATTTACATTATATATATTGTTTTTCATACCAAAACTAACATGGGCATAACATGGCATGTACAAAGTCCAAGCATGCTAAGAAAGGAGCCGACGCAAGTAGAAGGGAAGGGACCTCCAATGATAGTAACGTAAATCAACGGGACACTTTAAGTTGCATGATGGACATGATGCAATAATAATAACAAGCAATACGACAATAGCAACAGGACCATATAGAGCAAATGAGATAGCTCCTAGCTATGCATCAATAGCCTCCACCTCTCGCCACGCCAGCATAAGAATGACACGGTGGAGAGGTTTCGTAAAATGAGTCCTTAGGAATTCTATAGGGGTGTTAACCCAATGATAGCGGAGGAATGGGTTAAGTCCTTAGAAGTGATATTTGAATACTTGCAATTTACCAATGATGAGCGGTATTGTATGCTATTTTTATGTTAATGAAGGATGCTCGCACATGGTGGAAGAGCGCACGATTGAAAGTGGACCTACCTACCCTAACTTAGGAAGAATTTAAAGAGGTTTTCTATAATAAATACTTTACAACGGACGTGAGGGTGAAGAAAATTTAAGAATTCCTCGAATTAAAGCAAGATGGAATGTCCGTATGTGAATACATACGGAGATTTAAGCAAGGATGTCGATTTGTCCCATTCATTACGAGAACGACAACTTAAAGAAGAATCAGCTTTTAACAACACGAGCCTAAGAGCCCGAAGCATGGTATGAATGTCTACCACCAACACTTTTTCGAAATGGTAGATAAAGCAATCTCGGCAGATGAAGATCGAAAGAAATTGCAAAAGAAGTTTAGCGAGAGGAGGTAATCATTTCGACTTGGAGCCTTTTCCTTTGGGCCACAAAGATGAACTTTGCCTAGAAATTTCAATCGACCCGGTGGTCTAGGAAATGCATGGGCTGCCACACCATCACCTTATGCCTTGAGGCCACTATCGGGGAATTAGTCGAGGCCAACAATGGGTAATCAATCTCGATGCAACAAATGTGGAAGATTCCACATCGGGAGTCTCGACCAAATTTGGGTCCGTTATGTTTGTCGAAGCAAGGGCACATAGCCTCTAATTGTCCTCGGACACGAAACCAAGACCGAGAAAAAGTACTATACGGGTTTATACAATGACTCGGAGGAGGCCGACAAGAGGGACACGACGAGTAATATATGATAATGTCTACATCCTTGGCTTGATTGCTTGTGTTTTAATTGATTCCGATGCCACACATTCATTCATATCAAAAACATTAGTAGAAAGCCTAGGTGTGAAACTTTAGACGTTGGCAATAGGATACCCGATAGCGATCCCTTTTGGAGAATTTATGGAGTCAACGAGCCTAGTCAAGCGAGTGTCCAATCCGGAATGAGGGTAGGAGTTTGGAGGCTGATTTGATCATATTGGACCTTTAGAATTTTGATTTGATTCGGGAATGGATTGGTTAACGAGGTATGGTGCCACCATTGATTGTCGAGGGAGGAGAGTCATTTTTTATCTACTTGGAGATCAACCGTTAGAGTTTAAGGCTAATATGAAGTTTTGAGCCATACTGGTCATTTCGCCCTAAAGGCTTGAAGAATGCTAGAAAAAAGGTGTATAGGGTATCTAGCACACGTGGTGGATAGTCGAGTAGAGGGAAAGTCGAAGCCGGACGATATAGAAGTCGTGTGGGAGTATTTGGATGGGTTTCTATAAATTTGACTACGTTGCATCGGAGAAGGAGATAGAATTTGAGATTGAGCTGGAGTCGAGCACGACTCGATTTCTAAGACTCCCTATTAAATCACCCCTGTTGAATTGAAAGAATTGAAGGTGTAGCTATAGGACTTACTCGGATAAGGGATTTATACGCCCTATTTCCTCACCTTAGGGAGCTCTAGTATTGTTCATGAAAAAATGGACGGTAGACTGCGACTATGCATTGACTATTGAGAATTGAACCAAGTGATAATTAAAAATAAGTACCCATTATCTCGGATTGATGATTTATTCGATCAATTACAAGGTGCGATGATGCTCTCCAAAATAGATCCGCAATTAGGATACCACTAGTTGAGGGTAAAATTGAAGGATGTGAAGAAGATGACATTCGGGATGAGATACGACCACTATGAATTCCTAGTAATGTTGTTTAAGTTGACTAACACCCTAGTTGATTTCATGGACTTAATGAATCGAGTCTTTGAAGAATGCCTATACAAGTTTATCATCGTATTCATCGATGATATCCTAGTTTACTATCGAAGTAAGGAGGAGCATAGGAAACATCTAAGAGCCACCTTGCAAACGCTAAAGGAGCGAGTAACTACATGCCAAATTCAAGAAATGTGAATTTTGGCTAGAGCGAGTAGTTTTCCTAGGTCACGTTGTGACAAAAAAAGGTATAACGATAGATTAAAAGAAGATAGAGGCCATCTAGAACTAGCCTACCTTAAAGAACGTGATGGAGGTACGAAGCTTCTTAGGGCTAGTCCGTTACTATAAGAGATTTGTGGAGGGCTTCTTTAAGATAGCTAGGCCTCTTACTAATTTGATAAAAAAGAGATTAAGTTCCAATGGACGGATGGCTTTGAGAAAAGATTTCAAGAATTGAAGCGAAGGTCAGTCACAACCCTAGTGCTAACTATTCCATTCGAAGATGGAGATTTTGTAGTTTATAGTGATGCTTCTAAGAATGGGTTAGGAACAGGTGTTGATGCGGAATGGGAAGGTAGTTGCCTATGCATCTTAGAAAGTGAAGGAATATGAATGAAATTATCCGACACATAATATAGAACTAGCGGCAGTAGTCTTTGCCCTAAAAATCTAGAGACACTATTTATATGGGCTAAGTATGAGATATATACGGATCATAAAAGCCTACAATATATCTTCACACAAAAGGAGCTAACATGAGACAAAGAAGATGGTTAGAGTTGGTGAATGAATTTTGATCGTATAATCAATTATCACCCAAGCAAAGCTAACGTTGTTACCGATGCCTGTAAGTAGAAATCGATAGCAACGATGTGGGTAATCCAACCATCAATAGTGAGAGATCTACAAAAGCTAGACTTAGAGAGGTTCGATGGGGTATGAGAACATTTTATCAACTTTATTAGTCTAGTCGACTCTATCCGAAAGAATTCAAATGGGCAGGCAACGAATGAAAAACTAAATGAATTAAAGAAAAACATTTAGGCGAGAGAAGGAATCTAATTTTATGGTGGATCATAGAGGTGTAATTAGATTTAAAGGAGGTTATGTGTTCCCTTGATGAAGGATTGAAGGAAGAAATATTGAAAGAAGCGCACGCAACTCCCTATTCGATACATCCGGGAGTACAAAGATGTACCGGGACTTACGACAAAGTTATTGGTGGCTCGGAATGAAAAAAAATGTAGCTAATTTTATGATAACGTGTCAAGTATGTCAATAAGTGAAGGCGACATGGCATGTACAAAGTCTAAGAATTCCAAGAAAGGAGCCGAGCATGAGCGAGATGGTAAAGGGACCTCCAATGATAATAACGAAATTGATAGGACACTTTAAGTCGCATGATAGGCATGATGCAGCAACAATAACAAGCAATGCGGTAATAGCAACAGGACCATATGGAGCAAATGAGATAGCTCCTAGCTATGCATCAACGACCTCCACCTCCGCCACCCTAGCATAAGAATGACGTAGTGGAGAGGTTTTGTAAGATAAGTCCTCGGGAATTCTCCGAGGGTGTTAACCTAATGATAGCGAGAGGAATGGGAAGTGATATTTGAATACTTACAATTTACCAACGAACAACGGTATCATGTTCTATTTTTATGCTAATGAAGGATGCCCGCACATGGTGGGAAAGCGCACAATTGACAATGGACCTACGTACCTTAACTTAGGAATAATTTAAGGAGGTCTTCTATAATAAATACTTTACAACGGATGTGAGGGTGAAGAAAATTTAAGAATTCCTTGAATTAAAGCAAGATGGAATGTCCGCGAGTGAATACGTACGAAGATTTGAGCAAGGATGTCGATTCATCCCATTCATTGCGGAAGATGACAACTTCAAGAAGAATCAGTTTTTAACAACATAGAGCCTAAAAGTTCTAAGCATGGTATGAATGTCTAACACCAACACTTTTTCGAAATGGTAGATAAAGCAATGTCGGCAGATGAAGATTAGAAAGAAACTACAAAAGAAGTTGAGCGGAAGAGGCAATCATTTTGACTCGAAGCCTCTTCCTCCGGCCATATAGATGAACTTTGCCTAGAAATTTCAATCGAACCGGTGGTCTAGGAAATGCACAAGTTGCCACACCATCACCTTATGCCCCGAGGCCATTATCGGGGAATTAGTTGAGGCCAACAATGGGTAATCAATCTCGATACAACAAATGTGGAAGATTCCACATCGGGAGTGTCGACCGGATATAAGGTCCGTTATGTTTGTCGAAGCAAGGGCATATAGCCTCTAACCGTCCTTAGACATAGAAACCAAGACCGAGAAAAAATACCTATATGAGTTTATACAATGACTCAAGAGGAGGCCGACAAGAGGGACACGACAGTAATATGTGATAATGTCTACATCCTTGGCTTGATTACTTATGTTTTAATTGATTCCGGTGCCACACATTTATTCATATCGAAAACATTAGTAGAAACCCTAGGTGTGAGACTTTAGACATTGGCAATAGGATACCTAATAGCAGTCCCTTTTGGAGAATTTATGGAGTCAACAAGCCTAGTCAAGTAGTGCCCAATCTAGAATTAGGATAGGAGTTTGGAGGCCGATTTGATCATATTGAACCTCCAGGATTTTGATTTGATTCTAGGAATGGATTGGTTAACGAGGCATGGTGCCACCATTGATTGTTAAGAGAGGAGAGTAGTTTTTGATCTACTTGGAGATCAACCATTAGAGTTTAAGGCTAATATGAAGTTTCGAGCCATACTTGTCATTTTAGCCCAAAGGCTCGAAGAATGGAAGAAAAATGGTGTATAGGGTATCTAGCACACGTGGTGGATAGTCAAGTAGATGAAAAGTCAAAGTCGGACGATATAGAAATCGTGTGGGAGTATCCGGATCGATTACCTAAAAATTTGACTACGTTGCCATCGGAGAAGGAGATAGAATTTGAGATTTACATGACTTTGATTTTTAAGACTCCCTATAGAATGGCCTCGGTTGAATTGAAAGAATTAAAGGTGCAGCTATAGGACTTAATGGATAAGGGATTTACACGCCCTAGTTCCTCACCTTAGGGAGCTCTAGTATTGTTTGTGAAAAAGAAGGACGGTAGACTATGACTATGCATTGACTACCGAGAATTAAACCAAGTGATAATTAAAAATAAGTACCCGTTATCTCGGATTGATGATTTGTTCGATCGATTACAAGGTGTGACGATGCTCTTCAAAATAGTTCCGCAATCAAGATACCACCACTTGAGGGTAAAATTGGAGGATGTGAAGAAGACGACATTCGGGATGAGGTACGACCACAATGAATTCCTAGTAATGTTGTTTGGGTTACCTAACTCCCCGGTCGCTTTCATGGACTTAATGAATCGAGTCTTTAAAGAATGCCTAAACAAGTTTATCATCATATTCATCGATGATATCTAAGAGCCACCTTGCAAATGTTAAAGGAGCAACAGCTACATGCCAAATTTAAGAAATGTGAATTTTAGCTAAAGCGAGTAGCTTTCCTAGGTCATGTGGTGACAAAAGAAGGTATAGCGAGTAGATCAAAAGAAGATAGAGGGTATCCGAATTGGCCTACCTTAAAGAATGTGATGGAGGTATGAAGCTTCTTGGGGCTAGCCAGGTTACTATCGGAGATTTGTGGAGGGCTTCCCTAAGATAGTTAGGCCTCTTACTAATTTGATAAATAAAGAGCATTAAGTTCTAATGGATGGATGCCTTTGAGAAAAGCTTTCAAGAATTGAAGCGAAGGTTAGTCACGACCCTAGTGCTAACTATTCCATTCGAAGATGGAGATTTCATGGTTTATAGTGATGCTTCCAAGAATAGGCTAGGAGCGGTGTTGATGTAGAATGGGAAGGTAGTCGCCTACGCATCGTGGCGATTGAAGGAATATGAACAAAATTATCCGACACATGATCTAGAACTAACGATAGTGGTCTTTGCCCTAAAAATCTAGAGACACTATTTATATGGAGCCAAGTATGAGATATATATGGATCATAAAAGCCTACAATATATCTTCACACAAAAGAAGCTAAATATGAGACAAAAAGGTGGTTAGAGCTGGTGGAGGATTATGACTCGTATAACCAATTATCATCCACGCACGACTAGTGTTGTTACCGACTACTTAAGTATAAATTGATAGCAACGATATGGATAATCCGAGTCATCGATAGTGAGAGATCTATAAAAGCTAGACTTAGAGATAGTTTCTACGAGGTATGAGAACATTTTATCGGCTTTATTAGTCCAACCAACTCGTAGGAAAGAATTCGGATGGGGCAAGCAAACGGATGTAAAACTCGAATGAATTAAAGAAAAACATATAAGCGAAGAAGGAATCCAATTTTATGATGGATGATAGAGGCATAATTAGATTTAAAGGGAGGTTATATGTTCCCTTGATGGAGGATGTGAAGGAAGAAATATTGAAAGAAGCACACGCAACTCCCTATTCGATACACTAGGGGAGTACAAAGATGTATCGGGACTTGCGACAAAGTTATTGGTGGCATGGAATGAAGAAAGATGTAGCTAATTTTATGGTAAGGTGTCAAGTCTATCAACAAGTGAAGGCGAAACATCAAAGACCTTTGGAATGTTAAAACCATTGGCAATTCCGGAATGGAAGTGGGAGTATGTAACTATGGATTTCATCGTGGGATTGCCAAGATCGAAAGGGGGTCAAATGCCATTTGGGTGATCATAGATATATTGACTAAATCAGCGTACTTTCTTTCGATCAAAATCGCCTATAATCTAAACCAAGTGTGCCCAATTGTATCTCGATGAAATTATAAGACTATATTGAATTCCAATCTCAATTGTGTCGGATCGAGATCTTAGGTTCACGTTCGTATTTTGGAAGAGTTTACACAATGCCATGGAGACAAAGCTAAACTTTAGTACCGCATATCATCCGTAAATTGATGAACAATCCGAGCAAGTAATCCCAATTCTTAAAGAAATGTTACAAGCATACGTTCGGATTGGTCCAAAAAATAAGATAAGTACATATGCTTAGCTGAATTTGCATATAACAATAGTTACTAAGCTTCAATTGGGATGGCTCCCTACGAAGCCTTATATGGGCGACGATGTAGATCTCCTGTCCATTGGGATGAGATAGGGAAAACGAAGTTATTATGACTAGAGCTAGTACGACAGAATGGTGAAGTGGTGGATAAGATCCGCCAATGGATGAAAATAGCTCGAGTAGATAAAAAAGCTATACCGATAAGAGAAGGATATGGAGTTTATAGTCGGTGACTATGTGCTCTTAAAAGTTTCATTGATGAAGGGCATACTACGATTTGGGAAGAAAGGAAAGCCGAGTCCATGATACATTGGACCATTTGACATACTTGGATCGAGTAGGCGATAAGGCTTATCGCTTGATGCTATCGCCATCCTTAGCAAGAGTGCATAATGTGTTTCATGTGTCTATGATAAGAAAGTGTGTTGGAGAGCCTAGCTAAATTTTGGAGACAGAATCGCCAAACCTAACCCCGGACTTAACCTATGAGGAAAGACCGATACAAATTCTAGATAGACAAGTTAGACAACTAAGGAATAAGGAGATTAGTCTAGTTAAAGTTTTGTGGGAAAATCATGACCTCAAGGAAATGACTTGGGAATGGGAAGAAGAAATGAGAAAAAAAATACCCGAACTATTTTCCTAAGTCAATTTCATGGACCAAATTTCTTTTAAGGAGGGGAGAATTGTAACCCCTGTGAAAATACTTAACCGTAAAGTGACACGTATTCAAACATTTATATATATGCATATATTAAGAGTAAGTATAATTCTCATTACAAAATGAGAAATTAATGCTTGAAATGTGTGATTTATGTTCAATTAAAGTTATTGTGCATGAAATTAATGGTTTAATTATAAAAGAAATTAAATATGCAAAATTAGTGTTTTAAGAACTATATTCTATCTGAATTTTATGTGATTTATTCGACTTTAGAGTGATTTTTGGGTAAAAAGTAAAGAATAGAAGTTTTTTATTTATGTGTATACTAGCGCTCTATAAAATTTTTTGATTTTTGGATCTATAAATAAAGCGTTATGACCATTTTAGTATAGGTCGATCTTGAAACATCATTGTTGGAATATTTTGGGAGAAGAAAAGTCCGAGTTTAGGGAGAGGGATTTTAGAAATTTAATGGAATGAAATGAGCTTATTTAATTAAAATAGATCATTTAGGATGTTTATTTACTCTAACCAATTAATTAGGACACCTAAATCCCCTTAATCACCGAATTAAAGCCGACTTACCCTAAACCCCTCAAACCCGTCACTCTCTCTCTTTACTCACCAATAGCTTTCCACTCTCCCAAATTAAATTTGGCCATTTGTACACTTAATTATGCTAAGAATTTAAGCATGTATATATATATATATATATATATATATATATATATATATATATATATATATATATAGAATGAGTGAAAGTGGTAAGAAATTTTAGGTAGCTCGTAGCTACCCAAAAAGGAGAGAAAAGCGGTAAGGAAATAGAGGAAGAGAAAAGGAAAAGAAAGAAGAAAGAAGAAAGAAAAGAAAGAAGGGGAAAGCCTAAACAACCTTTAGGAAATTCAAGCGAAGTAACTAGGTTCCATTTTTGGTTGATTAATGTTTTAATTTATATTTTTTTTAGTGTTTATTTCATGGGTCCGTAATAATTTTCAATGGTTTGCTATGGTTGTTTGTGTTAGTGTTAGAGCTTGCTAAATTGTGATGGATTTATATGTTTTTGTTGTGATGCAAAGCCTGTTTGATGTGTTTAAATGTGTGGATGGTTTGGAAAGGAAAAAAAGAAAGAAAAAGAGTATGGACTGAATGGATTAAACTTAAACTAGGTTTGGTACGCTTAACTTGGAAAAGAAAAGAAATACACTTTTAGAGTTTCCCTAGGTTAAAACCATTCAGCCAAGTGGGAAAAATTGGAAAAAGAATGGATCTTTGTGGGGTAATTAAGGGTCTAGAATATCATTGTAACCTAATTAGTTATGGATTAGTTGTTTAGGGTGGAAATGAATTCGGTAGATATAAAAGGCAATCCATGGCCACCTTAAAACTCAATCGGTCCAACTAAAAAGGATAAATAGGGTTTTGGATTTCATTGGGTAAATTGGATAATTGATGGCTAAATTTGGAAGAATAGAGGGAGAGAGGGAGGGAAAGATAGAGTTAGAGAGAAAAAAAAGAGAGGGATAGTGGTAGAGAGAGAAGAAAAGGGATATTAAGGAAGAGTGATTGAGAGGGAGAGATAGAGGGAGAGGGACGAGAGGGTGAGAGAGAGGGAGAGAGCAAGGAAGGTAGAGAGAGAGGAAGAGGGAAAGGGTTAGAAGGAGAGAGAAAGAACGAGGAAAGGGAAGGGGAGAGAGAGAGAAAGAGAGAAAGAGATAAAAGAGAGCAATAGAGAGGGAGAGAGATAACAAGAGAGATATAGATAGGGAGGGAGGGTAAGAGAAGGAGAGCAAGAGAGAGAAACAAAAAGAGGGAGAGAGCAAAGAGTGAGCGACATAGATGAGGCAAGAAAGGAAGAGAGGGATGACGAGAGAGAAAGAGAGAGGGAGAGAGAGAGGAGATAAAGAGGGAGAGATAGAGACAGAGAGGGGAAGAGAAAGTAAAAGAGAGGGAGGGGGAGAGAGAGTGAGGGAGAGAGGGAAGGAGAGAGAAAGGAGATAAAGGGGGAGAGAGAGTGAGGGAGAGAGGGAAGGACAGAGAGGGGAGATAAAGGGGGAGAGAGATAGGGAGAGATAGAGGCAGAGAGGGGAAGAGAAAGTAAAAGAGAGGGAAGGGGAGAGAGGGAAGGGAGAGAGAGAGAGAGAGAGAGGAGGGAAAGAGTGGAAGAGGAAAAAGAGAGAGGGGGATAGAGAGGAAGGAGGGAGATAGGAAGAGAGTGATGAGGGACCGTGGGTGAGCAAGAGAGATTGGGAGAGAGATAAAGAGAGAGAGAAATAGAGTAAGTGCAAGAGAGAAAAATGAGGGAGGGGGAGAGGGAGGGAAAGAGTGGGAGAGAAAAGGGCGGAGCAAGAGGGAGAGAAGAAAAGGGTATGGGAGAGAGAGTGGGAGAGAGAGATGGGGATTTGATGTGGGAGGGAGAGAGGAGTGAGGTAGTGGGAGGGAGGGAGAGCGGGAGGGAGCAAAAGAGATAGGGGAGGGAGAGAGAGGGGAAAAAGAGGAAGAGAGATGAGGGGGAGAGAGGAAGAAAGAGAAGGAAAGCGAGAGAGAGAGGGAGTTAGAGAGAGAATAGAGAGGGAGAGAGAGAGAGGGAGGGAGAGAGAGGGTAAGAGAGGGGGAGAAAGGGGGAGAGAGAACGAGGAAGATAGAGGGGGTAGAAGGGGGAGAATGAGAAAGGCAGGGGAGAGAGGAGGAGAGAGTGAGAGGGAGAGGGTGAGGTAAGGAGATAGAATGAGAGTAAGAAAAGGAAAGAGAGGCAGAGAGAGAGATAGAAAAAAGGAGGAGAGAGATAGGGAGATAGGGAAAGAGAGAAGGAGAGAGGGAGAGAGCTATAGATTGAGAGATAGGGTGAGAGAGGGCTAAGGAAAGAGAGTGAGGGAGAGATGAAGGGAGAGAATGTGAGAGAGAGAAAGAAAAGAGAGAAGGAGATGGAGAAAAACAGAGGGGGAAAAAGAAGCGAGGGAGAGAGGGAAGAGGAGAGAGATTGAGAGAGAAGGGGGAGAGAGAGACAAAAAGTGAGAGAGGAAGGGGAGAGGGAGAGGGAGAGAAGGAGAGAGAGGGAGTAAGGGAGGGAGAGACAAGGAGAGAGAGAGAAAGGAAGTTAGAGAAGGAGAGAGGGAGAGAGGGAGATGAAGACAAAGAGAAGGAGAGAGAGGGAGAGAGAGGGAGAAAAAAGGAGAAATTAAGTGAAAAAATAGAGGGAGAGAGATATAGGGAGAGAAAAGGGAGAGGGAGAGAGAGAAAGAGAGAGGGAGAGGAAGGGGGAGAAAAGAAGAGAGTTGGAGAAAGAAAGAGAAGAGAGGGGGGACGAGAGAGGGTGAGAAGGGAGAGAGGGAGTGACAGAGGGAGAGAGAGAGAGATAGGGACGGGGAAAGGGAGAGGGATGGAGAGAGGAAAGGACAAAGATAGGAAAAGAGAGGGAGAGGGGAGATTGGGATAGATAGGTATAGAGAGGGAGAGAGGGAGGGAGAGAGAGTGGGAGAGAGAAAAGGATAGAGAGAGGGAGAGAGAGAGGGAGAGAAATAAACGGGGTAAGAGAGAGGGAAAGATGGATAGAGAGATAGAGGGAAAAGTAAAGAGAGAGACAGATAGAGATAGGGGAAATGGAGGGAAGGGGTAGAGGGAGAATGGGAGAGGGAGAGAAAACAAAATAAAAGGTGGAGAGATGGAGAGGGAGAGATAGGAGGGATAGAGAGAGATAAAGAAATAAAGGGAGAGGGGAGGATAGGGGGAGAGAGGTTGATAGGGAGAGAGATATAGAAGAAAAGAGGTGGAGAGAAATAGAGAGGGAAAGAGAGAGGAAAAGTGGGGAAGAGAGAGAAGGAGAATGAGATTGGGGAAAGAGGGGGAGAGAGGGATAGAGGGTGAGAGAGAAGAGAGGTAGAGCGAGAGAGGGAGAGAGGGAGAGGCAGAGAGGAAAGAGAGAGGGATGGAGTGAGAGTGTGGGAGAGAGGGAGGGAGTGTGGGAGAGAATGAGAAAGAAAAAGATAAAAAGAGGGAGAGAGGGAAAAGGAGGGTAGGAGAGATAACGAGGGAGGGAGAGTGTGAGAGGAGAGAGAGGAGAGAAGGGAAGAGAGAGGGAGAGAAAAAGAGAGTAGAAGAAAGGGAGAGAAAAAGAAAGATAGAGGAAGGGAGAGAGAGTGTGAGAGGGAGTGAAGCGAGTGGGATAAAGAGAAGAGGGATCAGTGAGAGGGAGAGGGAGATAGAGGGAGGGAGGAGAAAGAAAGAGAAAGAGAGGAAGAGAGGGAGAGATAATGAGGGATGGAGAGGGAGAGATAAGGAGAGTAAGGAGATAGGAGAGACAAAGAAGAAGGGTGAAATGAGAAGGGAGAAGGATAGAGAGGGAGAGGGAGAGAAAGAAAGGGAGAGGGGGAGAGAGAGATATAGAAAGAGGGAGAGAGGGAGAGAGATAGGGAGATGGAGGGAGAGATAGAGAGAGGGAGAGGGAGAGAGAGGGAGGGAGGAAAAGAAAGAGAAAGAGAGGGAAAGAGAGAGAGATAGTGAGGGATGGAGAGAGAGAGATAGGGAGAGCGAGGAGATAGGAGAGACAAAGAAGAACGGAGAAAGGAGAAAGGAGAGGGATAGAGAGAGAGGGAGAGGGAGAGAAAGAAAAAGAGAGGGAGAGAGAGAGGGAGGGGATGAGGATAAATAGAGTATGGAGAAAGAGTGTGAGATTGAAAGAAGTGGAAAGAGAGGGAGATAGGACATAGGTGAGAGAGTAGGAGAGAGAGAGAGTGATAAAGAGCAATGGGGAGAAAAAAGGAGAGAGAATGGTAGGGGAAAAGAGAGAAGAAGGGAGAGAAGTGTGGGAGAGGAAGAGATAGGGCAAGAGAATGGGAGAGGAGGAGATAAAGAGAGGGAGAGAGGGATGAAGAGATAGGAGAGAAGATGTAACGCCCCACCCCGGCTCACTCTCTATTACCCAAATAGGAGTAACTAGGTGAGGACCGCATCATGCTAACATGTCCAACCCGACTTAAACCCTCTACATACATGCTCGGTATCGTAACAACATATAATATATTGAAATATGTACAATACAATTTACATGACAACAATATTCACATTGGAAGAAATTATAATTTATTTTATTTACAATAACATCAAAATGGCTATCGAACCCCAACTTAAAATTCACAATCAAAATGAAATCCCTTAAGGTTTGTGTCACCTCCGAGCCCTTTTAGAAGATCCGATAGCGTCCTTATTAGTACTATGGTCACTGCTACTTGTCATAAAATGCAAATAACAACGAGGTGAGCCAAAGCTTAGTAAGTGGGATGATGCATATGATATGCAATGCTTTTCCGACTTCCTATCATACTCATTAATTTTAAATTTTGGGTACCTTAGATATGACCAGGTCTACTCTATAGGTGATTACTAAATCACCGAATGCTAACAATGAAATTATCCCTCGTTGTAGCCACTACCGATGAGAATTCATCACCTAATAGTGCGGACATATATCTTAGAGTACGCACACAACTAGATCGCTAACCCCTTTTTTCTTTGATTATATTACCACTCCTATCCATACACACCACTTTTTAACCATTTGATTCTTTCTCAATTCATCCCCACTAATACACGTGATGCACGTGACGCCATGTTACCATGTTTAACTTATTATAGGTACCAAACCTACACTATCAATTTATTCTTCACTTGATGTATGTAATTAGTAGCATTTTAAACCAGTTTAAAATATACTAAGGTGACATTTTCTCTCCGAACCCAAATTGGGGCATTTTGGGCTGAATTAGGCTTTTAAATGTTCTAGGTCAAAATTTTGGTTTACCTAGCAATTTTTTTTCCTGTCTAAATGTCCTCTTTTATGTATTAGGGTGTACTCAAACCTTAATTATGGAATTGAAGGATTGGAATCCAAATCCCTACAATTTAGGGTTTAAGCCAAATAAGTCCTTAAAGTGGCCAAAGATTAATTTTTCATCCCAAGTTACTAATGTATACCTAATTAAATTGTACTTGAGTGTTATGCCCTTAATTACATAAAATGGGTCCAATATTACTCATTTTCTTACTTAGGCCAAAAGGGTTCTTAAGTGAAACCCTAGGTATTCATTTTCCCCTCCTTTCCAATTTGTCGTTTATTATAAGGTAGCCTCTAATCAAGTAGGCACCATACCAACTTTTGAGTATTATTAAATCCTATATTTTTTTAATTAGTAATTAGACATATTAATGTATAACATATCCAAAAAATAGGTTTAAACACCAAACAAACGATTCATAACATCATTTTGAAGTTTAAGATTCAATCAGTCCAAGTAGTAGTTCATCCAAAATAGTATTTACTAAAACGAGCATAACTTGTTCTATGTAAACTCGATAATAACAATATTTTACAGAGAGTTATTCAAGACATAGATAAACAACTTTTATTCTTTAAAGTTCACCCACAAGTACCCTAAAGTCGTTGAACAGGAAACACAAATTTCGGATAGAAACTAATCCTCAATAACACTAATTTAACCATTCGATCCAACCCACATTAACCATGTTTTAGTCCAGTTAAATTTCAGTCTAGGTCTAATCTAACTCATCATCACATACTTGGACATGCACTAGGTGTTATAAACATTACAATTCATAACCTACACAACATCCATAAGTAGAGCAAGCCAAGAAATCAAACAACCACCAACACAAACCAAGCTCAACAATAAAACAAACAACTCAACCAATACATAACTCAAACACATAAAATGGACATGTAAAAGCATAAATAAACCTACTTACATAGCTTAGATGTGGTTGGATTTCCTTAGATTTTCTTTCTCTCTTTTCCTTTCCTTTCCTTTTTCTTTCTCTCTTTCTCGTTGTTTTTTCTCTCTCCCAATTTGGTGGTTTCGGTTTGCTAAAAATTCTCACTAGCTTAACACTTTCTATATATATATACTTACTTTTCCCTTTAACTAAATTAAGTTACAAGTGTTGAAAATTAATGGGACAAGGTGTAAAAGTTATGGGTGAGTCATGTGAGAGGTGGCGGGTTTGGGACAAAAAATGGTTGAGTTGGCTATTAATTCATTTAATGCATTGCTTAGGTGTCTAACTAAAAACTTAGGTTAACTAAAACCCTAATTAACTTGATTCAAGTGACTAAACATATTTTTCTTCATGAAAGTTTGGAAATTTCCTTTTTAAAAACTCGGAAATTCCTTGTCCATTCTTTTCCCAAAAATTCTAGCGAGTGATACATCAAAATGGTCCGTACCAAATCGACCATAAATTTATATATATAGATCCCAAAATCATGAACATTTCCAGAGAGCTAGTAGACACATAGATGAACAATTTTTCTTGCTTGATTTTAACCTAGAAATCACTCTAAGATCCCTAAATAAATCACACAAATTTTAGAATTTTTTACCCCTAAAATTTGAAAATTTTTCTTTTAAACAGTTCGAAAATTTTCCCAAAAATAAGTTCCAATGTTTCAAACATTTTACAACATATTTCTCATTAATATAATGCATCCCAAATACTTAAAAATATCCTAAGGATAATTAACTAAATTATCTAGAATTTTTCCTCCCAAAATTCCCCATGTAAACATCGGACATATCGTTATCGTAAAAACTTTTAAAACAATTCATACTATCACTTTTACTTAATATAAGCATGTTTATGAACATTTAAACATGTATATACGTTTATAATTAATAAATTTCATGGGAGTTACATTCTCTCTCCCTTAAAAGAATTTCATCCTCGAAATTGACTTAAACAATTCTAGATATTTATCCCTCATCGTTTCCGCACGTTCCCAAGTCAATTCTTTGATGTCATGATTTTCCCACAAAATCTTAACTAGACCAATTTCATTATTCTTGAGTCGTTTCACTCATTTATCTAGGATTTGGACCGGTCTCTCCTCGTATGTTCATTCTAGGATGAGGTTCGACGACTCCATCTTCAAAATCTGCTTTGGTTCCCCAATACACTTTCTTAACATAGATACATGGAATACATTATGTACTCGCTAATGATAACGATAGAAACAAATGGTACTCGTACCTCAAATGGTTCGATGTATCGCGGACTCGGCTTTTCTTTCTTCCCAAATGGAAGTACGCCTTTCATCGGTGATACCCGTAGGAATACATAGTCACCGACTTCAAATGCTAGATCCCTTCGCCTCTTATCGATGTAACTCTTCTATCTCCTTTGTGTTGTTTTTAATCATTGGTAGATGTTATTCACCACTTCGGCCGTTTGTTGCACCAGCTCGGTCCCAAGCAACTTCCTTTCCCCTATCTCATCCCAATGCATTAGAGATCTATATCGACATCCATACAAAGCTTCATAAGGAGCAATCCCAATTAAAGCTTGGTAGCTATTGTTATATGCAAACTCGGCTAAGCGTACATATCTCTCTCATTTTTTAGACCAATCCAAAATGCATGCATGCAACATATCCTCAAGAATCTAGATCACTCGTTCCGACCGTCCATCGGCTTGTGGATGATAAGCTATGCTAAAGTTTAGCTTCGTACCCATGGCCTCATGTAGACTCTTCCAAAATGCTAAGGTGAATCTAGGATCTCGATCCGACACAATTGAGATTGGGATCCCATGTAGTCTTATAATTTTATCGGGATACAACCGAGCATACTGGTTTTAATTATAGGTGGTTTTGATTGAAAGAAAATGTGCTAATTTGGTCGATCTATCAATAATCACCTAAATGGAATCCAACCCCCTTTCCGATCTTGGCAATCCCATGATGAAATCCATAGTTATATGCTCCCACTTCCATTCTAGAATCACCAATGGTTTTAACATTCCCGAGGGTCTTTGATGTTCCGCATTCACTCGTTGATAGACTTGACACCTTGCCACAAAATTAACTACATCTTTCTTCATTCCAGGACACCAATAACATTATCGCGAGTCTTGGTACATCTTTGAGCTTCCTAGGTGTATCGAATAGGGAGTTGCATGCGTTTCTTTTAGTATTTCTTCTTTCAAATCCTCCACCGAGGGAACACATAGCCTTTCCTTCAATCTAATTACTCCTTTTTCATCAACGGTAAAATTAGACTCCTTCCCATCCTTCACACGTTTCTTCCATTCCATTAGCCTTTCGTCCGTTTGTTGCTCTATTTGAATTCTTTCTTGTAGGATCGATCGGGCTAATAAAGCCGATAAAACGCTCTCGTGGCCTTTAGGAATTATCTCCAATTCTAAATTTTGTTGGTCCCTCACTATCGATAACCGAATTACCTACATCATTGCTACCAATTTTTCGCTTAATGCGTCGAGTAACAACATTAGCCTTTCCTAGGTGGTAGTTGATTATACGATCATAGTCCTTCACTAACTCCAACCATGTTCTTTGTCTCATGTTTAGCTCCTTCTACATGAAGGTATACCATAAACTCTTATGATCCATGTATATCTCACATTTTGTGCGGTATAAGTAATGTCTCTAGATTTTTAAGGCAAAGACTATCGTCGCTAACTCTAAACCATACGTTAGATAATTTTGTTCATATTCCTTTAGTTATCGTGATGCATAAGCTACTACTATCTTGTTCCGCATCAACACCACTCCTAACCCATTTTTAGAAGCGTCACTATACACCATAAAGATTTCATCCTCGGACAAAACAATCAACACTAAAGCCATGACTAACCATCGTTTCAGCTCTTAGAAGCTTTCCTCACAAGCATCAGTCCACTAGAATTTAATGCTCTTTTTCACCAAGTTAGTAAGAGGCCTAGCTATCTTAGAGAAGCCCTCCATAAATCTCTCGATAATAACCGATTAGCCCTAAGAAACTTCGTATCTCCGATATGTTTTTCAAGGTAGGCTAGTTCTGGATAGCCTCTACTTTTTTGGATCTACCACTATACCTTCCCTTATTACCACATGGCCAAGCAAAGCCACTTGCTTAAGCCAAAATTCATATTTCTTGAATTTGGCATATAATTGCTACTCCCTTAGCATCTACAAGGTGGCTTTTAGATGCTCCCTATGCTCCGCCTTACTTCGGAGTAAACTAGGATATCATCGATGAATACGATAATAAACTTGTCTAGGAATTCTTTAAAGACTCGATTCATCAAGTCCATGAAAGCGACCGGGGCATTAGTCAATCTAAACGAGCATTATTAAGAACTCATAGTATCCGTATGTTGTTCTAAACTTTGTTTTCTTCACATTTTTCGATCTCACCCTCAACTAATGATACCCCGATTGTAAATCTATTTTAGAAAACATTGTTGCCCCTTGTAATTGATCGAATAAATCATCAATCCGGGGTAATGGGTACTTATTCTTAATCGTCACCCGATTCAACTCTCGGTAGTCAATACATAGCCTTAGGCTACCATCCTTTTTCTTCTCACGAATAGTACTAGAGCTTCCTAAGGTGAGGAACTAGGACGTATGAATCCCTTGTCCAAGTAAGTCCTATAATTACACCTTTAGCTCTTTCAACTCAACTCGGTTCCATCCTATAGGGAGTTTTAGAAATTGAAGTTATGCCCGACTCCATTTCGATATCAAATTTGATTTCTCTATCTAGGGGTAACGTTATCATACTTTTTGAGAATACATCTAAATACTCCCGTACAATCTCTATATCTCTTGGTTTCAACTTTTGTTCCATTTGGCTATCCACCACATGCGCTAGGTACCCCATATACCCCTTTCCTAGCATCTTTTGAGCTTTGACGATCGAAATGATTGGTGTAGTCTAAAGCTTCAAATTGACCTTAAACTCTAACTATCGACTCTCATATAGATCAAACGTTGCTTATTTTCCTCGACAATCTATGTTGGCGCCATGCTTTATCAGCCAGTCCATCCCTAGGATCAAATCAAAATCTTGGAGGTCCAACACTATCAAATAGGCTTTTAATCTCCTATCTTCAATCCGTACCGGACACTTTTTAACCATACTCGTTGATTCTATAGTTTCACTAGAAGGAACCGTTATAAGATATCCTACGGCTAATGTCTCGGGTTTGACTCTTATGCTTTTTACTAACGTATTTGATATAAAGGAATGTGTAGCACTAGAATTAATCAAAACATATGCAATCAAGCCAAGTATTGAGACATTACCGCAAATTACTATTGAATTCCTCCGATCCGCCTCTTCCTAGGTCGTAGTGTAGACCCGAGCGCATGCTCTTCTTGGTCCTAGTTTCCGCACTCGAGGGAAATTGTAGTACATTTGCCCCGGCTTTTGATGCACATAACATATTCCGACATCCGATCTACATTCCTCGACATGGAACCTTCCACACTTATTACACCGAGGTGGATTGCCCATCATTAATCTTGATTGGTAGCTCGGTGGTGGTCTTACGACATAAGGTGCCGGTCCGGTGGCCCGAGTATTCCCTCGGCCACCACTTCGATTGAAATTCCTACGCAATCCCCACCTTATTGGACCCAATGATGAGGCTCCTAATCTAAACATCCGCCTCTTCCGTTGCACCTCCCTTGTAATCTCCTTCTAATCCTCATCGCCTATCATTGCCTTATCCACCATTTCCAAGAAGGTATTAATGGCGGACATCCGAACCATGCTTTGTACTTTGGGATTTAACCTTGTTAGGAATCGTTCGTTTTAGATTTTCATCCTCTCGTAATGAATAGGATGAATCTACGACCTTTTTCAAACTTTCATATATATTCACCTACCGACATCCCATCTTGTTTTAGTTCTACGAAGTCCCGAATCTTCTTAGTCCTTACATCCGTGGTGAAGTACTTTTTATTGAAGACCTCTTTAAATCCTTTCCAAGTCAAAGTTGGCACGTCTACGATTAGTCGTGTGCTCTCCCACCAGTGCGAGCATCCTAGGTAACATAAAAATAGGACATGATACTCGCTCATTGTTGATGAATTGCAAGTATTCGAATATTGCTTCTAACGACTTAATCCATTCATTCGCTATCATTGGGTTAACACCCCTAGAGAATTCTTGATGACCGATTTTATGAAACCTCTCCACCACTTCATTCCTATACTCGGGGTGGTAGAGGTGGAGATTGTTGATGCATAGCCGATAGTTGTCTTATTTGCTCCATATGGTCTTGTTGTTTTGTTGCTACATCTTGTCAATCATGCAACCTAAAGCGTTTTGTTAATTCCTATTATGATCATTAGAGGTCCCTTCACCTTCGTTCGTGTTGGTTTCTTTCTTAGCATGCTTGGACTTTGTACATGCCATGTTATGCCCATGTTAGTTTTGGTATTAAAAACAACATATACTATAAATCATTAATTTATGTACAAAATTATAGATATTTATATATAAAGCATTTTATACATAATAGGTATTTACAAGCACGTTTACATTCTAATTTTTTATGCTCTATTTACAATCAAAAGTGTACTTATTTACATAAAAAAATACACAATAAGTACTACATCACGTGATCAAGTTATGATCTATTATGTCTAACCAACATATCGGACGTATCGTGGGAAGAAGTGCTCGACCCTGCATCGATCAATAATATCATCCGATACAAGTGTGTACTATCTCACGAGCGAGGGGCAACGGTAGACCCCAACTATACATCAACCGTGTACGGGTTTGCCTAACCTATACCAAAATGAAGGCTCAAACCAAGTCTTAATAATAAAATTGACCTATCAACCATTCCCAAACCTATCAAGCAACCGCTAATCTCTCGGTAAAAGAGTTTGACGTAGAGTCGATCGTAGGAAATCCATACCGTGGCACTCGCTACAAAGAAGCATTAGTGAATCTTATTCGCTGAATCGAGTCATGCACCCGAGTGACGTGGGCTACCATATCCCGATTCGGGGTCATAGTCGGGTTGTTTAGTTCAACCTAGTAGGTAGCTAGGGTGGCCCATTGTTTGGTGCGTCTTAGCAAGCATAGTGTGTACGAAATAAATACAACATCTACAACAACAATAATTACAATTATTAATATTTCTAGAACATATTTATATACCAGCAGGAAAATCACATAATAATAATCATACACTTTTTTAAAAAAAACTAGGAATCAAATTGTTACCCGTCGAGTAGCACACCGGTCCTCATGCTCGAGTGATAGTTAAGGTTCTACCTAATTAACTAAACCATAGCTCCGATACCACCCCGTAATGCCCCCACCCCGACTCACTCTCTATTAACCAAATAGGAGTAACTAGGCGAGAAACGCGTCATGCCGACGCATCCAACCTTACTTAAACCCTACTATGTATATGCTAGGATGGTAACAACATATTACATATTGAAATATGTACAATACAATTTACAGGACAATAATATTCACATCGAAACAAATTATAATTTATTTTATTTACAATACCATCAAAATGGCTATTGATACGCAACCTAAAATTTATAATCAAAATAAAATCCCCTAAGGTTTGTGTCACCCTTGAGCCCTTTTGGAGGATCCGATAGCGTCTTTATTAGTACTACAATCATCGCTACCTGTCATAACATTGAAATAACAACGCGATGAGCCGAAGCTTAGTAAGTGGGGTGATGCACGTGATATGCAATGCTTTTCCGACTTCCCACCATAGTCATTAATTTTAAATTTTGGTTACCATAGGTATTAGCGGTCTACTCTATAGGTGATTACCAACTCACCAAATGCTAACAATAGAATTATCCCTCGTTGTAGCCACTACCGACGAGAATCCATTGCCTAACAGTGCAAGCACACGACTTAGAGTATGCACATAGCTGGATCGCTAACCCCTTTTTTCTTCAATTATGTTCCCACTCCTATCCATACACACCACTTTTCAACCATTTGATTCTTTCTCAATTGATCCCCACCAATGCACGTGATGCACGTGATGCCATGTTACCGTGTTTAACTTATTACGGGTCCCGAACCTACACTATCAATTTGTTTTTCACTTGACGTATGTAATTAGTAGCATTTTAAACAATTTTAAAACATACTAAGGTGACATTTTCTCTCTAAACCCAAATTGGGCCATTTTAGGGAGAATTGGGCTTTTAAATGTTCTAGGTCAAAATTTTGGTTTACCAAGCAATTCTTTTTCTTGTCTAAACTTCCTTTTATACTTATTAGGCTGTACTCAAATCATTAATTATGGAATTGAAGGATTGGAGTCCAAATCCTCATAGTTTAGGGCTTAAGCCGAATAGGTCCTTATAGTGGCCAAAGATTACTTTTTCATCCCAACTTACTAATGTATACCTAATTAAATTATACTTGAGTCCTATTCCCTTAATTACATAAAATGGGTCCAATGTTATTCATTTTCTTACTTAGGCCGAAAGGGTTCTTGATTGAAACCCTAGGAATTCATTTTCCCCTCCTTTCCAATTTGTGGTTTATTATAGGGCAGCCTCTAATCAAGTAGGTAACGTACCAACTTCCGAGAATAATTAAATCCTATCCTCTTTTTATTATCAATTAGACATATGGATGTATAACATATCCCAAAATTAGGTTTAAATACCAAACACATAATTCATAAAATTATTTTGAAGTTTAAGATTCAATCTATCCAGTAGTAGTTCATCCAAGCATAGTCTTCACTAAAATGGGCATAACGTTTTCTATGTATACCTAATAATAAAACTATTTTATAGAGAGTTATTCAATACATAGATAACCAACTTCTATTCTTTAAGGTTCACCCGAGAAAGCACCCTAAGGTCCTTGAACAGGCAACACCAATTTTGGACGAAAACTAATCCTCAATAACATTGATTTAACAATTCAGATTCAACCCACATTAACCATGTTTTAGTCCAATTAAATTTCAGTCCAAGTCTAATCTGACTCATCATCACATATTTGGAAATGCATTAGACATTATAAACATCACAATTCATTACCTACACAACATCAACAAGTAGAGCAAGCCAAGACATCAAACAACTAGCAACACAAACCAAGCTCAACAATACAACAAACAACTCAACCAAGACATAACTCAAACACATAAAAATGGACATGTAAAAGCATAAATAAAAAAACTTACATAGCTTAGATGAGGTTGGATTTCCTTATATTATTTTTCTTTCTTTTCCTTTCCTTTCCTTTTTCTCTCTCTCTTTCTTGTCGTTTTTTCTCTCTCCCAATTTGGTGGTTTTGGTTTGTTAAAAATTCTCACCAACTTAACACTTTCCGTATATATATACTTACTTTTCCTTTTAAGTGAATTAAGTTATAAGTGTTGAAAATTAATGGAACAAGATGTAAAAGTTATGGGTGAGTCATGTGATAGGTGGCCGGTTTGGGACAAAAAATGGGTGAGTTGGCTATTAATTCATTTAATGCATTGCTTAGGTGTCTAACTAAAAACTTTGGTTAACTAAACACCCTAATTAACTTGATTCAAGTAACTAAACATATTTTCCTTCATCAAATTTCAGAAATTTCCTTTTTTAAAACTCATAAATTCCTTGTCCATTCTTTTCCTAAAATTCCAGCAATGGTACATCAAAATGGTTTGTACCAAATTGACCATAAATTTATATATATATATATATATATATATATATATATCTAAAATCATGATAGTTTACAAAGAGCTAGTAGACACATAGATGAACAACTTTTATTCTTTGATTTTTACCCATAAATCACTCTAAGATGCCTAAATAAATCACATAAAGTTTGGAATTTTTCATTTAAAAAATTTAAAAAATTTTCTTTTAAACAATTAAAAAATTTTCCTAAAAATAAGTTCCAATGTTCCAAAAATTTTACAACACATTTCTCATTAATATAATGCATCCCAAATACTTAAAAATATCCTAAGGATAATTAACTAAATTGTCTGGAATTTTTCCTCCCAAAATTCCCCACGTAAATATTAGGCATACCATTATCGTAAAAACTTTTAAAACAATTCATACTATTAGTTTTACTTAATATCGGCATGTTTATGAACAGTTAATCATGTATATATGTTTATAATTAATAAATTTCATGGGAGTTACATTCTCTCCCCGTTAAAAGAATTTCGTCCTCGAAATTGACTTACTCAAACAATTCTAGATATTTATCCCTCATCTCTTCCTCATGTTCCCAAGTCAATTCTTCGAGGTTGTGATTTTCCCACGGAATCTTAACAAGACAAATTTCCTTATTCCTAAGTCATTTCACTCATTTATCTAGGATTTGGACTAGTCTCTCCTCGTATGTTAAGTCTATGGTGAAGTTCGGCAGCTCCATCTCCAAAATCTACTTTGGTTCTCCGATACACTTTCTTAACATAGATACATGGAATACATTATGTACTCCTACTAATGATAGCGGTAGGGGAGAGAGATCGAGCGATGGAGAGAGAGGGAGAAGGAGTGAGTGGGAGAGAGAGATGAGGGAGAGAGTGTAAGAGAAGGATAGGGGAGAGAGATGGAGACAGAGGAGAGTAAGAGAGGGAGAGAAAGGAAGAGAGAGGGAAAGAGACAGATAGAAAGAGAGGGAGGCTAGAAAATAGAGATGGAGAGAGATAATAGGAGAGAAGGGTGAGAGAGGGAGAGATAAGAAAAGGGAGGAAGACAAACAGAATGAGAGTGGGAGAGGGGGAGAGAGAGAGAAAGAATGAGAGAGAGGGAGAGAGAGAGAGGGAGGGATAGAGAGGGAGAGAGATTATGAGAGAGGTAGAGAGATAGAGTGAGGGTGTGGGAGAGAGAGGGAAAAAGAGGGAAAAAAGGGCGAGAGAGGGAGAGATAGAGAGGGATAAAGAGGGAGAGAGGGAGAGGGAGGGAAAGAGAGAAGGTATGGGAGAGAGAGCGAGAGAGTGGGAAATAGAGAGGGAGAGAAAGATAGTAAGAAGAGGGGAAAGAGAGTGAGAGAGTGGGAAATAAAGAGGGAGAGAGAGATAGTAAGAAGAGGGGAGAGAGGGAGAGACGGATGGAGAGAGAAGAAAAGAGTGGAAAAAAGAGGAAAAGGGAGAGATGGTGAGAAAAAGAAAGAGAAAGTGAGGAAGAGAGTGGGAGAGAGAGGAAGAGGGAGAGAGGGAGAGAAAAAGAAAGAGAAAAAGAGGGAGGGAGGAGGACAAATAGGGAGAGTAGGGAGAGAGGGAGAGGGAGAGCAAGAGAGGGGGAGAGAAAGTGAGAGATAAAGAGAGAGGGGAAGGGAGAGACAAGGAGAGGGAGAGGGAGATGGAGATGGAGAAAGGGATAGAAAGGAAGGGCAAGAAAGAAGGTGAGAAAGAAGGGAGAGAGAAAGAGAATAAGGGAGGGAGCGAGACAGGAAGAGAAAGATAGGGGAGAGAGGGAGAGACAGAGAAAGAGAAAGAGGGAGGGAGGGAGGGAGGGAGAGGCAGAGAAAGAGAGAGAGGGAGGGAGATAGAGAGGGAGAGGGAGATAGGAAGGCAGGGAGAGGGAGTAAGAGGAAGAGAGAGAGGGAGTGAGAGAGATAAGGAGGGAGAGAGAGGGGGAGAGAGATAGAGAGCGAGAGAAGAAAGGGGAGAGGAAGGGAGATTAGAAGAAATATAGTAAATGAGAGAGGGATATGGGAAAGGAAGGCAAGAGCAAAGGTAGAGACAAAGAGATAGAGAGATAGGAAGAGAGTGGGAGAGGTAGAGAGTAGAGGATACATGAAGAGGGAGAGAGAGATAGGGTAAGAGAGATAAGGAAAGAGAGAAGGAGGGAGGGGAGAGAAAAAGAGAAAGGGGAGAGAGATAAGGAGAGAGAACAAGGGGGAGGGGTAAGAGAGAGAAAGGGAGGGAGAGTGGGAGAGTGAAGGAGAGAGGGAGAGAAAAAGGTAGAGAGAGGGGGAGAATGACAAAGTGGGATATATATTTATATATGTAAAGAGAGAGGGAGAGATAGAGAAAGAGAGGGTGAAAGAGAGGGAGGGAGAGAGGAAGGGAGAAAGGGAGAGGGAGAAAGAGAGATTGAGAAGAGAGGGATAGGGAGAGAGGGAGGTAGGGAGAAAAAGATAGAGAGAGTTAAAGAGAGAGAGAGGGAGAGGGGGAAAGAGAGGAAAGGATGGAGAGAGGGAGAATGAAAAGGGGAGAAAGAGAGGGGGAGAGAGAAAGGGAAAGAGAGTATCGGGAGAGAGATAATACTAGAGAAACGATGACCGAGGGAGAGAGAGCGACGGTGATAGAGGAAGAAAGAGTGGGAGAGAGAAAGAGCAAGGGAGAGATAGAGGGAGAGAGGATAGAGGAGAGAGAAGGTGGAGAGAGATATTGAGAGAGGGATAGAGAGGGAGAGAGAGAAAAATAAAGGGAGAGAAGGAGAGAGTCAACCGGAGAAAAATAAAGGGAGAAAGATAGAGAGAGGGGAGAGAGAAGGAGAGTAAGGAGAAGATATATATATATATATATTGAGGGGTGAGGAGAGAGAGAGAGAGATAGTAGGAGAGGGAGAGAGAAAGGAGAGGGAGAGAGAAAAGAGAGAGGGAAGGAGGGAAATATTTAGGGACAGAGCATGGTAGAGAGAGAAAGAGAAAGAGAGGGAGTGAGTGAGAGAGAGGAAGAGAGAGAGGGAGAAAGGAAAGGAAATAGGGAGGGATGGATAAAGAAAGAGAGATAGAGAGCAAGGGGAGAGAGAGGGAAAGAGGGAAGGGGAGAGAGTGAAAGAGGGGAATAGAGGAGAGAGAGATAGGAAAAGAGGAAGGGGGAGAGAGAGGGCGAGAGGGAGAAATAAAGGGAGAATGGGAGGGAAAGGGAGAGGGAGAGAGGGAGAAGGAGAGAGAGTGTGAGAGCAAGAGATAGAGGGAGAGAAGGAGAGGGATAGAGGGGGAGAAAGAGTGAGAAAAGGAGAGGGAGAGGGAGAGGGAGAGGGAGAGGGAGAAGGAGAATGAGAGAAAAAGAGATAATGAAAGGAAGAGAGATAGATAGAGAGGAAGAGGGAGGAAGGGGTAAAGAGAGTGGGAGAGAGGGAGAGATTGGGAAATAGGGGGAGAGTGAGGGACGAATTGGGATTGAGAGGGAGAATAGAGGGAGAGAGGGAGAGTGTAAGGGGAGAGAGGGTAGGAGTGGGAGGGAAAGTGAGAGAGGGGAGAGAAATAGAAACTATGAGAGAGACAAAAATTAGGAAGGAAAACTAAAGGGAGGGTGAGGAAAAGAGAAAGAGGGAGAAAGATAGAGTGAGGAAAGGGAGAGAGAAGGAAAATGGGTGAGAGAGGGATAGAAAAAAGGGAAAGGGAGGAAGAGAGGGATATACTATATAAGGGAGAGAGGGGGAGAGTGAGAGAAATAGTGGGTGAGAGAGAGAGGACAAAAGAGAGAGATGAAAGGGGAGCAAGAGGGAGAGAGGAAAAGGGAAGAAATAGAGAAAGAGAGGGAGAAAAAGGGGAGGGAGTGAGGAAGGGGAGAGGGAAGGAGGGAGGGTGGGAAAGATAAAGGGGAGAGGGAGAGGAAGGAGAGAGTGAGATGGAGAAGGAGAGAGAAAAGGAGAGAGGGAAAGGGAAAGAGAGAGGGAGAGGAGAGGGAGGGAGAGAAAACAAAGAGAGAGGGAGAAAGAAGAGAGAGAAAGAAAGAATGAAGATGGAGGGGAGGGGAAAGAGGGAAAGGGAAGGAGAAGGAGAGATAGAGAGAGAGAAAGAGATAAAGAGGGAGAGAGAGTAAGAGGGAGAGAAAGAGAAAGGGAGGGAGGGAGGGAGGCAGAGAGGGATAGAGGATGAGGGAGAGGGAGGAAGAGGGAGATGGAGGGAGAGAGAGGGAGAGAGCAATAGAAAGATAACAAGAATGATGAGAGAGAAAGAAAGAGAGATAAGAGATGGAGAGAAGGAGAGAGGGAGAGGGAGATGGAGAGAGAGAGGGAGAGGGAAGGAGAGAGAAAGATAGATGAAATGAGGGGGGAGAGAGATAGATAGGGCAAGAGAAAGAGTGAATGAGAGAAGGAGAGAAAAAGGGAGAAAGATAGATAGGGAAAGAGGGAGAGAAAGAAAGCAGGAGAGATGGTGAGATAGAGAAAGGAGAGAAAGGGAGGGAGAGAGAGGGATAGGGAGAAAGTGTGGGAGAGAGAAGGACATGTAGAGAGAGGGATAGGGAGAGGGAGAAGGGAGAGAGAGAAAAAAGAGATAGAGCGAGAAAGAGAGGGATAGAGAGATAAAGGAGGGAGATAGAAAGTGAGGAGAGAGAAAGAGAGAGCAGGGAGAGAGGGAGAGAAGGAAAGAGAAATAAAAAGAGAGATAAGGGGAGTAAAAGAGAGAATGGAAGGGAGAAAGAGAATGATAGAGATAGATGGAGAGGCAAGAGGGAGAGGGGAGAGAGATGTGGAAGGAGAGAGAAAAGGGAGGAGGCGGAGGGGAGAGAGGGAGAGGGAGAGAAAGAGAGGGAGAAAAAGAGATATATGTAGAGATAGATAGAAGGGAAGGATAGAAAAAGAGAGAGAGGGAGGGACCAAAAGAGAAAGAAAGAGGGAGAGGGAAGGAAAGGGAGGGAGAGTAGGAGAGAGAGGGAGAACAAGAGAGAGAGGGAGAGCGGAAGAGATTAAAAGAGGAAGAGAGAGGGAGATAGGGATTAAAGAAAAGAGGAAGAGAAAGAGAGAGGGAGAGAGAGGGAAGGAGAAAGTGTGAGAGGGAGCAAGAGAGGAGGAGAGAGAGGGAAGGAGAAAGGGTGAGAGGGAGCAAGAGAGGGGGAGAGAGAGGTACAATAAGAGAGGGAGAGGGAGAGGGAGAGGGAGAGAGAGAGGAAAGGAGAGATAGAGAGATGTTTGGAGAGAGAGGGACAAGGGAGTGAGGGAGAGGTAGAGGGAGGGAGATGAAGAGGGAGATAGAGGGAGAGGTAAAGGGAGAGAAAGATGGAGGGCGATAAAGAAGCGGGGAGAGAGTGTGAGAGGGGGAAGGGGGAGAGAGAGAGAGGGAAAGGAAGATGGAAGGAGAGCAATAGGGAGTGGGAGGGAGGGAATGGAAGAGAGAGAGATGGAGAGTGATTGAGGAAAAGAGAGGAGAGAAAGAAGAAGAGAGATGAAGGGAAGAGGGTGTGAGAAAAGGGAGAGGGAGAGGTTTAGAGAGAGAGGGAAAAGGGAGTGAGGAAGAAGTAGAAGGAGGTGAGAACTAGGAGGAGAGTGAGGGAGAGGGAGAGAGAAGGAGAGGGGGAGAGAGAGGTAGGGGAAGGGGGAGATATATAGGGAGATAGAGAGAGGTAGAGGGAGGGGGAGAGATATAGGGAGATGGAGAGGGAGGGAAAGAGGGAGAGGGTGAGAGAGAAAGGAAAAGGGGGAAAGAGTGATAGGGAGAAGGAGGGAGAGAGAGGGAGAAATAAAGGGAGATAGAGTGAAAGTAGGAGAGAGGGGGAAATAAAAAGTAGGGGATTGCTAGAGATAGATTAGGAAGATGAAGAAAGAAGGGGAGAGAAAGAGGGAGAGAGTAAGGGAGAAAGGGAGAGAGCAATAGGGAAAACAGAAGGTAGAAGGAGAGAGAGAGAGAGAGAAGGATATGGAGGGAGATAGGGAGATTGAAGGAGAAAGATGAAGGTGGATGAAGGAAGAGAGCAAAACAAAAGTGAAAGGGAGAGTGAAGATATGAAGAGGGAGAGGAAGAAGGGGAGAGAAGGGGAAGAGTGTGAAGGAGAGACAAAGTGAGAGATAGAATGGGAGAGAGAGAGAAAGAGAGAAAGAGAAAATGGGAGAGAGAGGGAGAGATGGAAATAAGGAAGGAGAGCAAGACGAAGACATAAAGATAGAGTGGGAGAGTGGGAGGGAAGGAGAGAGAGAAAGAAGGAGAGAGGAAGGGTAAGATAGAGAAAGAGAGGGAGTGAGATATATATGTAGGAAGAGAGAGAATGAGAGGGGAAAGGAGGTAGAGAGGGGGAAGAGAGAGGGAGAAGAGAGAGTGAGAGGGGGAGAGGGGGAGAGAGAGAGGGAAAAGAGGGGGAGAGCAAAAGAAAAAGAGGGGTAGAGAGAGGGAGAGAAATAAAGGGTGTAAGAGAGAGAGATGGTAATAGGTTAGGAGAGAAAGGGGGGAGAGAGGAAAAGATGGAGATAGAGTTAGAAAGAGAGGGAGGGGGAGTGAGAGGGAGGGATAGAGAGAGCAAGATAGAGATATATATAGGAAGAGGGAGAGATTGAGAGAGAGTGAGAGAGAGTGTGAGAGTGAGAGAGAGAAAGATGAAAAGGAAGGGAGGGAGAGAGATAGGGGGAGATAAAGAGAGGTAGAGTGAGAGAGAAGGACTAGGAAAGGGAAGGGGAGAGAGGGAGAGAAGGAGAAAAAGGGAGAGAGAGAGGGAGAGAGGGAGGGAGAGAGTGGGTGAGAGGTATAGGGCGAGAAAGGGAGAGCTTAGGAGAAAAAGAGGGAGATATGGAGAGAGAGAGTGAGAGAGAGAGGGAAGGATAGAGAAGGAAAGAGAGAGAGGAGGAGAGAGTGAGAGAGGGAGGGAGAGAGAGGGAGAGAAGGGGGAGAAAGGGAGGGAGAGAGGGTAAGAGAGGGGGAGAAGAGCGAGAGAGAGAGCAAAAAAGGGGAAGAGAGTAGTGAGGTATTAAGGGTGAAAAAGGGAGATGGAAATTAGGAAGGTGAGAGAGAGGGAGAGAAATAGAGTGGGATAAAAGGAGAGAGATAGAATGGCAGACAAGGAGAGAAAGAGACAGGGAGGAGAGGGATTAAGGGAGAGAGAGGAAGGAGTGAGGGGAATCAAGATAGAGGGAAAGAGATCTATATAGGATGAGAGAGTTAGAGAGAGAGGGAGAGAAGAGAGGGAGTAGGGGAGAGGGGCAATGATAAGAGACTAGAAAGTTAGAGAGAGAAAGAGGAATAAGGAGATTGAGAGACATGGAGAAGTAGAGAGGGAGAGAAGGAGAAAAAAGAAGAGAAGGAGAGAGAAGGAGAGGGTGTGGGAGTGAGAGAGGGACAGAGAGTGAGAGAGGGGAGGTAGAAGGAGAGAGGGTGTGAAAGAAGAGAGAGAGGAGGAGAGAGGGAAAGATAGAGAGGGGGAAAGAGGGATAGAGAAGGGGCGAGAAGGTAAGAGAGATAAAGATAGAGAAAGTGGGAGAGAGAGGGATATGAAGAGAGATAAGGAAAATGGGAGGAGGGAGAGAAAGGGAGAAAGAAAGAGGGAGTAGGAGTAAGAGATAGATAGAGTGGGAGAGAGATAGAGGGAGGGAGAGTGAGGAGAGAGAGGGTGAGGGAGAAAGAGGGAGAGGAAAGGGAGGGAGGAAGGAAGATAGAGGGAGATTGAAAGCAAAAGGGAGAGGGAGAGTGAGTGGGATAAGGAGATGGAGAGAGGAGAGATAGAAAAAAGGGAGAGAGGAAGAGAGGGAGAGAAAGAGAGAGGTAAAAAGAGGGAGAGGGTGATAGGGGAGAAAGGGAGAGGGAGGGAGGGAGAGATATAGGGAGAGAAGGAACAAGGGTGAGAGAGATAGAATAAAGGGAGTAAGAGAGAGAAAGAAAAGAGAGGAAGAGGGAAAGAAATGGAGGGAGAGGGGGAGAGAGAGGGAGGGAGAAGGAAAGGGAGAGGAAAATGGAGATAGAGGGAAAGATAAAAAAATAGAGGGAGGAATAGAGAAAGAGATTGAGAGAAAGAGAGTGGGAGAGTGAGGGAGATAGTAGGAGAGGGATAGAGGTAGAGAAAGAGGAGAGATTAAGAGAGGGATAGAGAAATAGATGAAGAGAAAGTGAGGGGGAAAGAAGAGGGAGAGAGGAGAAAGAGAAAGAGAAAGGGAGGATCGAGTCAAGGAGTGAGGAACGGAGAAAGAAAGGGGGAGTATGAGATAGGAAGAAAGGGAGAGGAAAATAGTGGGAGAGGGGTAGAGGGGGAGAGGGAGGGAGGGACAGAGAATGGGAGAGAAAGAGGGAGAGAGTGAGAGATAGTTAAAGAGGGAGAGAGGGAGTGAGAGGAAGCGAGAGGGAGAGAGGGCAGAGAAAGAGAAAAAAAGGGAGATAGGGAGAGACCGACAAGGGAAGAGAGGGAGATGGAGAGAAAGAGAGAGGAAGAGAGAGCTGGGAGAGACAATGGTAGAGAGAAGGAAAGGGAAAGTGAGGGAGAGAGGAAGAGATATAGGGAGAAAAAGAAAAGAGGGAGAAAAAGAGAGGAAAAGAGGAGGAAAAGGAGAGAGAAAAAAGAGAGAGTGATCGGAGAAAAAAGGGAGACAAAGTTGATTGAAAAAGAGATAGGAAGAGAGGGAGACAAAAAAGGGAGAGAAGAGAGATGGGGAAAGAGAGGAAATGAGAGAGAGGGACAAAAAGAGAGAGATAAAGGGATGGGGGAGAGGGATAGAAGAAAGGGAGAAAGAGAGAGAAAGAGGAGGAGAAAGAGATAATAGGAGAGAAAATAAGAGAGGGTGAAGAGAGAGAGGGTGAGAGAAAGGAGGAAAGAGAAAGAGAGTGATGGAGGGAGTGGAAGGGAGGGAAAGAGTGAGAGAATAAGGGGAAGAAAGAGAGAAAGAGGGAGATAGAGAAAGACAGAGGGGAAGAAAGAGAGGAAGGAAAAACAAGAGAGGGAGAATGAGAGATGAAGGGGGAGAGAGAGAAAGGGAGAGGGAGAGAGTGGGGCGAGTATGAAGGAAAGAAAGATAGAGAGGGAGAGCGAAGGGGAGAGGGAGAGAGGGGAAGGGATAAAGAGGAAAAGAGCAGGGAAAAGAAAGAGGGAGAAAGAGGGAGAGGGGTAGAAGGAGAGAGAGTAAGAGGAGGAGAGAGGGAGATCGAGAAGGAGATGAGATGAGACAAAGGGAGACGGAGAATGAGTGAGAGGGAGAAAGAGGGGGAGAGAGAGAGGAAGAGGGAGAAAATGAGAAAGGGAGAGGGAGGGAGAGTAAAAAAGAGGGAGAGAGAAAGAAAGAAGGAGAGACAGAGGAGAGCAAGGGAGGGAGAAAGAAAAAATGAGGAGAGGGAGAGAGAAATAGTGTAAGGGGGCGAGAGAGGGAGAGAGGAAAAAAGAGAAAGAGAGATAAAGAAAGAGAGATTAGGGTAGTGGGAGGGAGGGAGAAAGGGAGAGAAGAGGTGATAGAGAGAGGGAGAAAGGGAGAGGGATGGAGAGGGAGAGGCGGTGGAGAGAGGAAGAAGGAGAGAGGGAGAGAGGGAGAATAAGAAGAAGGAGGAGAGAGGGGAAGGGAGAGAGAGAAAGGGAGAGAGAGCAAAAGGGAGAGAGTAGGAGAGCGAATGAGTGAGAAAAAGGGGAAGGAGAGAGGGAGAGGGAGAGAGAGAGAGAGGAAGAGAGATAAAGAAGGAAAGAGAGGGAGAGAGATAAAGAAGGGGAGAGAGAGGAAGAAAGAAGGAGAAGAAGGAAATAGGGTGAGTGAGAGGGTGAGAGAGAGGGATATATGTGTGTGTGTGTGTGTGTGTGTGTGTGTGGATGTATAGGAAAAGAGAGAGACAACGAAAGAAAGAGAGAGGAGGGAGAGGGTGAGAGGAAAGGATAAGGAAAGAGTGGGGGAGAGAGGGATTGAGAAAGACAGGGAGAGAGAAAGGGAGAGGAAAAAGAAGGAGAGAGAAAGGAAGGAGGAAAGAGAGGAAGGAAGAGAGGGAAGGAGAGTTAAAGAGGGGGAAAAGGGGGAGAGAGGGAGAGGGAGAGGGAGAGAGAAGGGAGGGGGAGAGAAGGCAAGAGAGAGGGTATGGGAGAGAGGGCAGAGAGAGGAGGGAGAGGGAGAGAGGGAAAGGGAGAGAGAGGAGGGAGAGGGATGAGAGAGGAGGAGAGAGGGTGAGAGAGAGGGAGAGAGAGAAAAGGAAAGAGCGGGAGAGGGAGAGGGAAAGAGAGAGAAGTACAGGGAAAAGGACAATAGAGGAGAGAAAGAGCAAGAAAAAAGAAAGGGAGAGAGAGAGGGAAAGAGAAAAAAGGGAGGAGAGAGAGAGAAGCGAAGTGGGAGAGAGAGTAAGAGAGAGAGAGAAGGAGATAGGGTGAGGGAGAGGGGGAGAGAGAGGGATATATGTGTGTGTGTGTGTGTATGTATAGGAAGAGAGAGAGATAACAAAAGAAAGAGAGCAAGGGAACGAAAGAGAGAGGAGTGAGAGAGTGAGAGGGAGGGATAGGGAAAGAGAGGGAAAGAGAAAGGGATTGGGAAAGAGAGAGAGAAATAGAGGAAGGAAGAGAGGCAAAAGAGGGAGGGTGACTTAAAGAGGGGGAGAGAGGGAAAGCGAGAGAGAGGGAGAGGGGGAGACAGAGGGAGAGAGAGTCAAAAGGAGAGAGGGAGAGAGGAAGGGATGGAAAGAGGGTGAAATAGTGAGCTTAGGAGAGTGAGGGAGAGTGAGAGAGAGAAGAGGGGAGATAGAGAAAGAGGGAGAGAAGTAGAAGGAGAGAGAGGGATAAGGAAAAAGAGTGAGGGAGAGAGATGGAGAGAGAAAAAGGGTGAGAGGTAGAGAAAAGATGAGAGAGAGGGGGATAAAGGGTAAGGGAGGGAGGGAGAGGGAAAGAGGGAGGGAGGCAGAAAGAGAGGGTGAGAGAGAGAAGGAGAGAGAAGGTGAGAAAAACAAAGGGAGAGAGAGAGTCAAAATGAAAGAGGGAGAGAGGCAGAAAGAGAGGGTGAGAGAGAGGGAGAGGGAGAGAGAAGGTGAGAGAGAGGGAGAGAGAGAGATCAAAATGAGAAAGGGAGAGAGATAAAGAGAGAAAGAGATAGGGAGAGAGAGAGAGTCAAAATGAGAGAGGGAGAGAGATAAAGAGAGAAAGAGATAGAGAGGGTGAGATAAAAGTTTAAGAGAGAGTGGGAGAGAGAAATAGAGGGAGATTGAGTGAGAGAGAATAGGAAAGGGAGAAAGAGAGGGGAGAGAGATGAAAGAGAGGGTGAGGGAGAGAAGAAGAGAGAGGGTAAGAAAGAGAGGGAAAGAGAGTCAAAAGGAGAGAGAAAAAGAGGGTGAGATATAGAGTTTAGAAGAGAGGAGGGAGAGAGAGAGAGAATATGAGAGGGAGAAAGAGGGAGAGAAGGAGAGGGGGAGAGAGATGAAAAGGGAGAAAGAGGGAGAGGCACAGAGAGAGATGGGAAGAGGGAGGGAGAAAGGGAGAGAATGGGAGAGAGAAGGAGAGAGTGGGAGTGAATGAGAGAGAGGGAGAGATATGGAGAGAGAGAGGGAGAAAGAGTGGAAGAGAGATGGAGGGCAAGAGACTCTAGAAGGCGAGTGGGAGAGAGAGGGAGAGGGAAGGTGGGAAAGAGAGGGAGAGAGATGAAAAAGGAAAAAAAGGAAGAGAGGGAAAGAGAGGGAGTGAGAGAGACAAGTAGAGGGAGGGGGATAGATATGGAGAGGGAGACAGAGTGAGAGAGAGGGAGAGGGACAAATAGAGAAGGAGAGAGAGATGGAAAGGAAAACAAAAGAAGAGAGTGAAGGATCATGCACCATATGAAGGTGTAGAATAAATAAAAATTTTTCCTCCATCTAAGGCCCTAAAATCAAGCCATTGAATCTACTAACTATACATATATGAATAATGAACTATAAGTAAAGGATTACATCTTGTAGCGTAGATCCGAATTCTTTTTCAAGTAAAGCGTCTAAGTGTCTAGCCTCTATTGATTATCCACGCAATTCAAGTATCTACAAAGAAAATGGGGTGCTAGCTCCACCTTTTCCGATTAAGTATTTCCTATAGAAATCAATCCCGGCACCTTTACAACAACCTTAAAGGAGAAGAAACGAGTATTTCTTGTTAGGGTTTAGGAGAAAATTATTTTCTCCTTTGTTTTCTTTCTTGGTCGTCCGTCCTAGGTTATTTTAAGGGCTAGTCGAAATCTCACTTCCCTTTTTTCTCGCGTAATTACTTCCTTTTGTTTCAACCGGGTTGAAATACTCTATGGTTGATTAACTTGATTTATGACACACCTATCCTCCTATTTATAGGGGGAGAGTTTACTTATCCTCCAAAGACAAGGAGAGGGGCAACTAGGAGTCCATAAAGGATTCTAGGTTGTTGATTCATTATCCTTCAAGGATAAAGAGTTATTTTATATATGGACTACTTGATTATTATCTTTTGAAACATTCAACCTTATCCAATAAGGCCGATGTTTATCCTCCCACCAAAAGTATCTTAATGCTCTTAATTAATCTAATGGTCCAAAACTATTTTAGCCTAAATTATTTATTTGGACTATCCAAATAAATATTCTTAGATTATTTTAGTGAGGTCCACATTGGGAACAATTTTTCAAAATACCCTTTAACCAAAATTAGGAAACTCTTTTCCTTTTAGGTTCTTTATTTCCAAATATGAAACTAACTTCCAAATTAGGAAATCGATTTCTAAAATAAGAAACTTTCCATTTTAAGGTAATTCCATTTTAGGAAACTTTCCATTTTGGAAACTCTTTCCAAAATAGGAAACTTTTCATAATTGAAAACTTTTTTCAATATCTTTGCTTCTCATTTATAATGTGAATACTTCAACTTATGCATGTGACTCAATAGGCTCCTAGATATATTAACAATGTATTAAGAATAAAAAGACTCCTCTTTTATCTCTTAATACATAAGTCAAGATTGGCGTCTAGCCGTACATCATGACTACTCAATTCTCTAGGAGGATTAGTTAATCAATTATTACCTTTCACGAGCATGGTTACTATTTAATTCAATCCTCATGTCAACTTATCACAGTTGTCATCTCAAACTTGGTTATTATTATTGTTCGATTACGATCACATAAGTTTTCTTTGATTCCTAAACGTCTTAGCTCTTAGAGTAAACCAACTATGCTCTATTGGTGTGCTCCTACTATGGCCACAAATGTCTTGAGCGTACATTTTATCAAAGCGCAATGTGATAACTCCTTTAGCATACAAGGAATGGCATATCCTATCTCAATCATACACCTATCTCCATTGGATCCCTTGTGCACCTAATGAATTGCCCACGTGCAACCCATTAATGGGTCCATCAAAACAAGTGTTAAAGTGCATAAGTCCTCCAATGAGATAACCGTGATGACTTTAAGTCTAAAAACCATTTGTACCCATCTCGTATGAGATTCCCATGTACTAAAACCAAATGGGTTATCATAGAAAGTCAAGTCCAATGATATGTTTTCTAACATAAATCACCTAAGTGCTTGTTTTGGCATCACCATGCCAATAGGTGTGAGATCTCCTACTCGTTATCATATAGCATGAGCATAGCATTCACAAGTCTATCTATAAATTGTTAATGTCAATCTTGACAATGCTATAACTTGGGACATTTAATGATATCATTTATGTGCATTAGTGTTTGTCTCACATCTTTCGATCAATCACTATTGCAAATGCATACATAAGGACTTCTATCTAATTCTACTAGATTTATCAACATATAAATATAAGACTTAATAGAATGACTTAGTTATTATTATTAAAATAAATGATGCAATAATACATTAACATGAGCCCATCCAAATATGATTGGATCTCGGACATCAACACTAACAGAGAGAGATAAGGGGAGAGAGAGAAAAAAGGAGTGTAGGAGAGGAAAAGGGTGGGAGGGAGGGAGAGAGACAAAAGGAGAGAGGGAGATATAGAGAGGAGAGAGGGTGAGGGACAGAGGGAGAGTGAGGGAGAGAGAGGGAGAAAGGGAGAGATAGAGAAAGATGAGGAGAGAGGAAGGGAGAGGGAGAGAGAGAAAGATATATTTAGGAAAAGAAAGGGAGAAAAGGAGAGGAAGGGAGAGGGAGAGAGGAAGCGGGAGAGAAGGAGAAAAAGGGGGAGGGAGAGAGAAAGAGAGAGAGGTAAGAGAGGGAGAAGCAATAGGAGAGGGAGGGTGGAGGAGAGGGATAGAAAGAGAAAGAGGGAGAAAGGAGAGAGGGAGATAAAAAGTTAAGGAAAGAGAGACCGTGAGAGGAAGTGTGGGGGAAAGAGGGAGTGAGAGAGAGGAAGAGGGAAATAGATAGGAGGAGAGAGGGGGAGAGAGAGATAGAAGAAGAGATGGAGATGGAAAGAGAGAGATAGAGGGTGTAGGCAAGAGATGGAGAGAGAGAAAAAGAGAGAGGGAGAGATAAAGAAGAGAGAGGGTGTGGGAGAGTGTGGGAGAGTCGAGAGAGAGGGAAAGAAATGAAGAGAGAGGGAGAAAGGGAGAGTTAGGGAGAGATAAGGAGAGAGGGAGAGAAAGGGTGAGAGAGAAAGATATATTAAGGAAGAGAAAGGGAGAGATGGAGAGAGAGGGAGAAGGAGAGGAAGGGAGAGGGAAAGAGAGGGAGGGAGGGAGATGGGGAGGGAAGGGAGAGAGAGAGGGGGACAAAAAAGGTGAAGGAAGGACGGACTATGTGAGAGCAAGTAGTAGGAGAGAGAGAGTGAGAGAGATGAAGAGGGAAATAGATAGAGGTAGAGATGGAAAGAGAGAGATAGAAGAAGAGAGGGAGATGGAAAGAGAGAGATAGAGGGTGAAGGTGAGAGATGGAGAGAGACAGAAAGAGAGAGGGGAAGAGAAAGTGAGAGAGGGTAAAGAAGAGAGTGAGAGAGAGCTAAAGTAGAGAGGGTGAGAGATAGAGATAAAGAAAGATTAGGAGAGTAGGAGAGATAGAGAGAGGTAGAAGAATGAGAGAAAGAGGGCGAGAGAGGGGAGAGAGAGGTATAGAGTGAGAGGTAGAGTGGGAGAGGGAGGGAGCAAGAAAACGAGATAGATAGAGGGGAAAAGAGAGAGGGAGGAGTGTAGGAGAGGGAGAGAAATAGAGAAGGAAAGAGAGAGAGGGAAAGAGAGAAGGAGAGAGAGCGAGGATAGAGGATGAGAGGGGGAGATAAAGAAGGAATAGAATACAGAGAGAGGGCCGGAGAGGGAGAGAAGGAGAGTGAGAGATAATGGGGAGGTAGAGAAAAAGAAGGAGAAAAAGGGAAAGAAGGAAAGATAGAGATATATATTGGTAGAGAGAAAAGGGAGAAAGAACGAGAGGGAGTGACAAGGGAGGGAAGAGAGAGAAAGGGAGAGGGGGAGGGAGAAAGATGTAAAGAGAAGGAGAACTAGAGAATGAGACATAGAGAGAGTGAGAGGGATAGAGAAAGAGGAAGAGAAAGAGTGATAGAGAGGGAGGGAGAGGGAAGAAAGACATAGAGAGAGGGAGAAAAAGACATGGTAAGATGAAGAGAGGGAGAGAGGGGGAGAGAGAGTCATACAGAGAGTGAGATAAAGTGGGAGTTAGAGAGAGGTAAGAGATGGGGGAGAGATAGAGAGAGATAAGGAGAGATAAAGAGAAATAGAGAGAATGATGGGGAGAAAAGGGAGAGAAAGTGAGAGAAGGAGGATAGAAAAGGGGGAAGGGAGAAAAGGTGGAAGAGGTAGAGATATGAGAGAGGGAGAGCCATTTCTATCCCTCCCTCCTCCTTGTCTCTCTCTTATTTTCTTCTCTCTCTCCCTCTTTCTTTCTTCCTCCATCCCCCTTTATCTCTCTCTTCCTCCATCCACCCTCTCTCTCTTTCCCTACTCTCTCCCCTTCTCTTTCCCTATCTTCTCTCTCTCCCCTCTTTCCTCTCTCTCTCTCTCTTTCATTCTCTTCCTCTCTCTCTCACTACTCCCTCTCCCACACTCTCTCCCTTTCACATTCTCTCTTTCCCTTACTTCCTCCTCTCTCTTTCCCCTCTCTTTCCCCTCTTATATCCCTCTTCCCCCTCTCCCTCTCTCTCACTCTCTCCCTCTCTACCTCACTCTCTCCCTCTCACATTCTCCCTCTCCATCCCCCCATCTCCTTCTCTCTCCCCATCCCTTTTTTGCCCTCTTTATCCCTCTTTATCCCTCTCACTCTCTCCCTCTCTCCTTTTCCCCTCTCTATTCCCCTTTCACCCCACTTTCATTCCTACTACCCCTCTCCCTCCCTTTTTCCTTCTCTTTCTTACTCTCTCTCTCCCTTTCTCTTCCTCTTTCTCCCTCTCTCTCCCTCTCTCTCTCTCTCTTTCTTTCTCTCTATCTCTCTCTCCCTTTTTTCTAACCTCTCTCTCTCTCTCCCTCATTTTTTCTCTCTTTCTCTTTATCCCTCTGTTCCTTCTCTTTCCTCTCTTTCTTCCTCTCTCCCTCTCCCTTTTTTCTTTCTTTTTCTCTCTATCCATCTCTCCCTCTCTCCCTTCCCCTTTTTTCTCTCTTTTTCTCTCTATCTCTCTCTCCTCTTCTCCTTTTTTCATTCTCTCTCACTCTCTCCCTCCATCTCCCTTTTTCCCTTTCCCCTCTTCTCGCCTCTCCCTCTCTCCTTTTCCCCTCTCTATTCCCCTTTCACCCCACTTTCTCTCCCGCTACCCCTCTCCCTCCCTTTTTCCTCCTCTTTCTTGGTCTCTCCCCCTTTCTCTTCCTCTTTCTCTCTCCCTCTCCCTCTCTCTACCCCTCTCTTTCTTTCTCTCTATCTCTCTTTCCCTCTTTTCCAACCTCTCTCTCACTCCCCCTCATTTTTTCTCTCTTTCTCCCTATCCCTCTCTTCCTTCTCCTTTCCTCTCCTTCTTCCTCTCTCCGTCTCCCTTTTTTCTCTCTTTTTCTCTCTATCCATCTCTCCCTCTCTCCCTCTCCCTTTTCTCTCTCTTTTTTCTCTCTATCTCTCTCTCCCTTTCTCCTTCTTTCATTCTCTCTCACTCTCTCCCTCTATCTCTCTCTTTCCCTTTCCCTCTCTCTCATTCTCTCCTCTCTTTATCCCTCTCTCCATCCCTCACTCTCTCTCATTCTCTCTCTCCCTCACTCTATACTTCTCTCCCTCTCACCTACTTTCTCTCCCTCACTCTCTCACTCCCTCCCTCTCTCTTCCTCTCTCCCTTTCTCCCTCACTCAGGTTCTCTCTCTCCCCTCCTCTCTCAATCTCTCAATCTCCCTCTCTCTTACCCTCTCTCTTCTTCTCTATCCCTCTATCTCTATCTCTCCCTCTCCCTCTCCCTCTCTCAATCTTTCTTACACTCCCTCCCCCTCTATCTACCTCCCTCCCTCTCCCTATTTCTCCATCTCTCCCTCTCTCTTCCCTTTTTCTCACTCTTTCTATATCTCTATCTCTTTCCGACTCTCCCTTCCTCCCTTGCTCTCCTTCTTTCTCTTTCTCTTTCTCTTTCTCTCCCTCTACCTCTCCCTCTCTTCATCCTTTTCTCCTTCTCTCTCTCTTCTCCTTTCTTCTCCCTCTCTTCATCTCTTTATTCACCTACCTCTCTAGCCCCCTATCACAACCACCCTTTCTCTCTCCCGATCTTCATTTATCTCTCGCCGTCCTTCCCTTTCTCTCCCTCTCCCTCTCCCTCTCTCCCTCAACCTCTTCCTCATAACCTTTTTCTCTCTATCTCCTAACATCTCTCTCTCCCCTTTCCTCTCCATCTCCTTCTCTTCTTTGTCTCCTTCTTTCTCATTCTCTCTCTTCCTTTCACACTCTCTCTACCTCTCTCTCTCGTATCCTCTCTCTCTCCCCTCTTACTCTCTCGCTCTTCCTCTCTCTCCCATTTCTCCTTGACATTCCCTCTCACTCCCTCTCCCTCCCCTTGCCTCTCTCCCTCTCCTTTTCTCCCTCTCCAAACCTTTCTCTATCTCTTTCTCTTCTTCTTTATCCCAATCTACCTCTCTCTCCTTTTCTCTCTTTGACTCTCTCCCCGCCACTCCCCCTCTCTCTCTATCCCTCCCTCTTCCCTCCCTCCCCCTTTACCTCTCCTTCTCTCTCTTCCTCTCTCCCCCTGTAAACCTCGTGAAAATCCTTACCCATACAGCTATATGTATTGGAATATTTATATATGTCTATACTAAGTATGAGTGTGATTTATGTGCCATTTTAATATTTTGTGATGTTAACATGCTTAGTGTATATGTGAGGATTTATGGGATGAACTTCGAGCAACCTAGCTAGTTGCCATTTCTTTCCTTTAACATACATTTAGAGCATACCATGAAGGGAGAAAATTATCTAAAGGTGTGGAGAGTGTCGAACTTTGGGGAATTACCTAAAAAAATTAAATGAATGCCAAAATTTTAGGGAGAGAAATGTAACTCCTTTGAAAATTTCTAACCATATAAATATAAATATCTTGGAATATCTATAAATATATCTATACCAGATGTGAGTGGAAATTTATGTGATATTTTTTTATATTTTGTGATGATAATATAATTGGCATTTAAGTGAGTACTTATGGGAGTAAATATTCGAGTAATTTAGTAGTCACCAATTATTTCCCTTAGTAATTATTTAGAATTATCATATAAGTGAGAAAAAGTAATTTACCATTTGGAAATGCTAAAATTTTAGAGAGGAAATGCTGAATTATTGGAACCAAACTACCTTAGAAATTTAGTTAGTCTAATAACCCATTTTAGTTATAAGTTGGACACGTAAGCTTCTCCATTATTCTATTTGGTTACACCTAGCAAGCTTTGACTTCAGACCCACCACCTTGCTTCCACTTTATCTCCATCACTTTACACCTTATAACCATAAAATTAAAACACATGTTATACTGATTAATGAGAAGAAAAAGGTGGAGTATATAAGTGTGAGAGAGAGTTAAACTTAGCCATTTTTTTAGGAAAAACTATAGCTCACTAAAGAAAAAGAGGGAACGGAATTGATAGGGAAGAAAATGGAAAAGAAAGAAAGAGGAAAGGAAAAAGGGAAAAGCTAGGAAATCTTTAGGAAAGCTTAAATCTAAGTAAGTAGGTTTATGTTGCATTATGTTATGCCATAAATTTCATTTATGTGTGATTAAATTAGGTGGTGGTTTAAAGCTTTCTATTATGTTGTTATGGGTTATTCATGTTAGTATTTGTGTTTGATGGCTTGATGTGAAATTAATGGTTGGATTGTATATGTGATGATGAATGGTTGGTATGTTTATGTATCCATGTGTTGTGTATGTCTAAATATGTGTTGATGGATTTGGTTAAAACAAATGGGTTTGGATCAAAATTTGGTGGAATGGTTAAGATAGACATAAAAAGGCATGAGTTTCCTAGGCAATCCATTCGGCCTACATACCTAAAAAGGGAAAGATTGAACCTTTGTATGCATTTAAGAACCTAGGACTTAATTGTAACTCAAATATGTAAATTAGGATGAAAAAAAACTTCATTAGAATGAAAGAAAGTGTCTTGCCACCTTTTTAGAAGACATTCGGCCTAAACCCTAAAATTTGGAATTTGAGTTCCACTCATCCAACTTATTAATTAATGGTTCAAATGTACCTAAATATATATAAATTGAGGTGTAGAAAGGTTAGACTCCAAGGAGAATGGAAATTTCAGCTTAGACTAGGAACCATTCGGCCTAAACCCAAATTCTTGGGATTTGAGTTCCACTCATTCAAATTGATTACTAATGGTTCAATTAGAACTCAATAAGTATAAAATGAAGTGTTGAAAGGTAAGATTTCAAGAAAAATCAAAATTAGGACCTAGACCTATTAGAAGCTAAATTCGACATTAAGGCTAAATTTCGGGTTAGGAATGAAATCCCACTTCAAATACGCTCAAATTCATTCCTATGACTAAAATATAGGAATTGATTAACGCTAGTGGGTAGGTCTTGTATTCTTTGCATGACTACTATGAAAAATATATGAAATCCAAAGCATGGATTGGATTTCAATTATGGTATGAAAATGAAGGGTTTGGTACCCATGATTGGTGGAATGTGATAAACGAAACATCACGTGCATCATATGTATTTGGGAGTGGATCGAATTGAGAAAATAATTGAGTCGAGAAATGTTGAGGCTTTGTAACTAAATTGGTTTGAAATTGGATAGGCTTGGTAACCTAACTAGATTAAATGGGTATTAGCAATGAAGCTGTGTGCACACTCTATTAATTGATTACACCATTAAGCGATGGGTAATTTTGCTAACCGTGTGCTACAACAAGGATAATTTTGTTACTAGCAGTAGGTGATTCGATAATCACCAAGGAATAAAAATAGAGCGTACGTACTAATACCTAGGGTACCGAAACTAAAATTGATAGGGAACGACTAAGTGATAGGATAGCATTGCATCTCACGTGCATTATCCTACTTACTAGGCTTTGGCTCACCGTGTTGTTATTGCATGCCATGACGAGCAAAGGCGAGGGTAGTGCTGATAAAGAAGCCTTCGGTTCCTCCTAAAAAAGGGCTCATGTTTGACACAAAAAACATAGAAATCTCTTTTAATTGTAACAAGGGTACGGTGTCTAGTAGTGGTTAAATAACACCTTAAATATTTTGTGACTTCGTAACATTATTCATTAAAGTTGTGTAAATTTTATTGTCCATGCATTATCGGAGTAAATCGAGACTTAGTTTCTAAACCGTAATGCACTTAGCCATGCCTTTTAAGTAATTGGTAAGGGAGATGGGGGTTTCACACCCCTCCCTTCCAATCTCCCTCTCTGTCCCCCTTTCTATCTCCTATCTCCCTCCCTCTTTCCCTACTCTATTTCCTTCCCCTCTCTTTGTCTCCATTTATCTCTCATACTCTTTTTCTCTAGTCTTTCCTCTTTCCCTCTCTTCCTCTCTCTCTCTTCCCACTCCCTCCCTCTCTTTCTCTCTTACTCTCTTTATCTCCCGCCCTCTCTCCCTTCCTCTCTCTCTCTCTCCCCTCTTTCTCACTCTCTACCTCTCTATCCATATCTCTCTTTCTCCTTTGGTCTCTATCCATCTCTCTCTCTAACAATCTCCCTTTCTCCCCCTCTCGCTTCCTATCTCTCATCTCTCTCCTCTTCCCTTCTCTTCTTCTCTTTCTCTCTCTCTCAATCCCTCTCTCTTACTCTCTCCCTTACTCTTTCTCTCGCCCCTCCCCTCTCTCTATCTCCCTCCCTCTCTCTCTTTCACTCTCTCTCCTCTCTCACTCCCTCACTTCCTCTCTTTCTTTTTTCTTCTCTCTTCCTCCCTCTTTCTCTCTACCCTAATATATCTCTCCCTCTCTCTATCTCCTTCCTTCCATCACTCTCTCCCTATCAGTCTCTCTCTCACTCTCCCTCTCTCTCCCTATCCTTCCTCTCTCTCCCTTTTCTTTCTCTCTCCCTCTTTTCCTCTCTCTCGTTTTCCCTTCTTTCCCTCTCACTCTCTCCCTCTCCCTCCCTTTCTCTATCTCTTTTTCCTTTAACCTCTCTTGGCCTCTTTTTATTTCCCTCACTCTCACTCTCCCTCTCTCTTAATCTCTCTATAGTCTCTCTCCCCCACTCCTACTCCCTCTCCACCTCCCTTTCTCTCCAACTCTCTATTTCTCTCTCCCTCTCTGTCTCTCTCCCTTTATGTTTCTCTTCCCCTCTCTTACTCTCTTATCTCTCTCTCACCCTCTCTCCCTCGCCCTTCCTCTCTTTATCTCTCTCTTTCTATCCCTTCCTCACCCTTTCCCTCCCTCTCTCACTCTCTCTTGCCCTCTCCTACCCTTTCTCCCTCTCTCTTTTACCCTCTCCCTCTCTTTCCCTCTCTCCCTTTCTTTCTTTTTCTCCCTCTCTCTCCCACTCTCCTTCCTTTCTCTCCCTCTCTCCTTTCCTCTCTACCTTTCTATCCTCCCTTATCTTTCCCTCTCACCCTCTCCCTCCCCCCACTCTCCTTTCTTTTTCTCTCTCCATCTCCCCCTCCCTTCACTCTCTCTTTTACTCTTCCTTCCTCTCTTAGTCTATCTCTACTCTCTCAATCTCCATCTATTCCTCTCTCGCACCCTCTCCATGTGTCCCTCCCTCCCTCTCACTCTCTTACTCTCTCTTCCTTTCTCTTACCCTATCTCTCCTCCTCTCTCCCTCTTTCTTACTTTATCTTTCTCTTTCTCCCTTTCTCTTCCTCCCTATCCCCCTATTTTCTCTAACTCCCTCTCTTCCTCCCTCCCTCTCTCCTCTCTCACTCTCTCCTCCTCTCTCGCCCTATCTTTTGCTTTCTCTCCCTCTCGCCTTATCTTTTGCTCTCTCCCTCTCCCTCTTTCTCCCCCTTACTCGTTCTCTTCCTCATTCTCTCCCTCCTTCTCTCTCTCTCTCTCTCTCTCTCCCTACCTCTCCCTCTTCTCTCTCTCGCTATCTCCTTCACCCTTCCTCACTCTCTCCCACTCTTTCTACTTTTTCCTCCCTCTCTTTCTTCCTCTTTCTCTTCCATTCATTCTCCCCCTCTCACTCCTCTTAAACTCTCTCCCTTTTTTCCTCCTTTCTTTCTTTTCTCTCTCTCCCTCTCCCTTTCTCTCGATCTCTCTCCCTCCCTCTCGCACTCTCTCCCTCCCTCTCTCTCCCTCTCCTCCCATTTTCTCTCTATTTCTCTTTTTATCTCTCTCTATCTCTCTCCCCTCTCTTTTCCCCTTTCCCTCCTCCTCTCTCATGTTAGCTCATCTCTCTCTACCTCTCCCTCCCCATCCCCCTTCTTTATCCCCTTCTCATTCTCTCCCTCCCTCTCTCTCTTTCCTTTTCTCTCTTACCGTCTTTTTCTCTTCCTTTACCTCTCTCTCTCCCCCTCCCATCTCTATCCCTCTCTCTTTTCCTCCCTCTTGCTCTCTCTATCCCTCTCTCTCACTCACCCTCTCCCTCTCTCCCTCTATCTCCCTTCCTCTCTCCCCCTTTCTCCCTTTCTTTCCCTCTCTCTTCCACCTTTCTCCCTCCTATCTATTTCTTTCTCCATTTCTCACCCTCTCTCCTCTCCCTCTCTCACTCTCTCACTCTCTCTATCTCTCTCTCTCTATCTCCCCTCTCCCTCTCTCCTTTCTTCTCTCTATCCCTCTCTCCCTCTCGTCTCCCTCTCTCTACTCATTTCTCCTTCTCTTTTGCTCTCCCATTTCTCTCCCTTCCTCTACTCCCCTTCTACCCCTCTCTCCCCCTCTTTCCCTCTATATATCCCGTTACTCTCTCCCTCTCTTTCTCTCCCTTTATCCCCCTCTCCTCATCTATCTCCCCCTCTCTTTATTGCTCTCTTTGTGTCCCTCCCTCTTTCTTCCCCTCTCTATCTCTCTTTACCTCTCTCTCTCGCTTGTTATTTATCCCTCTTTCTCCCTCTCTCCCGTCCATCTCTCTTTCTTTCTTAGTCTCTTTCTCTCTATCTTCATCTCTCTCTCCTTTTTATTCCAGTCTCCCTTCCTCTTTATATCTCTCCCTCTTCCTCTCTATCTCCCTCTCTTCATCTCTCTTTATCTCTCTCTCCCTCTCTCTCCCTTCCTCTCTCTTCTTTGTCTTTCCCGTCAATCTCTCTCTTCTTCGTTCCCTCCCTCTCCCTTTCCTTTTTCCTCTCTTTACCTACCTCACCCTCTCCTTTCCTCTCTCTCTCTCCCTCTCCCCTTCTCCCTCTCCCTCCTACTCCCTCTCCCCACTCTCTCTTCCTATCCCTCAACCTCTCACACCCTTTCCCTCCCTCTTAATCTCTCACTTCTTCGTCTCCCCCTCCCCTCCCTCTCCCTATCTCCCCCTCCTTTACCCTCTTCTTCTCCCTCCCTCTCTCTCTCTCCCCCTCTCCGTCTCCCTCTCCCTTCTACTCCCTCTCCAACTCCAATAATCCATCTTTTTATCCTTTTTCTCTATCTTCTTTTTGTAGTTTCTCTCTCTTCCAATATATATCGGGATTGCTTAGTCTTCGTCTCTCGCTCATCCTCTTTCTCTCTCTTATGTACTCCTTTTTTCTTTCTTATTCTCTCTTTCTCCCCCTCTCTTTTTCCCTTTCCTATTTCCTCTCCTTTCTTCCTCTCTCCCTCTCCCTCCCTCCCTCCCTTTCCCCCTCACACTCTCTCCTCCCTCTATATCTCTCTTTCTCTCCCTCTCTCTCTCTATCTCCCTCACATTTTTTATCTTTCCCTCTCCATCTCTCTTCCTCTCTCCCTATATCACTCCTTTTCCTTCTCTTTCCCTCTCTCTCTAACTCTCTCCCTCCCTCATTCTTTCTCTTTCTCTCTCCCTCTCTCTCTCCCTCTCCCTTTCTCTCCCTCTCTCTCACTCTCACTCTCTCCCTCCCTCTCCCTCTTCCTCTCTCATACCCTTCATCTCTTCCTATGTCTCTCCCTCTTTTTCTTTATCTCTCACTCTCCTCTCTCTCTTTTGCTATATATATATATACCTCTCTCCCTCTTCCTCTCTCATACCCTTCATCTCTTCCTATGTCTCTCCCTCTTCTTCCTCTTACTTTCCTACTCCTTCTCTCCTTCCCTCCATCTTTCTCAATGAAACTCACTCTCGCCTTCTCCCTCACTCTCCCTCTCCCACTCCCGTTTGCTCTCCTTCGATCTCTTTATACCTTTCTCGCCCTCTCTCACTTACTCTTTATCACTCTTCCTCTCCCGCTTGTTCTCCGTCTCTCTCCATCTCCTACTCATGCTCCCTCTCTCTCTCTCTCCCTCACTCATCTTATCCCTCTCTCGCTTGCTCTCCCTCTTTCTCCCTTTTCCTCTCTCCCTTTCCCTCTCTCCCGCTCCCCTCCCCTCCCTCTCTCTTTTCCTCTCTCTCCTTCACTCCCTCTCTCCCATCCCCCTCTTCCTCTCTCTCTCTCCCCTTTTCTCCCTCTCACACTCCCCGAATCCCTCTATCTCCCTTTTTCTCTCTATCTCTATCCTCTCCTCCTCTTATTTCCTCTCTCTTGCTTGCTCTTCATACCTCCCTCTCCCTCTCTCCTTTCTATCTCTCCTTCTCTCTTGATCTCTCTCACTCTATCTTCATCTCTCTCTTGTCTCTCTTCCACTCTCCTTCCTCTCTATATCTCTCCCTCTCCCTTTCTATCTCCCTTCTTCATCTCTCTTTCTCTTTTTCTCCATCTCTCTCTCACCCCTCTCTCTCCTTTCTCTATTTTGCCAATCTCTCTCTTTTTTGTTACCTCCCCTCCCTCTCTCTTTTCCTCTCTCTCTTTCACTCCCTCTCTCCCACTCCCTCTCTTCCTCTCTCTCCCTCTCTCCTTCTCACACTCCCTCAATCCTTCTATCTCCCTCTTTTTCTCTATCTCTCTCCTCTCCTCCTCTCATTTCCTCTCTCTCGCTTGCTCTTTATCCCTCCCTCTCCCTCTTTCCTTTCCATCTCTCCTTCTTTCTTGATCTCTCTCACTCTATCTTCATCCCTCTCTCCTTTCTCTTCCACTCTCCCTTCCTTTTTATATCTCTCCCTCTCCCTTTCCATCTCCCTCTCTTCATCTCTCTTTCTCTCTCTTTCCATCTCTCTCTACCCTTCTCTCTCCTTCCTCTCTCTTGCCAATCTTTCTCTTTTTCATTCCCTTGCTCTCCCACCCTCTACCTTTTTTTATCTCTCTACCTCCCTCACCCTCTCTCTCTCCCTCTCTTTTCCTCTTCCTCTCCTCCTCCTCTAACTCCCTTTTTCCATCCCTCAACCTCTCACATCCTCTCCCTCCCTCTTAATCTCTCCCTTTCTTAGTCTCTCCCCTCCCCCTCCCTCTCCCCTCCCTCTCCCTCTCCTTGTCCCCCCTTCCTCACCCTCTCAATCTCCTTATCTCTCTCTCCCCTCTCCCTCTCCCTCTTCCTCCCTCTCTAACTCCCCCACTCCCTCTCTCTGTCCCTCATGCTTTCACTCCCTTTCTTTTTCTCTATCTTCCTTGCGTCATCTCTCTCTCTTCGAATATATATCGTGCTCGCTTGGTCTTCATCTCTCGCTTCATCCTCTTTCTCTCTCTTACTCACTACTTTTTTCTCTTTCTCTCTCTCCCTCTCCCTCTCCCTCTCCCTCTTCCCCCATCTCCTATTTCCTCTCCCTCCCTCCCTCTCTTTCTCCCTCACACTCTCCCTCAACCCTTCTCTCTCTGTCCCTTTATCTCTCTCTTTATCTCTCTCTATCTTCCCATCTCCCTCACCCTTTTTATCCTTGCCTCTCCATGTCTCTCCCTCACCCTCTCTCCTTCTATCTCTCCTTTTCTTTCTCTTTCCCTCTCTCTATCCCTCTCTCTCCAACTCTCTCTCCCTCCCTCATTCTTTCTCTTTCTCTCCCTCTCTCTCCCTCTCCCTTTCTCTTTCTTTCTCATCCTTCCCTCTCTCTCACTCTCCCTCTCTCCCTCAATCCCTCTCTCTCCCTCTCCTTTTTTCACACCCTTTATCTCTTCCTATGTCTCTCCCTCCTTTTCTCTATCTCTCGATTCCTCCCTCTCTTTTCCTATATATATATATATATATATATCCCTCTCTCCCTCACCCAATCTCCTTCTCTCTCCCTCTTTGCCCCTCTTTCTCTCATCTTCTCGCCTCTTTCTATCTCCTTGTCCTTCTTTTTATCTCTACCCTCACTCTCTTTACTTTCTCTCGTCGTATCTCTATCTCTCTCCTTCTTTCTCTATATCTCCTTCTCTCCCCTCAACTCTCCCTCTCTCTTCCTCCTCCTACTCGTCCCACTCCTTCTTTCTCTCTCTCTCCCTATTTCACTATGAACCTCACTCTCCCCCTCTCCCTCACTCTCTTTCTCCCACTCGCCTCTCTCTCTCACTCCCTTTTCCTCTCCCTCACTCTCTTTATCCCTTTCTCTCCCTCTTGCTCGCTCTCCATCACTCTTCCTCTCTTACACATTCTCCTTCTCTCTACCTCTCCTACTCATTCTCCCTCTCCCTTTTCTCTCTACCTCCCTTATCCTCTCTTTTCCCTCTCTCCCTTTTTCTCTCTACCTTCCTTATCCTCTCTTTTCCCTCTCTCCCTCTCCCTTCCTCTCCCCTCTCATTCTCCCTCTCCCTCCTACTCCTTCTCCCTCTCCCCCACTCCCTTTTTCTATCCCTCAACCTCTCACACCCTCTCCCTCCCCTCTTAATCTCTCCTTTCCTTAGTCTCTCCCCTTCGCCCTTCCCCTCCCTCTCCCTCTCCATGTCTCCCCCTTCCTCACTCTCTTCTTTTGCCTCTCCCTCTCTCTCCCCTCTCCCTCCTACTCCCTCTCTAACTCCCCCACTCCCTCTCTTTAACCCTCATCCTTCCACTCCCCTCTCTCCCACTCTTTTTCTATATCTTCCTTCTATAGTCTCTCTCTATTCCAATATATATACTACTGGCTTAGTCTTTGTCTCTTCCTCATCCTCTTTCTTCCTCTTTCTCTCTCTCCCTCTCCTTCTTTCACCCTTTCCCATTTCCTTTCCTTTCTTCCTCTCTCCCTCTCCCTCCCTCCTTCTCTTTCCCCTCACACTCTCTCTCACTTACTCTCTCTCCCCCTCTATATCTCTCTTTCTCTCTCTCTCCCCATCTCCCTCACCTTTTTTTCCTTCCCTCTCCATCTCTCTCCCTCACCCCGTATCTCTCCTTTTCTTTCTCTATCCCTCTCTCTCGATTCTCTCTCCCTTCTTCATTCCTTCTCTTTCTCTCTCCTTTTCTCCCCCTCTCGTTCCTTATTCCTTTCTCTCTCCCTCTCCCTTTCTATCCCTCTCTCTTTCTTTCTCATCCTCCCTTTTCTCTCACTCTCACTCTCTCCCTCCATCCCTCTCCCTCCCTCCCTCTCCCTCTCCCTCTTTCATACCCTTCATCTCTTCTTATATCTCTCCTTATTTTTTGCTATCTCTCACTCCCTTCTCTCTTTTTTCCTATATATATATATATGCCTTTCTCCTTCACCCAATCTCCCTCTCCTCTCGTCTTTTCCCCCTTTCTCTTGTTCTATCTCTCTCTATCTCCTTCTTTTTCTCTCAACCCTCGATCTCCTAACTTTCTCTCTCCATATCTCTATCTATCTTCCTCTTTCTCCCTTTCTCCTTCTATCTTCCACACTCTCCCTCTTTCTTCCTCCTCTTACTTTTTTTCACTCCTTCCCTCTCTCCCTCCCACTTACTCTATGAACCCGACCCTCTCCCTCTCCCTCACTCTCCCTCTCCCACTCACCCCTCTCTCCCACTCCTATTTGCGCCTCATCGCTCTCCTTATCCCTTTCTCTTCCTCTCTCGTTTGCTCTTCGTCACTCTTCCTCTCTTGCTCGTTCTCCTTCTCTCGCTCGTTCTCCTTCTTTCTCCCTCTCCTACTCATGGTCCCTCTCTCTCCCTCTCCTTCCGTTGCTTACTCTCCCCCTCTCTCCCTCTCCATCTCTCTCACACTCTCCCTCTCCCCCTCCCCCTTTGCCTCTCTCTTTCTCTCTTTCTCCCTCCCTCTCCCCCTTTCTCACCCTCCCTCCTTGTCTCCCTCCCTCCCTCCCTTTCCTCCCCTCTCTCTCCCTTATCTCTCTCTCTAAATCCTTCTTCCCATTCTCTCACTCTCTCTCCCCCTAGCCCTCTCTCTAGTTGTCCCCCTCTCTCTTCCTCTCTCCCTATCGTCTCTTATTCCCTCTTCCCTCCCTTCCTCTTCATTCTTTCTACTTTCTTCCTCTCATTCTTTCTCTATCTCCCTCCCTCTACCTCTTCCTCTCTATCCCTCTACCTCTCTCACACTTGCTCTCTCTCTCTCCCACTCTTCATTTATCCCTCATTCTCCCTCTTGCTTTCCCTCTTTTTCCCTCTCTATCTCTCTATCCCTCTCTCGTTATATCCCCATCTCCCTCTTTTCCCTTCCTCTCCCCTCTCTTTCTCCCTTCTGCTCTCTACTTCTCTCTCTCCCACTCTCTTACCTTCCCCCTCTCCTACTCTCTAACCTTTCTCTCTCTCTCTCTCTCCCTCTCCCTCTAAGTCTCCCCTCTTTCTCACATCCTCTCCCTCTCTCCCCTTATATCTATCTCTCACTCCATCTCTCTCTCTCTTTCATGATCCTCTCTCCCTTTCTCTCTCTTTATCTCTCTCTTTCTCCCTTCATCCCTCTCTTCCTCTATCTAGCTCTCTCCCTCTCTCACCCCCTCTCGTTCTCAATTTTTTTGCTCTTATTCTCCTTATATATATATATATATATATATTTCCTTCTCTCCTCCCTATCTCTCTCCCCTCTCTCTCACTCCCTCTCTCACTCTCTTCCGTCCCTCCCTCTCTCTCTTCTCTTCCCTCCCTCTCACCCTCTCTCTCTTACTCTTTTTCTCATTTTCTCCATTCCTCCCTCCCTCTCTCCCTCCTTCTCTTTCTCTCTCTCCTCCCTACCTCTCCATGCCTCTCCTTGCTTCCTCTCCCTCTCTCTCTACTCCGTCTCCATCTCTCTCCCTCTATCTTTTCCCCTTCTTAGCTCCCTTTTTCTTTGCTCTCTCCCTTCCTCCCTCTCCCTCTCTCTCTCTAACTCTCCCCTCTCTCCCCTCTCTCCCTTTCTCTCTCGCTCCCTTTTCCCTTTCCCATTCTCCCATTCTCCCTTCCTCTCTCCTTAACCCTCTCACCTTCTCTCCCTCCCTCCCTTCCTCTCCTACCCTCTCTCTCTCTCCCTATCTCTTTATCCTAATTCCTCTCTCTCCCTCCCTCCCTTCCTCTCCTACCCCTCTCTCTCTTCCTATCTCTTTATCCTAATTCCTCTCTCCCTCCCTCTCTCTCCCTCTTTCCCCCTATGTTCCTCTCTCCCTACCACTATTTTCTTCTCTCTCTCCCTTCTACTCTCTTCCTCTCATTCTTTCTTTATCTCCCTCTCTCTACCTCTCCCTCTCTCTCCCTCTCCCTCTCTCTCACCCCTCTCTCTATCTCCCTCTCCCTTTATCCCTCACTCTCCCTTTCCCTCTCTCTCCCTCCTTTTACCTCTTTATCTCTCTTCCCCTTTTTCGCTATATCTCCCTCTCTTTCTCTCTCCCTCTTTTTCTCCCTTCTCCTTGATCCTTGTCTCTCCCTATCTCCCTCTCCCTTTTCTACCTTCCCCCTCTCTTGCACTACTACTTTCTCCCTCTCCCTTTCTCTCCCTCCGTCTGGTCTAACTCTCCCTCTCTTTCTATTATCCTCTCCCTCTATCTATCTCTTGCTCCCTCCCTCTATCCCTAACTCCCTCTCTCTTTCTCTCTCCCTCTCTCTCTCCCTCAATTTTTCTCCTTCCATCCCTCTCTTTCCCTTCTCATTCTCACCTTCTCTCTCTCTTAGTCACCCTCTCTCCCTCTCTCTCTTTCTCTCCCTCATATTTACTCCCCTTTCTCCCCCTTTCTCCCTCTCTCTCACTTTCTCTCCCTCTTCCTCTCTCTCTCACTCTCTCATCCCTTCCTTCTATTTCTCTCTATCTCCCTCTCTCACCCCCTCTATCTCTCTCTTACTCTTCTCCCTTCTCTTTCTCCCTCTCCCCTTTCTCTCTTACTACCCCTCTCCCTACCTTTCTCTCTCCCTCTCTCCCTCTCCCTCTCTATATCCTCTTTCATTCCTTTTCTCCCTCTCACACTTTATCTCTCCTTCCCTCCCCCACTCCCTTCCTCTCTCTTTTGCTCTCTCTTTTGCTTTTTCCCTCTCCCTCTCTCTATCTCTTCCCCCTACTTCCCCCTTTTGCTCTCTCTTCTTCTTCCTTCTATCGCCCTCTCTCTAAATCTCTCCCTCCTTCTTTCCCCTCCCTCTCCCTTCCTCCCTTCCTTTCCCATACTCTCCCTCCTCTCTCTTCCCTTCTCTATCTTCCCTCTGCCTCCCTCTCTCTCTATCTCCCTTTGTCTCCCTCTCTCTTTGTTTCTCTCTCCCTCTCTCCCTTTCTATCTTCCCTTTCTCCCTCTCTCTCCTTTTCTCCTTTCCCTCGCTCACTTTCTCCCTTCCTCACCTGTCTTCCCTTCTCCATTTCTCTCTCCTTCTCTCCCTCTCCCTTTCACTTCCTCTCCTCCTCTCTCCCTCTACCTCCCTCTCCATCTCCTTCTCTCCCTCATCCTTTCTCTCTCTCACCCACTCTTTCATTTCTCTCTCCCTCTCCTATCATTCATCTCTCTCCACCTTCCTCTATCTCCTTCCTTGTCTCTATCTCTATCTCTTCCCCTCTCTCCCTCTTGCTTCCTCTCGCTCCCTCTCTCTTCACCCCTCTCCCTCCCTCCCTCTTGTTTTTTGCTTCTCTCTCCTATGCCTTCTCTCCCTCTCTCTTCCCGCCCTCTCCCCCACTCTCTCCCTATCCTTCTCCTTCTCCCTCTTCCTCTCTCACTTTCTCTCCATCTAATGATCCCTCTCCCCTCCCCGCCTCCTCCTTCCCTCTCTCTCACCCTCTCTCTTGCTCTTTCTCCATGTCTCCCTCTCCCATTTCTATTCTCTTCCTCTCACTCTCTCCCTATCTCCCTCTCTCTTCCTCTCTCTCGCTCCGCTCTATATCCATCACTCTACCTCCCTCTTTTTCTTTCCCTCTCATTCTATGTCTCCTTCTCTACCTCTATCCCTTCTTTATCTTTCTCTCTCTCCCTATTTCACTATTTCCCTCTTTTTTTCCTCTCCCTCTCCCCACTCTCTCCCTTTGACTCGCCCACTCTCTCCCCCTCTCCCTCTCTCTCCCCTATCTCTCTTCCACTCCCTCCTTCTCTACCTCTCTCCTCTCTCTCTCTCCTTATCCTTCTCTATTTTTCTCCCACCATCCCTCTCTCCCCCTCTATATTGTTTTCTCCCTCTCCCTTGCCCACTTTTTCTCCCCGCATCTCTCTCTCTCTATCCATCATCTTCTCCCTATTTAACTCTCTCTCTCTCCTTAATCTTTATCCTTTTCTCCCTCTCCCTCTTGCTATCTTTTATCTCTTTCTCCTTGCCTCCCTCTCTCCCTTAGTTTCACTCCTTTCTCTCTCTCTTTCTCCCTCTCGCCATCTCCTTCTCTCCCTCTCTCAATCACCTCTCTTTCCCTCTCTCCTTATCCCTCTCTCACTCAGTAACCCTCTCTCTAAATCTATTTCTCTCCCTCTTCCTCTCACTCTCCTTCTCTCTTCCTTCTTTATTCTCCTCTCTCTCCCTCTCTTTTCCTCTCTCTCTATGCCTCTCCAACTCTTTCTCTCTCCCTCTCCCTCATTCACCTTCTCTCTCTCTTACATCTCTCCCGCTCTTTCACTCTCTCCCTCTCTCTCCCTCTCCCTACCTCCTCTCTCTCTGTCCCCCTTTTTATTCCTCTCTCTATGTCTCTCTTTCTCTTTCTCGCTCTTTCCTTCCTTCTCTCCCACTCTCTCTCCATCTTTGCTCCATCTCTCCCTCTCCCCCTCTCTCTTCTTTTCTCTTCCTCTCGCTCTCTCCCCGCTCTTTCATTCTCTCTCTATGTCTCCCTCTCTACCTCTCTCTTAGTCCCCGTCCCTCTCACTCATAAACTCTCCCTCATTCTCCCTTTTTACCCTCTCTCTCCCTTATACTCTCTCCCACTACCTCTCTCTCTCTCCCTCTCACTCTCTCCTTCTTTCTCCATACATCCCTTATCTCCCACTCTTTCTTTCTCTCTATCTTCCTCTCCATCCCTTTCTACATCTATCTCTCTCTCTTATCTCCCTTGCTCTATCCCTATCTCTCTCTCCTTTCCTCCCATTTTTTCCCTATCTTACTCTCTCCCTCTCTTTCTCTCCCTTCTCTCCCTCCCTTCCTCTCTACCTCCTTCCTTCTTTCTCCCTTCGCCTTTCTTCCTCTCTCTTTCTCTCTTCATATCCTTATCTTTGTATGTTTTTGTTTCTCTCTCCCCTTTTCCATCCCTCCCTCTCCCTCTTTCCCAATTGCTCTTTCCTCTCTCTCCTAGTCTCCATCTATCTCCTTCTCTCTTTCCCTCTCTCCCTCCCTTTCTCTTCATCTCTCCCTATCGCTTCCTCCCCTCTCTCCCTATCTCCCTTTCTCTCTTGCTCACTCTCTTCTTCCCTTCCTCCCTCTTCCTCTCCCACTCTCTCCTTCTTTCTTTCCCTCAACCTCTCCCTCTCCCACTCTCTCCTTCTTTCTTTCCCTCAACCTCTCCATTTGTCTCCCTATATCTCTCACTCCTATTCTCTCTCTCACTCTTTATCCCTCTCTTCTCTATTTTCTCACTCTTCCTCCATCTCTCTCTTTTCTCCTTTTCTCTCCCTTACTATCTCTCCCTCTCTCATTCCCTCTCCCTCTTCATTCCACCAACTCTCTCCCTCTCCTTCTCTTCATCCCTCTCTCCCTTTCTTTTTTCACCCTCTCTCCCCCGCTCTCACCTACTCTCTCTCTTTCTCCATCTCTTCCTCTTTCCCTTTCCTTCCCTTCCTCCATCTCTCTTTCCTTCCTTTTCTCCATCTCTATCCCACTCTCTCTTTCTCCCTCCTCCCCCATGTCCCTCCCTCTCCTTCTCTTACCAATCTCTCTCTCTCTCCCTCACCCTCTCTCTTGCTCTCTCTCCCTCTTCCTCTCTCTCATTTTCTCTCCCCCTCTCCCCTCTCTCTTTCTTCCATCTATTTCTCTCTATCTCCCTCTCTCACCCCCTCTATCTCTTTCTTACTCTTCTCCCCTCTCTTTCTCCCTCTCCCCTTTCTCTCTTACTACCCCTCTCCCACCTTTCTCTCTCCTTCTCTCCCTCTCCCTCTCTCGTATCCTCTTTCATTCCTTTTCTCCCTATCACACTTTATCTCTCCTTCCCTCCCCCTCTCCCTTCCTCTCTCTTTTGCTCTCTCTTTGCTTCTTCCTCTCTCCCTCTCCCCTCTCTTTATCTCTCTCTCCCTTCCCACTCTCTCTCTTTCTAACTATTCTTCCCTCCTTCTCCCTCTCTCCCTCTCCCTCCATCCCTCCCTCTCCCTCTCCCTCCTCTCCCTCCCTCTCTCCCTCCTCCTATCTCCATCTCTCCCTCTTACTTCCCTCTTCCTCTCTCTTCCTCTCCCCCTTTCCCTCTCTATTCCTTCCCTTTCTAAAAATATTAATACTAGTAATTATTATTATTGTAGATGTCATATTTATTTTGTACACCCTACACTCGCTAGGACGTGCCAACAATGAGTCACCTTGGCTACCTACCGAGCTAAACTAAATTTCTTGACTATGACCTTGGATCGGGATATAGTAGCCCACGTCATTCGACCGCATGACCCGATTTAGCGAATAACATTTGCCGATGCTTTTTCTAGCAGTATTGCAGTATGGATTTCCTATGATTGACTCTACATTGAACTTTCTTACCGAGAGATTAACGGTTGCTTGATGAGGTTTAGGAAGGGTTGATAGGTCGATTTTGTTATCGAGACTCGGTTTGAACCTTCCTTTCGGTACAAGTTAGGCGAACTCGTACCTAATTGATGTACAATTGGGGTCTACCATTGCCCCTCGCTTACAAGTAGTATGCATTGGATCGAATGATGTTATTGGCTAGTGGAGGGTCGAGCACTCCTTCCCACGATTTGTCCGATATGTTGGTTGGACATGATAGATAGTAACTCTATCACCCAATGTAGTACTTGTTGTGCATTTTCTTATGTAAATAAGTACACTTTTGATTGTAAATAGAGCATAAAAACTTTGAGAATGTAGAAGTGCTTGTAAATACCGTTGCGCATGAAAAGCTTCATATGTAAATATCTATAATTTCATATGTAAGTGGATGATTTACATTATATGTTATTTTTAATACCAAAACTAACATGAGCATAACATGTCATATACAAATTCAAAGCATGCCAAGAAGGGAGCTAGCACGAATAGGAGGTGAAGGGACCTCCAATGATCATAATAGAAACCAACAAGATGCTTTAAGTCATAGATGGACATGATACGAAATAACAACAAGCAATGCGACAACAATAACAAGACCATGTGGAACAAATGAGACGACTCCCGGCTATGCATCAACACCCTCCACGTTTGTCACCCCAACATAGGAATGACGCGAGTGGAGAGGCTTTGTAAAATGAGTCCTTAGGAATTCTCCGAGAGTGTTAACCTAATGATAGTGAATGAATGGATTAAGTCTTTAGAAGTGATATTCGAATACTTGTAATTTACCAACAATGAGCGAGTATAGTGTGCTATTTTTATCCCGGCTAAGGATGCTCGCACATGGTGGGAGAGCGCACGATTGATAGTGGACATGCCTACCTTAACTTAGGAAGGATTTAAGGAGGTCTTCTATAATAAATACTTTACAGGAGATGTGAGGGCTACAAAAATTCAAGAATTCTTAGACCTAAAGCAAGATGGGATGTTCATAGGTGAATACGTATGGAGATTTAAGTAAGGATGTCGATTCATCCCATTCATATAGGGGATGACAACTTAAAGAAGAATCAATTTTTAATAAGGATGAGTCCAAGAGTTTGAAGCATGGTACGAATGGTTATCGCCAACACTTTTTTGAAAATGGTAGATAAAGCAATGTTGGCGTATGAAGATCGAAGGAAATTACAAAGGAAGTTCAATAGAGGAGGCAATCATTTCATCCTAGAGCCTTTTCCTCGTGGACACAAAGATGAGATTTGCTTAGAAATTTCAACCGAACTAGTGGTACAAGGAATGCACGGGCTACCAAACCATCACCTTATGCCCCAAGGCCACTATCGGGAATCGGTCGAGGTCAACAATGGGTAATCAATCTTAGTGCAATAAATGTGAAAGATTCCATATGGGAGAGTGCCAATCGATTTGAGGATCCGTTATATTTGTCATAAGCAAAGGCACATAGCCTCTAACCTGTCTTCGGATACAAAAACCAAGACTAGGAAGGGTATTGCACGGGCTTATACAATGACCTAAGAGGAGGTCGACAAGAGGGACATGGTAGTAATATGCAATAATGTCTACATCCTTGGCTTGGTTGCTTGTGTTTTAATTGATTCTAGTGCCACACATTCATTCATATCAAAAATGTTAGTAGAAAGCCTAGGTGTGAAACCTAAGACAATGGCAATAGGATATCCGATAGTAGTCCTTTCTACGGAATTTATGGAGTCAATGAGCCTAGTCAAGCAGTTGTCTAGCACAAATTGAGGATAGGAGTTTGGAGGCCGATTTGATTGTATTGGAACTCTAAGATTTTGATTTGATTCTAGAAATGGATTGGTTAACGAGGCATGGTGCCACCATCGATTGTCGAGGGAGGAGAGTAGTTTTTGATCTATATAGAGATCAATCATTAGAGTTTAAGGTTGATATGAAGTTTTGAGACATACCGATCATCTTGGCCATAAAGGCTCGAAGAATGTTAGGAAAAGGGTGAACGGGGTATCTAGCACACGTGGTGGATAGCCAAGTAGAGCAAAAGTCAAAGTTAGATGATATAGAAGTCATACAAGAGTATCCGGATGTATTTCTAGAAAGTTTGACTACGTTGCCACTAGAGAGGGAGATAGAATTTAAGATTGAGCTGGAGCCGGGCAAGACTCCAATTTCTAAAACTCCCTATAGAATAGCCCTAGTTGAATTGAAAGAGTTGAAGGTGTAGCTACAAGACTTACCGGATAAGAGATTTATACGCCCTAGTTCCTCATCTCGAGGAGCTCCAGTATTGTTCGTAAAAAAAGGATGGTATTTTACGGTTATGCATTGACTATCAAGAATTGAATCGGATGGCGATTAAAAATAAGTACCCGTTATCCCCGATTGATGATTTGTTCGATCAATTATAATGTGTGATGGTGTTCTCGAAGATAGATCCGCAATCGGGATACCATCAACTAAGGGTAAAATCGGAGGATGTGAAGAAGACAACGTTCAAGATGAGATATGACCACTACAAATTCCTAGTAATGTCGTTTGCACCGACTAACGCCCCGGTCGCTTTCATGGACTTGATGAATCGAGTCTTTAAAAAATTCATGGATAAGTTTATTATCGTTTTCATCGATAATATCCCGGTTTACTCTCGAACTAAGAAAGAGCATAGGGAGCATCTAAGAGCCACCTTATAGACGCTAAGGGAGTAGTATCTATATGCCAAATTCAAGAAATGTGAATTTTGGCTAGAGCATGTAGCTTTTCTAGCTCATGTGGTGATAAAGAAAGGCATAGCATGGATCCAAAGAAGGTAGAGGTTATTTAGAATCGGCCTACCTTAAAGAACATGATGGAGGTACGAAACTTCTTAGGGCTAGCTCGGTTACTATTAGAGATTTGTGGAGGGCTTCTCTAAGATAGCTAGGCCTCTTACTAATTTGATGAAAAAGAGCATTAAGTTCTAATGGGCGGATGCTTATGAGAAAAGTTTCCAAGAATTGAAGCAAAGGTTAGTCGGGACCCTAATGCTAACTATTCCATTTAAAGATGGAGATTTCGTGGTTTACGAGTGATGCTTCCAAGAATGGGCTAGGAGCGATATTGATGTAGAATAGAAGAGTAATAGGCTATTCGTCACAACGAATTGAAGGAATATAAATGGAATTATCCGACGCATGATCTAAAACTAATAATGGTAGTTTTTACCTTAAGAATCCGGAGATATTACTTGTATGGAGCAAAGTTTGAAATATATATGGATCATAAAAGCTTACAATATATCTTCACGCAAAAGGAGCTAAACATGAGACAAAGAAGATGGTTAGAGTCGGTAAAGGACTATGATTGTATAATCAATTATCACCCAAGCAAAGCTAATGTTGTTGCCGATGCCTTTAGTAGAAAATCGATAGCAACAATGTGGGCACTCCAACCATCGATAATGAGAGATCTACAAATGCTAGAATTGGAGATAATTCTAGTAGGCAACCGGAGCATTTTATCGACTTTATTAGTCCAGTTGACTTTGCAGGAAAGAATTCAAATGGGGCAACAAGCAAATGAAAAGTCGAATGAATTAAACAAAAACGTAGATGTGGAGAAGGAATCCCATTTTGTGGTGGATGAAAAAGGAATCATTAGATTTAAAGGGAGGTTATATGTTCCCTCGATGGAGGATGTGAAGGAAGAGATATTAAAAGAAGCACACGTAACTCCTTATTCGATACACCTAGGAACATAGAGATGTATCGGGACCTACGATAAAGTTATTGGTGGCCCGGAATGAAGAAAGACATAGCTAATTTTATGGCAAAGTGTCAAGTCTATCAACAAGTGAAGGCGAAACATCAAAGATCGACAGGAATGTTAAAACCGTTGGCAATTCTAGAATGGAAGTGGGAGCATGTAACTATGGATTTTGTCAAGGGATTGCTAATATCGAAAGGGGGTCGGATGCTATTTGAGTGATCATCGATAGATCGACCAAATCAACACACTTTCTTCGATCAAAACCACCTATAATCTAAACCAAGTACACCTAGTTGTATCTTGAAAAAATTGTAAGACTACATGGGATTCCAATCTCAATTGTGTCGGATCAAGATCCTAGGTTCATATCCGCATTTTAAAAGAGTCTATACAAGGCCATGGGAACAAAGTTAAACTTCAGCATCGCATATCATTTGTAAATTGATGGATAATCCGAGCGAGTAATCCAGATTCTTGAAGATATGTTACGAGCATGTGTTCTGGATTGGTCTCGAAAATTGGAGAAATACGTACGCTTAGCTGAATTTGCACATAACAATAGTTACCAAGCTTTAATTGGGATGGCTCCCTATGAAACCTTATATGGGTGGTGATGTAGATCTCCCGTATATTGGGATGAGATAGGGGAAAGGAAGTTGCTAGGACCGTAGCTGGTGCGAAGAACGGTTGAAGTGGTGGATAAGATCCACCAATGGATGAAAACAGACTCAAGTAGATAGAAAAGCTACGTCGATAAGAGGAGGAAGGACCTAGAGTTTATACTCGGTGACTATGTATTCTTAAAAGTTTCATCGAAGAAGGGCGTACTAAGATTTGGGAAAAAGGGGATGTTAAGTCCGCGATACATAGGACCATTTGAAATATTAGATCAAGTATGCAATAAGGCCTATCGCCTATTGCTACCATCATCATTAGTAGGAGTACGTAATGCATTCCATGTGTCCATTCTAAGGAAGAGCATAAGAGAGCCGAGTCAAATCTTGGAGGGACAGAACCGCCAAACCCGACCTCGGACTTAACGTATGAGGAAAGACCGATTCGGATTATGGATAGATAGGTTAGACAACTAAGGAATAAGGTGATTAGTCTAGTTAAATTTTTATGAGAAAATCATGACCTCAAGAAAATGACTTGGGAATGGGAGGAGGAAATGAGAGATAAATATCCGGAGTTATTCGAATAAGTCAATTTTGAGGATGAAATTTCTTTTAAGGGGGAGAAAAATGTAACCCTCATGAAAATTCTTAATTATATAAATTATGCAATGAAAGTTTGGAAAATTACACCATGATAAATTAATGCATAAAATGTATGTTTTTTGCTAAATGAAAGCAATTTTACTTGAGATTGATGGTTTAATTATTAGAGGAATCCAAGTATGCAAAATTAGTGTTTTTTAGAATTAGATTCTCGTCCGAATTTTGTGTGGCTTATTAATGGACTTTAGATTGATTTCTAGGAGAACCTTAAAGAATAAAAGTTTTGGTATATGTGTCTTAAATAACACTCTATAAAATATTTTGATTATTAGTTTTATGTATAAAATTTATGCCTATTTTAGTACATATTATTATAGACACAATATCGTTGGATGATTGATCCTTAAAATTTAAAATTTTAGTGTGACTTTTTTGCTAAGTATTTTAATCTAAGTTTTTGACATTTTATACCTTAATATGTCTGTTTTCTCATATAAAAAGAATAGGATTTAATGGTGTCCGAAGGGAGATGTTACTCTTTGATAAGAGGTCGCTCTATCATGTATGTGGCACAATCGGATTTAATGTGTAAGTTTGTTACTTGAACTAAACTACCTTAAGGGAATTTTTCAATGGAATTAAAGTAGTTAAGGGTATTAGTTAGGTTAATTATCTAGTTAATACCTAGTTAAGACACCTAAGAACCCTAATTAATGAGTTAAAAGCCGACACACACCTTGACTAGCCAAAACCGACACTTGCTTCCTTTTTGTCACCCCTCACTTTACACTTTTCCATATTATTTTAGGACATTTGTACACCTATTAACTATAAGGAAATGAAGTGTGTGTGTGTATATATATATACATATATATATATATATATATATATATATATATATATATATATAGAAAGGGAGTATATGGTTGCTATTTTTTAGTCTAAACCATAGCTTACAAAATAAGAGAGAAAAATCAAAGTGAGAAAGAGTGAACACAAGCAAAAGAGGAAAGGAAAAGAAAAGGAAAGAGGAAAGAAAAGAAAAAAAGGGAAATCTTAATCAATCTTTAGGAAGTTAAAGCAATGCAAGTAGGTTCTATTTTAGTTTATTTTATGTTTTAAGTTATCTTTTTACATGTTTATTTCATTGGTTTGTAATAATTTTCGCAATGGGTTGCTATGGTTGTTTGTGTTGGTGCTAGGGTTTGATAAATTGTGATAGATCTATGTGTTTGTGTTGTGATGCAAAGTTTTTTTTATATGTTTAAATGTGTGGATGGTTTGGAAAGAAAAAAAAAGAAAGAAAAGGGGTATGGATCGAATTGATTGAAGCTAAACTAGATTTGGTGAGCTTGACTTGGAAAGCAAAGAAATACACTTCTAGAGTTTCCCTAGGCTAAAACCATTCGGCCAACTATGGAAAATTGGGAAGGAATGGATTTTTTTTTTTTTTTGGAAATTAAGGCCCTAAGATATCATGGTGACCTAATTAGGTATGGGTTAATAGTTTAAGGTGAAATTAAATTTACTAGGCATAAAAAGGCAATCCTTAGCCACCTTAAAAACCAATTGGCCCAACTAAAAGAAAAATAGGGTTTTGGACTTCGTTAGGTAAATTGGATACTTGATAGGTAAATTTGGTTTTCTTTGTCGACCTTAAGGTTTAGATCTCCTTAGTAACGCTTCTAAGTATGGTTTGGTAAGTTAGTATAAAAGGAATTGACCTAGAAATGGAAAAACAATTTCTTGCTCATTTTGGGCCATTCAACCTAGGAGAGAAAATGACTAACATTGAATCCTTTGTGTAATTAAAGATCAAGAATTAAATGTGAACTCAAGTAGAGACCAATTAGTAAGTTAGATTAAATGGGGAAACCTTTAACTACTTAAGGACACATTTGGCCTAAACCCATAAATTTTAGGGATTTAGGTTCTCACTTTCTCATTTTATAACTAAGGGTTAAAGTACATTTCAACACATGTAAAATGAAATATTAAAGGGGTGAAACCTAAGGAAAAACCAAAAAGAGACCTAGGTCCATTAAGAGTTAAATTCGATCATGAATGCCAAAACTATGGTTAGAAAAGGAATCCTATTCCAACCTCATGCGTAAGGATTTAACCGTACTATAATACATATAAATGATGTAAGGGAAAAAGAGAATTAAGAAAAACTCGAATTAAGACCTAAACCCATTATGAGTCAACTTCGACTACTAAGATTAAAGGTTTGGTTTAAATAAGAGTTTAGCTTAAGAATGTCACACACAAATCCTTACGATTAATCAATATTGTAAAGTAAGTAATACACTAGAAACCGAGCCTAGACTTGCTAGGTACACGAGAAGGAAAACTCATAAGTACGAAGTAGATTTATGAAATGAATGATACCAATAAATGGAATTTGTATTCTCGTTTTGAATACTTTGATTGGTATATGAAATGCCTATGAAGTCCTAAGTGTGCATCAAGATATGGGAATGTTTTAAGAAGAAGAGGTTGATAGCATAATTAGTTGAATGTGTTAAACTTAATACTATGTGCATCACATTCATTCAGGGGTGGTATGAAATCGAGAAAAATCATTGAGTCATGAAATAATGCGGCTTGGTAATCGAATTGAATGGAACGAGTAAAAACATGAAACCATGTGTCTTCTCTATTACTAACACCATTAAGCAAGGGATAACTCCACTAACCATATGCTACAATGAGGGATAATTTCGTTATGAGTAGTAGGTGATAATGGGATCACTAAGAGAGAGTAATAGAGCGATAAGTGATAACATGATCATCGAGAGATAGAACGCACGATCTTGCTAATACCTAGGGTACCCCGATTAAAATGGATGGATAGAATGGGAAACGAAACTTCATTGCATATCACGTTCATCACCCTACTTACTAAGATTTGGCTCACCCCGTTGTTGCTTTCATGTTATGACAGGAAAGAGTCAAAGTAGTAAAGATGCTATCGGGTCCTCCAAACGAGCTCATGTGTGGCACAAGCGGACCAAAATTTCTTTTGATTATAATTTTAGGGTTGGGGTATCGATAAAAATTTTGATGGTATTGTAAATAAATTTTATAATTTCTTTCGTTGTATTTGTTACTATTATGTAAATTGTCTTGTATGCGTTTTATTATATGATAAGTTCTTAATGTATGAGTTATGGTCCTCGCCTAGCCACTCCTTTTGGGTAATTAGCAAGTAGGTCGTGGAGGGGCGTCACATTCTCCCTCTCTTTCTCATCATCTCTCTTAGTTACCATCTCTCTCTATCTCTTTCTTACACTCTCTTTTTCTCTCTCCATCTCTCTTCCCCTCTCTATGCCCCTCTCTCCCTCCCTTCCCCTCCCTCTCTCCCCCTTTCCCCATCTTTCTTTCTCTTTCTCTCTTGCTCTCTTTCTCTTTCTCTCCTTCTCTATCTCCATATCTTTCTTCTTTTTTCCTTCCGTCTCTTTTGCTCTCTCTCCCTTTCTCTCCCTCCCTCTCTCAATCACTATCACTCACTCCCTCCCTATCTTGTTATATCTCTCTCTCACGCTCTTTAAATCCCTCTTTCCCTCTCTCTTTCTCACTCTTCCTCTCTCGCTCTATCTCTTTCACTCATCCTACCTCCCCATCTCCCCTCTCCCCCACTCTCTCTCCCCTACTCTCCCTCTTTATCCTTCTCTATCTCTCCCCTCTCTCACCCTCTCTCTCCTCCACTCCCTCTCCCTTCCTCCCATCCTCTCTCCCTCTCTTTCTCTCTCTCCTCGCCCCTCTCTCCTCTTCCCTTTCTCCCTTTATCCCTCTCTCACTCTACGTCTCCCTTTGTCTCTTTCTCTCTCCCTCTTTCTCCCTCTCTAAGTCCCTATCCGTCACTCTCTCTCCCTTCCGTCTCTAGCTCGTCTCTCTCTCCCCCTCATCCTTTCTCTCTCATTCTCTCCCTTTCTCCTCCCTCTCCCCCTCTATTTCCTCTCTTTCGTTCTCTCCTTCTCTCTCCTCCTATCCCACTCTCCCTCTTTCTCTCCCTTTCTCTCCCCCTTTCTCTCTCATTCTCCCTCTCTTTATCACTTTCCCTTTCTCCCTCTCTATCTCTTTTTGTCTCTCTCTTAGTCTCCTCACTCCCTCCCAGTCTAACTCTCACTCTTTCCCTCTCCCACTCTCTCTTACCCCTCTCTTTCGCTTCCCTTTCTCAACATCTCTCCCTCTTCCCCTCTCTTCCCTTTCTCCTTCTCTCCCTCTCTTCCTCTTTCTCTCACTCTTTCCTATCTCTCTCTCTCTCTCTCCCTCCCTTCTCTTGCTTCTCACCTGTCTCTCCTTCCCACTATTTTTCACTCTCTGTCCCCTATCCCTCTATCTCTGCCTCTCTCTCCCTATCCCCCTCTCTCTCCGCTATCCCCCTCTCTCACTCTCTCCCTCTTTCTCCCTTCTTCTCTCTTTCTCTATCCTCCTCTCTTTCACTCTTACCCTCTCTCTCCCTCCCTCTTTCACTCCTTCTCCCTCGCTCCATTCATCTCCATCTCCCTTTCCCTTTCTTTCTCTCCCTCTTTTACTTTCTTTCTCTCTTTCTCTACACTATGTCCTTCATGCTCTCTCCCACTCCCTCCCACTCACTCACTTCCTTCTCCCTCTCTCTCCAAACCTCTCCTTGCCTCTCTATCGCCCTCCCTTTCCCTCTCTCACCCTCTACCCCATCCTCTCTTTCCCCTCTCTCTCCCTCACTCCTTTCTCCCTCTGCCTCTCACTTTTTCTCTTACACTCTCCATCTCTCTCTTACTCTCTCTCTCTATCTCCTAGTCTCTCTCCTCCTCTCTCTCACTCCATCTTTCTCTTACTCTCTCTCTTTCTGTATCTCCTAGTCTCTCTCCTCTCTCCCACTCCATCTCTCTCTAACTCTCTATCTTTCCCTTTGTCTCTCCCTCACCCTCCCTCCTCTCTCCTTCTCAACCCTCTTCCCTCTCTCTCCCTCTCTTTCTCTCCTTCTTTCTTTCTCTCCCTCTCTATCTCCCTTTATCTCCCCCTCTCTCTCTCACTTCTTACTCTCTCCCTTGCTCTCCCTCTCCATCACTTCCCTCTCCCTCTCTCTCCAACCTCTCCCTATCTCTCTTTCCCTCTCTTTCTCTCTTTTTCCCTCTCCCTCTGTCACCATCTCTCCCTCTATCTTTCTCTCCATCTCTCTCCCCCTTCCTTTTTCCTTCCCTCTCTCTCTCCCTCTCCCTCTCATCCTATCTCCCATTTGTCCCCTTCTCTCCCTCTCCTTCTCTCCCTCTCCCTCTCCCTCTCTCCATCATTCTCCTCAACTCTCTCCATTTCCTTCCCCTACTCTCCCCTATCCCTTTCCTCTCCCTCTCTCTGCTTCTCCTTCTCTCTCCTTTCCTCTCCCTCCCTCTCCTTCTCCTTCTCTCAACCCTCTCTCTCTCTCTCCTTCCTTTTCTCCCACTCTCCCTTTCTCTCCCTCGTTCCCTTCCTTCCTCTACTTCCCTTTTCCCTACACTCTTACTCTTTCCCTCTTCCTTCCTCTCTTGCTCTCTTCATCTCTCTTTTTCCATTTCTCTCTCTCCCTCCTCCCCCTCTCACTCCATCTATCCGTTAGTCTTAATCCGACTCCCTCTCTTCCCCCTTGCCCTGTCTCCCACTCCCTCTCTCTCTACTTATTTCTCTATTTCTCTCCCTCTCTCTCTATATCGATCTCCTTATCCCTCCCTCCCTCTCCCAACCACTCTTCCTCCTCTACTTTTCCCTCTTTAACTCTCTCTTTCTCCCTCTCTCTCTTTCTCTCTTTTCACTCCCTCTCCCCTCCTCTATCTTTTACTCTTTCTCCCTCCCTCTCTCTCACTCTCCATCTTTTTTGCTCTCCCTCTCTCCCTTTCCCTTTTTCCTTCCATCTTTCTCTCCCTCTCTCACTATCTCCCTCTCCCCCTCTCCCTCTCTTCCTCTCTCTCACTTTTCCTCTCTCTCCCTCTCTTCATCTCTCTATCCCTCTCACACTTTCACTCACGTTTCCTCTCTCTCCCCTCTACCTTTCTAATACCTCTCTCTCCCCTCTTTTCCTTTCCTAATCTTCATCTCTCCCTCTCTCCCTTCCTCTTTCTCTCTCCCTATCTCTTTCCCTCCCTCTCTCTTCTTTCCTCCCTCTCTCTTATCTCTCTCCCTTTCTCTCTCTCTTCCCGGGTCTCTCTCTAACCCTCTCTACCACTTTCTCCCTCCCACTCTCCCTCTATTCCCTTATCCCTCCCTCTCCCTTTATCTCTCCCCCTCTTTCTCTCCCACTCCCTCCTCTCTCACCCTCTCCCCTCCTTTCCTTACCTCTCTCTTCCTCTTTCTCCTTGTTTTTCTCTCCCTCTTCCTCTCTCTCCCTTCTCTCTCTCCTCTTCTTTCTATCCCTTTCTCTCTCACCCTTTCTCTCTCTCATTCCCTCCCTCTCTCTTACCCTCTCCCTCTTCTTTCCCTATCTCTCTCTTCCTCTTTCTCCCTTCTTTTTCTCCCTCTTCCTCTCTCTACCCTTCTCTCTCTCCTCTTCTTTCTCTCCCTCTCTCCATCTCACCCTCTCTCTATCTCTCCCACCTCTCACCCTCTCTTTCCATACTCTCTCTATCCCCCTCTCTTCCTCCTTATCCTCCTCTCTTTTCCTCCATATCTCTCCTACTTTCTCTCCCTTTCTATCCCTTTCTCTCTTTTCTCTCTCCCTTTCGCACCTTCTCTCTATCCCTCGACCCCTCTCTCCCTCTAAATCCCTCTCTCTCTACCTTCTCTCTATCCCTCCTCATTGCTCTCCCTTTCTCTTTTTCTTCTCTCTTTCTTTTCTCTCCCTCCCTCTCTCTCCCTCCGTCTCTTTATCTCTCTCCCTCTCTCTCCCTCAATCCCTCTTACTTTTTCTCCACTTTTTCTCTCTATCTCTTTCCCTTTCTCTCCCCTCTCTCCTTCCTTTTTCTTTCTCTCTCTTCTCCATATCTCCCTCTCTTCCTCTCTCTTCTCTTCTCTCCCCTTCTCTCTCTCCTCTTCTTTCTATCCCTCTCTTTCTCACCCTCTCTCTCTCTCATTCCCTCCCTCTCTTTCACCCTATCCCCTCTTCTTTCCCTATCTCTCTCTTCCTTTTTCTCTCTCTTCCTCTCCTACCCTTCTCTCTCTCCCTTTCTTTCTCTCCCTCTCTCAATCTCACCCTCTCTCTCGTCTCTCCCACCTCTCACCCTCTCTTTCCCTACTCTCTCTATCTCTCCCTCTCTTCCTCTTTATCCTCCTCTATTTTCCTCTATATCTCTCCTACTTTCTCTCCCTTTCTCTCTTTTCTCTCTCCCTTTCGCACCTTCTCTCTATCCTTCTACCCCTCTCTCCCTCTGAATCCCTCTCTCTCTCGACCTTCTCTCTATCCCTTCCCTTCTCTCCCTTTCTCTTTTTCTTCTCTCTTTCTTTTCTCTCCCTCCCTCTCTCTCCCTCCGTCTCTTTATCTCTCTCCCTCTCTCTCCCTCAATCCCTCTTTCTTTTTCTCCACTTTTTCTCTTTATCTCTTTCCCTTGCTCTCTCCCTCTCTCTTCCTTCTTTCTTTCTCTCTCTTCTTCATATCTCCCTCTCTTCCTCTCTCTTCTCTATCTCTCTCCCTTCATCTCTCTTTAACTTTCTCTCCCTTTCTCTTTTATCTTTCCCTCTCTGCCTCCTCTCTCCCCCTCTCTCCCCCTTAATCCCCCTCTCTTTCTCCACATTCTCTTTATCTCTCCCTCTACTCTCCCTCTCTCTCCTTCATTCTCTCTTTCTTTTTATGTCCCTTCCTCTCCTACCTTTTCCCTTTCTCTCTCTACATCTTTCTCTATCTCCCTTTTCCTCTCTCTCTCCCTCTTTCACCTATTCTCTCTTACCTTTTCTCTTTCCCTTTCTTCCTCTCCCTCTCTCCTTCTCCCTCCCTCCTTCCCTCTACTTCACTCCATCTCTCTATCTCCCTTCCCTTCCTCTCTCCCCATCGCCTTCTCTCTCCTTCTCAATCTCTCCCTCTCTCTCCCCTCTCACATTCTCTTTTCCTCTTTTCCCTCTCTCTCCCTCTCCTTTTCTCTCTCTCCCTTTCTTTTCCTCTTTACCTCTCTCCCATACCCTTTTTCTCTCCCTCCTATTCTCCCTCTCTCACTTTCTCACTCTCTCTCTCTCACACTCTCTCCCTCTCTATCTCTATCACTCTTTCCCTCTCTTTCCATCTCCCTCACTCTTTCTTCTATTTCCCTCTCTCTCTCTCTCTCTTCTTCTATCTCTCTATTTCTCTCCCTCTCTCTCCCTCTCTCTCATTTTCTATCACCTTACCTCTCTCTCTCCTTCACCCTCTCTCCCCTTCTTTCCCTCTATCATTCTATTTCTTGCTCTCTCCTCACCTCTCTCTCTCTCTCCCTCTCTCTCCCTCTCTCCTTCTCTCTCCCTCCTTCCCTCTCTAGCTCTCTCTTATCAATCTACCTCCTTCCCTCCCTCCCTCCCTCCCTCTTTCTCTCTCCCCCTCTCCCTCCCTCCTTCCCTCTTTCTCTCTCTCTCTCCTTTTCTCTCTTAATCTCTCCCTTTCTCTCCCTCTCTTTCTCTTTTGCTCTCACTCACTTCCTCTCCCTCTCTTTATCTTTTACTCACTCTTTCTCCTTCTCTCTCCCTCTCTTTTTCTTGCTCTCTCCCGCTCTCCCCCTTATAGTCATTCTCCCTCTCCTTCTTCCTCTCTCTCCCTCACACTTGCTCTCCTTCTCCCTCTCCCTCTCCCCCTCTCCCTCCCTCTCTCTCCCTTTCTCTCCCTCCCTCTATCCCTCTCTCTTTCCTTCTATACCCCTCTCTCTCCCTCTATTCATCTCTACCCTTCTATCTCTCTATCCTTGCTCTCCCTTCCTCTCCCTTTTCTCTCTTTCTTTCTCTCCCTCCCTCTCCTACCCTTTTCTTTATCTCTCTCTCTCCATCTCCATTTTCCTCTCTCTCTCTCTCTCCCTTTCCCACTCGTTCTCGCCCCCACCTCTTCTTTTCTTTCTCTCTTTCTTCATCTCCCTCTCTCCATATCCCTCCCTCCTTCCCTCTACCTCACACACACACACACTCTATCCCTCTCCCTCCTTCCATCCCTCTACCTTACTCCCTGTCTCCATCTTTCTCCCTCCCTCCCTCTCCATCACCCTCTTCCTCCTCCTCAATATCTCTCTCTCTCCCTCTCCCTCTCAAACTCTCTCTTCATCTCTCTTTCTCTCTCTCCCTCTCCCTCTCCCTTTCTCTTCCTCTTTACCTCTCTCCCTTACCTTTTTCTCTCTCTCCTATTCTCCCTTCTTGTTTTCTAACACTCTCTCTCTCATATTTCTCCCTCTCTATCTCTCTCTCACTCTCTCCCTCTCTCTATATCTCTCCTACACTCTCCTCTCTCTGTCTCCCCCTCTCTCCCTCTCTCTCCCTCTCTCCCTCTCTATCTCTTCATTTCTCTCTCTCCCTTTTCTCTGCTTCTCTTTATCACACTCTCTCCCTTTACTATCTCTCTTTCCTCCTTTCCATCTCTCCTCTCTCTTGCTATCTCGCTTTCCCTCTCACACCCTCACTTTATCCCTAACTCTTTCCCTCTCTCTTCATCTCTTTATCCCTATTCTTCTCTCCGTCTCTCTCCTACCCTTCCTTTCTCTCTCCCTCTCCCACTCTCCCTCTCTCTTTCCCTCCTTCCTTCTCCCTCTTTCTCCCCCTCTTTCCCTCATCTCCCTTTCTATCTTATTCTCTCCCTCTCTCTACCTCTATCTCTCTCTTCCTCTCCATTTCCCTCTCCCTCTCCCTCTCTTTCTCTCTCACTTACTCCCTCTCCTTCCCTCTTTCTTGCTCTATCTATCCCTCTCTTTTTCTTACTCTCTCCCTCTATCTCCCCATCACACTTGCTCTTCCTCTCCCTCTCTCTCCCTCACACTAGTTCCCCTACTCCCTTTCCCTCTCTTCTTTCTCTCTCTCCTCCTCTTTCTCTCTCTTTCACCCTCTCTATCTCTCCCTCATTGTCTCTCTCCCTCTTTCTCTCTCTATTTACCTCCCTCTCCTTCCCTATCTCCCTTCCTCTTACACTATATCTCCCCCTCTCACTCTCCCTCCCTCCCTCTCTCTTTATATCCTTTTCTCTCTCCTTCGTCTTTATCCCTCTCTCCCTCTAAGTTACTCTTCTTCCTTATCTCTCTTTTTTCCATCTCTTCCCTTTTCTATCACTCTCTCCCCGTCCTTCTTCCTCTATCTCTATCCCTTTATCTTTCTCTCTATTTTCTCTCTCCCTCTTTCTCTCTATTTTCTCTCTCTTTTATCTCTTTTTTCTCTCTCCACCTTCTCTTTTCCCTATCTCTCTCTATCTTTCTATCTCTCCCTCTCTCATTCACTTTCTCCCTCCCTCTTTCTCTCTCTTACTCTCTTTCCCTCTCACTCTCTCTATCTCTATCACTCTTTCCCTCTCTCTTAATCTTTTCTCTCCTTTCCTCTCCCATGTTGTCTCTCCCTCCCTCTCCCTCCCTCCTTTCTCTATCTCCCTTTCTTTTTCTTTCTCTCTCCCTCCTTCCTTCTCTCTCCATCCCCCTCTCTCTCACTCTCTAACTCTCCTTCTCTATTCCCCCTCCTCTCTCCCTCTCTCTCTCCTCCTTCTCTCCCTCTCTCTCCTAACCCTTCCCTTCTATCTCCCTCTCTTTCTCTCCCTCCCCTTCTCTCCTCTTCTCTCCCTCTCCCTCTCTCTCATCCTTTCTCTCCCTCTCGTTCCTCTCTATCTTCTTCACTCCCTCTCTTTTTCTCTTTCCCTTTCTATCCCTATCTCTCTATCTCCCTCTCTCCACATATCCATCTCTCTCCTACTCATTCCCTCTCCCTCTCCCTCTCTTTCCTTCCCTTCGTCTCTCTTTTTACTACTCTCTCTCTCCCTCTCTCTCTCACTCTCACTCACTCTCCTCCTCTCTTCCCTCTCCCTCTCTCTCTCTCACTCTCACTCACTCTCCTCCTCTCTTCCCTCTCCCTCAATCTTTCAATCCTTCTCCCACACCCATTCTCTCTCTCTCTATCTCTCTCTCCCTCTCCCTCACTCTATATCCCCCTCTCTCATCCTCCCCCTCCCTCTCTTTCTTTTTTCCTCTCCCTCCCTCTCTCCCCCTTTCTCTCTATCTATCTCTCTCTAACTCTATACCTCTCTCTCCTTCATCCCCCTTATCCCTCACACTTTCTCTTTCCCTATCATTCTCTCTCATTATATTTCTCTCTTTTACCCTCTTTCTCTTTCTCTCTCCCTCTCTCTCTCGCTCTCTCTTTCTCTCACCCTCTCCCTCTCTCTTTATCTCTCTTTATATACCTTTATCTCTCTCTATGTCTCCCTCTCCCTCTCTTTCCCTCACACCACCTCTTCTTCTTCCTTTCCCTCTCTTCCTCTCTCTCTCTCCTCCTCTTTCTCCCTCTCTCTCTTTCACTCTCCCTCCTTATCTCCCTTCTTCTTGCACTCGTATCTCTCCCTCTTTCTCCTTCTCTCTCTCACTCTGCCTCCCTATCTCCCTTCTTTTTTCATTCTCTATCTCTCACTCTCACTCTCCCTCTCCCTCTCCCTCCCTCCCTTTCTCTCTCTTCATCCCTTTCTCTCTCCTTTTGTCTTTGTCCCTCTCTCCCTCTAACTTACTCTTCTTCCTTATCTCTCTTTTTCCCTCTCTCCCCTTTTCTATCCCTCTCTCCCTTCCCTCTCCCCTATCTCTATCCCTTTATCCCTCTATCCCCGTTCTCTCTCACTCTTTCTCTCTCATTTCTCTCTCTTCCATCTCTCTTTTCTCTCTCCACCTCATCTTTTCCCTATCTCTCTCTATCCTTCTATCTCTCCCTCTCTCATTCACTCTCTCCCTCCCTCTTGCTCACTTTCCCTCTCTCTCTATCTCCATCACTCTTGCCCTCTCTCTTAATCCTTTTCTCTCCTTCCCTTTCCCTTGCTCTCTCTCTCCCTCACTCTCCCTCCCTCCCTCCTTTTCTCTCTCTCCCTCCCTCCTTCTATCTCTCTCCCTCCTTCCTTCTCTCTCCATCCCTCTCTTTTGACTCTCTAACTCTCCTTCTCTCTTCCCCTTTCTCTCTCCCTCTCTCCCAATCGTTTCCTTCTCTCTGCCTCTCTTTCTCTCCCTCCCTTCTCTCCTCTTCTCTCCCTCTCCCTCTCTTTGTCTTTCTCCCTCTCTCTCTCACCCTTTATCTCCCTCTCGTTCCTCTCTTTCTTCTTCACTCCCTCTCTTTTCTCTTTCCCTTTCTACCCCTATCTTTCTATCTCCTTCTCTTCACCTATCCATCTCTCTCCTACTCTTTCGCTCTCCCTCTCCCTCTCCTTCCTTCCTTTCCCCTCTCTTTTTACTACTCTCTCTTGCTCTCTCCTTCACTCTCGGTCGCTCTCCTCCTCTCTTCCCTCTCCCTCACTCTTTTAATCCATCTCCCATACCTATTCTCTCTCTCTTTATCCCTCTCTCCCTCTCCCTCACTCTCTATTCCCCTCTCTCTCATTCCCTACCTCTCCCTCTCTTTCTCTTTCCTCTCCCTCCCTCTCTCCCCTCTAGTTCTCTACCTCTCTCACCCTTTCTCCCTCTCTTTCTCCTCTTTTCTCTTTATCTATCTCTCTCCCATTCTATCCCCCTCATCCCTCACACTTTCTCTTTCCTTATCCTTCTCTCTCATTCTATTTCTCTCTCTCGTGCCCTCTCTCCCTCACTCTCTCTTTTTCTCACCCTCTCCCTCTCCCTCTCTCTTTATCTCTCTTTATATACCTCCCTCTCTCTTGATCTCTCACTCTCTCCCTCTCTCTCCCTCTCCCTCTCTCTCCCTCTCTCTTTCTCTCCCTCTCCCTTCTTCTATCCTTCTTTCTAGCTCTTTCTCCCCCTTTCCATCTCTCTATTCCTCTCTCTCTTTTTCTATCTCTCCCTCCTTTTCTCTTTTTTCTCTTTATTCCTCTCTCTCTGTGTCTCTCACCCTCTCCCTCCACTCTCTCTCCTTCTCTCTCTCCCTCTCTCTCACACTCTCCTTGCACTTTCTCTACCTCTCTCTTAATCCCTCTCTTGCTATCTCCCTCACTCCCTTTCTCACATTCTCTCCCTCTCTCCCTCCCCCTTTCTTTATCCTTTTTGCTCTCCTTCCCTCTCTCTCCTTTTTCATCCCCCTATCTCCCTCTTTCCCTCTCTCTTTCTCCTTATCTCTCTTTTCCTTTCTCTCCCTCTCCCCCTCCATTTCCCTCTCTATCTCCTCCTCTCTCTCACTCACTCCTCTTTCTCTCATTCTCTCCCTTTTCCTCATTTCCTCTCTCTCTTCTTCTCTTTCTCGCACTACTCGTCTCTCACTCTATGACATTTCCTCTCTCTCTCTCTCCCCCTCTCTCCTGCCCTCTCTTTTCCTCTCCCTCCCTCTCTCCTTCCCTCTCTATCCCTTTATATCCTTCTCCCCTTCTCCCTCTCCGTCTCTCACTCTCTCTCTCTTATTCTCTTTCCCTCTTTCCCTTTCCATCTTCACCCTCTCCCCTATCTTCACTACTTTCCCTCTCCCTTCATCTATCTCTCCCTCTCCCATTTCTATCTCTCTACCTCCCTCTCTCTTTTTCCCTCTCTCTCTTCCTCTCCTATCTTTATTTCTCCCTCTCTATCCTCTCTCCCTCTACCCCCGCCTCCCTCCCTCCCTCCCTCTCTCCCTTTCTCCCCCTCTCTCACTCTCTCTCTTGATAGTGTAGGTGCCCAAAATCTAACCTTGTTTAGATGATTTGACTTATTATAATATTGCATTCTTTTTTTGTTAGTGAAAGAAGTCTTTCTATTAATTCTTATTGTTTATATTTTGATAGAATTAGACGGAATTCCATATCATATGCATTGAATTAATGATTGATCGAAAGATGTGAGACAACCTTAATACACTTAAATGATATTATTAAATGTCCCAATTCATAGCATTGTCGAAATGGACATTAGCTATATATGATAAGACTTGTGCTTTAACTATAAGATAGCAATTAGAGATCTCACACCTATTGACATTGTTATGGCAAAGCAAGCACTTCGGTGATTAATGTTAGAGAATATATCACTAGTTGTGACTCACCATGAAAACCCACTTGGTTTAGTCTTTAGGAATTTCATACGAGATGGATTACAATTAATCCTTTGACTTAAAGTCATCATGATTATCTCATTAGAGGATTTATGCAGTTTGACACTCATTTCGATGGGCTTAATTAAGAGCTACATATGGGTGATTCATTAGGTGCACCAAGAATCTAATAGATATAGATGGATGACTAAGATAGGACAAGTTATTCCTTATATGCTAAGAGTTATTACAATACACTTTGATGAATGTCTCGCTCAAAGAATCTATGGCTATAGTAGGAGTATATCAATAGAGCATAGTTGGTTTACTCTAGAGCTAAGAAATTTAGAAATTGAACTTGTCCGATCATAATTGAACAAACTATAAATCAAGTTTCGAGATCAAACTATGATAAATTGACATGAGGACTAAATTGTATAGTAACTATGCTCATGAAAGGTAATTGCAGATTAATTAATCATCCTATAGAATTAGGTAGTCATGGCCTTACTAATGGCTAATCTTGATTTATGTATCAAGAGATAAAAGAGGTTTCTTTTCTTCTTGATATATTGCTAACATATCTATGAGCCTATCAAGTCACAAATATATGTTTAAGCATTCACGTAATGAAAGAGAAGAAAATATTTTGTAAAACGTTTCCTAAAATAAAAGTTTCCTATTTTGAAAAAGGTTTTTGAAGATGAAAAGTTTCTGTTTGGAAAAGGCTTCCTATTTTTGAAAGTTTTTGTTTTAGAAAAAGTTTCCTAAAATGGATAGTCTAATAAGTTTTGGAAATTATTTCCTAATATGGTCTTCCTAAAAATATATGACCCATAGTCTAAATTAATTGGTAATTCATTGGGCCAAAAAGTTTAGGCCAATAAGCTTTATTTAAAAGCATGGAAGATATTTTGACGGGAGGATAAACTCGAGTCCTATTGGATAATGCCAAATGTTTACAAGGATAAGATCAAACAAGCCCATGCATATCATACATTCTTATCCTTAGAGGACAAGGATGTCACCCCCTCATATAAATAAAGGGAGAGAGGTAAGGGTTAAGAGAGAGACACACAAGAAAAATGAAAAGAAAAAGAAAGAGAAAGTTTTTCTCACCCCAAAAGCATGAGTTTTCGTATCCCTCATTAAAAGCCTAAGTTACCACAAAAACCCTAATTGATTTCTTTGGAAAGCAGATCAACTATACAAAAGATTAGAGCTAACACCTTATGATTTCTATGGCTTTCTTTGTGGGTGTTTAAGCTACATGAATTATTAAAAGAGGTTACATACTTAGATGGATTTTTTCTATAAAGGTTAAATCTACACTAGAAGTAATTTTTACTAACGCTTTTAATTCAAGTATGTATGATTAGTTGATTCATTGGCTAGATCTTGGGAGACTTAGATGAAGGAAAGTTTTTTTATTTCATACCTCTATAAGATGTATGATCCTTTATATCTCTCTCTCACTCTCTCCCTCCTTCCCTCCCTCTCTCCCTCCCTCTCCCTCTCCCTCTCCCTCTCCCTCTCACATTACCTCTCCTTGCCTCTCCCTCTGTCTCTTCTTTGCCCTCTCTCACACTCTCTCATTATCTCCCTACCTCTTCTCCCTCTCCCTCTCCTCATGTCTCTCCCTATCCATCTCTCTTCCCCTCTCACCCACTCTCAATCTCCCTCTCTTTCTCTCATTGCAACTCTCCACTTTTATCACTCCATCTCTCTCTCTTTCCCTTTTTCTCCCTCCCTCCCTTTGTCTCCCCTTCTTTCACTCCTCTCTCTATCCCTTCCTCCCTCTCCCTCTTTATGTCTCTCTCCCTCTCCCTTTCACTCCTTCTTTTTTTCTTTCACTCCCTCTCTCTTGCTCTCTCCTACCCATCCTCTCTATCCCTCTACCTCTCTCCCACCTTCCCTCTCCCTCTGCCTTTCTACCTCCATCTTTCTCCTTCTCACTCACCCTTTCTCTTCCCTCTCCCTCTCTCACCCCTCTCTCCCCCTCTCTAACTCCCTCCCTCCTTCTCTTTCCCTCTCTCTTGTACTATCTCTATCTATCCTTTTCTCCCTCCCTCTTTTTCCCTTTCTCTTCCTCTACCTCCCTCTCTCCCCCCACTCACTCTCTCCCTCCCTCCCTCCCCCTCTCACTCTCTCCCTTTCCCTCTCCCCTTTACACTACCTCTCTCTCCCTCTCTCATTTATTTCTCTCTCTACTTTTCTCCCTCACTCTTTCCTTATCTCTCTCACACCCTTTCTACTTTTCTCTCTCTTACTCTCTCTCTTTATTCTCTCCCTCTCCCTTCATCTCCTTATTTCCTTCTCTCTCACCATCTCTCTCCTCCTCTCTTTCACCCTCTCTCCCCCTCTCCATCTCTCTCTCCATCCTTCCTTCTCTCTCTCTGTCTCTCCCTCTTCCTTCTCTCCCTTTTTGTCTATCCATCTTTCTCTTTTGCCCTCCAACTCTCTCCTATCTCCTTCTCTCTCTCTTTCCCTCCCTCCCTCCCTCCCTCCCTCTAGCTCTTTCTTATTATCTTTCTCCCTCTTTTTCTCTCTCTCCACTCTCCCCCTGTCTCTATCCTCCCTTCCCCCTCTCGTCCCCTCTCTATCCTTTTCTCCCTATCTCTCTTTCTCTCTCCCCTCACTCTTTCCCCCACACTCCTCTTTGTCTTGCTTGATTTCTCCCTCTTTTTATGTCTCTCCCTCTCTCTCCATCTCTCTCTCCCTCTCTCCCCCTCTCTGCCCCTTTCTCCCCCTCACTCCACTCTATCTCACCTCGATTTTTCCCATTCTCTATCTTTCCCCTAACTCTCTCTCCCTCTCACTCACTCTCCCTTTTTCTCCATATCTCACCCCTCTCTCTCTCACTCTCTCTCACTCCTAATCTACATCTCCCTCTCTCGCTCTCTTTTCCTCTGTTTCCCTCCTTCCCTACCCCTCCCTCCCTCCCTCTCTCTACCCCTCCCTCCCTCTCCCTCTCTCTCGCCCTCCCTCCATTTCTACCTCTATCTACTATCTCTCTCCTTCTCTATCTCTCTCTCATATCTCTCTCCAATCTATTCCCTCCCTCCTTTTCTCTATTTATCTTCCTCTCTCTCTCACCCTCCCTCTCTTCCTTACCCTTCCTATCTCTCTCTCTCCCACTCTTCTTCTCATTCTCCCACTCTCTCTCCCACCCCTTCTCTTTCCCTTGCTCTTCATCATCCTCTCTCTCCCCCTCACTTTCGCTTTATCTCTATCCATTTCACCCTCTCCCCCTTTATCCCCTCTCTCCTTTTGACTTTTCATTCCTTCCTCTCTCTCTCTCTCCCTTTCCCTCTCTTTATCTCTCTCCCTATTTCTCTCTCCCCACACTCTTTCCTTTTATATATCTCTCTCTCCCTCTTTCCCTTTCTAACTCCTTCTCCCTCTCACTCTCTCTTTCACTCACCCTCACTCTCTCTCTCCCTCCTTGTCGCTCTTTTCCCCATTTCTCCTATCTCTCTATCTTTCTACTTCTATATCTCCCCCATCTCTCTCTAACCCTCTCTTGCTCTCCCTCCCTCTCTGCCCTCTCTCCTTCCCTCTCTCTATCCCTCTCCCTCTCTCTTTCTCTCCCTCCGTCCCTCACTCTCCCTATCTCCCTCGCTCTCTCCCTATCTCTCTCCATCTTTCCTTTTCTATCTCTTTCCCTTTCTCTCCCTCTCACTTTATCTTCCTTTCTTTCTGTATTCCTCTCTCCCTCTCTCTTTATCTCTCAATCCCTCCCTCTCTCCCTTTTTCCCTCTCCCTCTCCTTCTCGCTCTCCCTCTCCCTTTCTCTCTCTCTCTCGGTCCTTCGAGGGGAAAGAGGAAGGGGGAGCGAGAGAGGGAGAGTGAGAGAGTGGGAGGGATGGAGAGAGAGGGAGAGAGGAAGAAAGGGTAAAAGGAGAGAGGGAGAGAGAAATAAGGATCGAGGGAGGGGGAGAAAGAAAGAAAGGGATTGGGAGAGAGAGATAGGAACAGAGAGAGGGTAAGGGAGATAGGATAGGAGGGAGGGAAATAGAAGAAGGGAAGGAAGGGAGAGAGAGAGGGAGAGAGATAAAGGGTAAGAGAGAGTACGGGAGATAGAGAAGAAGAGATATAGACACAGAGAGAGGGACAAAGATAGAGGGGGAGAGGGAGATGGAGTGGGAGAAAGAGAGAGATATAGAGAGGGAGATTGAGAGAAGGGGAGAGAAAGGGAGAGGAGAGAAAAAGAGGGAGAGGGAGTGGGAGAAAGAGAGAGATATAGAGAGGGAGATTGAGAGAAGGGAGAGAAAGGGAGAGGAGAGAAAAAGAGGGAGAGAGGGAGGGACATGGGAAAGGAAGAGGGGGAGAGAGATGGTGGGAGAGAAGATAGAAGGAGTGAGGGGGAGAGAGAGAGAGAGGTATAAAAAGAGGGATAGATAGTTGGACGAGTGAGAAAGAAGGGATAGAGAGGGACGAAGGAGAAGGAAGGGAGGAAAAGGAGGGTAAGAGAGAGAAAAGGGTGAACAGAGAGGGAGAGGAAGAAGGGAGAGAGAAGGAGAGATTAAGAGTGAGCAAGAGACGGGGAGAGATTAAGAGTGAGCAAGTGAGAGGGAGAGAGAGATAAAGAGCATTGGATAAAGAGTGAAAGAGATATAGAGATAGAGATATAGATAGGGGAGAGAGAGATTAGGAGAGGAAGGGGGAGGAAGAGATTAAGGGATAGAGGGGGAGGAAGGGGCGAGGATAGGGAGGCAGCGAGAGGGAGAGAGAAATAAGGATAGGGAAGGGATGGAGAGGGAGAGAGAAATAAAGACCGAGGGATGGATGGAGAGGGAGAGAGAAATAAAGACCGAGGGATGGATGGAGAGGGAGACATAAAGAGGGTGATAGGAAAGGAAGATAGAGAAAGGGATAAAGGGTGAGAGAGAAAAGGAGAGAGTGAAAGGGAGAGAGAGCAAGGAAGAGATTGAGAGAGATAGAGAGGGAGATGGAGACATAGAGAGAGGGGAAGAGAGAGGGAGTAAGGGAGAGAGAGGGAGGGAGAGAGAGTGAGAGAGAGGGATAGAGAGAGAAAAGGAGGGAGGGAGATGGTGAGAGAGAAAAAAGAAAAGAGAGAGAGAGGTTGAGAGGGTGAGAGAGAAAGAGGGAGAGATAGGGAGAGAGGAGCAAGAAAGGGACATAGATAAAGGGAGAGAGATTGGGATAAGAGGAGGGAGAGATAGGGAGAGAGGAGCAAGAGAGGGAGGAGATAGAGGGCGAGAGGAGGAAGAGAGGTAAAGAAAAAAGGAGAGATAAAGAAAGGGTGAGAGGGAGAGAGGAAGGGAGAGAAGAGAGAGAAAAAGAAGGAAGGAGAGAGAAAGGGAGCAATAAAGGGAGAGATAGAGAGAGGGAGATAGAGGATAGAAATTGAGAGATATTGGGGGAGAGAGTGATAGAGAGAGGGAGAGAGATTGAGGGAGGGAGGGGGAGGGAGAGAGGGGAAAGGGAGGGAGAGATAACATGCAAATAACAACGAGATGAGTTGAATCTCGGTAAGTCGAGTCATGCACGTGATATGCAATGCTTTTTTGACTTCCCACCATACTCATCAAATTTAATTCGGGTACCCCGGGTATTAGCAACTCTACTCTATTTTTAATCCAGGTGATTATCGAATCACCTTCTTCTAATAATGGAATTATCCATCGTTGTAGCCACTATTAGTAGGAGTCCATCATCTAATAGTGCGAGCACACAAGCATAGAGTACGCGCACAACCGGATCGTTAATACCCATTTATTCTCGTTAGGTTACCAAACCTATTCATACAACCCACTTTCAACCAATTGATTCTTTCTCGATCCATCCCCGACACATATACGTGATGCACGTGATGCTATGATTACCATATTAAGGATACTGGGTACCAAACCCTACATCATTCTTCCATCCTTGATATCTAACCCACATAGGGTCATACGTTCACTTCAAGGCAACGTTCACCTAAGTAGGTTTAAATGCCGTCGATTGATATTTGTTGAACTCGTGAATTTAATTCGCACAAACATATTTTTCTTTCGCTTAATTTGGCATGTTTACATATTAATTTTTTCTACATTCGAGGTATATGATTTTTGACATTTTGAATTATTTAAAACATGTTATGGTGTCACTTATCCTTTTCTCTCGAATTTAACATCTTTGGGCTAGTTAGGCTCCTAAAAATGTTATGTTGAATTTTTGATTTGTCTTCACGATCTTACCTTTCCAATGTTATTTTCATCCTTATTTAGGGCCAAATTGAATTTGTAATTACCCAATTGATTTAGTGAAACCCAAAACCCCCATTTTTTTTCAAGCTTGACCGAATGGTCCCTAAATTGGTAAGGAATTTGTCTTTGTTTTTGTATGACTTTTCTTTTCCTTTCTTTTTGAAAAACTAGCTAAACCTAATTGGTTTACCATTAAGGTCAAAAGTCTTAGGCACCAAAGGAAGTCCATTTTCACCATTATTGGCCGAATATGACTCGAAGGAAAACCTAAAATTTCATTTTTCTTTCCTTCCTACTCCATTTTATTCAAGTCCATAAAAATCCCAAATTCACCTACCAACTTTCGGTCAACCAAGTTCCATTAGCCACACCCATCCATACATGGATCTACCTAGATACAAAACTTCCAAAACTTTAACAAAGAACCATCACAATCAAACCATAGCAATTACTAATCATTGAACAACCTAAGCAACACAATCAAGCCAACAAAATACACCATCACATAAACACAAGCTTAACCAAATACTAACATTAATTGAATGGCATAAGGAACTAAAGAAACCCACTTACTTAGATAAATCTCATTAGGATCTTTTCCTAGTTTTTCCCCTATTTCCTTCCTTCCTTTCCTTTCTTTCCTTGTCATGACTTTCTCTCCCTTTTCTTTCAATTGTTTTTCTCTCTTTCTTTTAATGGCTACGGGTTTTGCCTAAAATTTTCAGCCATATTCCCATTTTACTAAAATATATTCTTGCTTTTATTTCCCATAAATTAAGGTTACAAGTGTCTCAAACAAATTTAACAAAGTGTAAAGCAATTGGGTGAGTCATGGGACAAGTGGCGGGTTTGATTGGGTTTAAGGGTGAGTTGTCTTCCAAGCATTTAATTAAGGTGCTTAGGTGTCTAATGGTCAACCAACTAAATAATTAGGCTAACTAAGTCTTCAAACTAATTTTTTTCCAGTGAAAAAGTCCCTTAAGCAAGTTTAGTTCCAATCATACACGTACACATGAAATCTGTTTGTAGAGGATGCATTACGAGGCAGCCTCTTATCAAGCATCAACGTCCCACTTTTGGACACAATTAAATCCTATAATTTTTAAATTAGAAACTTGATATATTAATTCAAAACATATCCAAAAATTAGGCTAGAAAACCAAATACACAAGTAATAACATAATTTTGAATTTTTTTAACTCAATTTGTCCAACAGATAGTTCATCCAAAACAATATGTACTAAAATAAGCATAACTTTTTATATATAAACCTAATAAGAAAAATATTTTACAGAGGGGTAGTTGAGACATATATCAATAAATTTTATTCTTAAGATTCATGTAGAAATCAACCTAAGGTCCTTGTACGAGGCCACACAAAATTCGGACATAATCTAATTCTCAAAAACACCGATTTTGCATACTTGATTTCTCTAATAATTTAACCATCAATCTCAAGTAAGATTTCTTTAATTTAACACAACTCATACATTTCAAGAATTAATTTTTCATTGTGTAATTATCCAAAATGTCATTCCATAAATTCTCACCTAAACACCTCGCGTGTTGTCATTCCAAAATACTCAAATGGCACGCATACACAGTCACACCTTCACTTATTTGTAATTATCCAAAATGTCATTCCATAATATATATATTAAGGATTTTTCATGGGGGTTATAGAAGGAGTGAGATATTATATATAAATATATATATATAGGATTTTCATGGGGGTTATAGAAGGAGTGAGATATTGAGGGTGAAAGAGAGAGATGGAAATTAGAAAGGCGATAGATAAGGAGAGGGAGAGATAAAGTGGGAGAAAGGGGGAGAGAGATTAGTGAGGGAGAGGGAGAGAGATAGAGTAGGAGAAGGGATAGAGAGATAGAGTGTGAGAGAGGGAGAGAGGGGGAAAGTGAGAGTGAGAGAGAAGGAGAGAGGGAGAGGTATATATATATATATATATAAGAAGAGAGAGTGAGAGAGAAAGAGAGGGGCGAGAGAGGGGTGAGAGAGGGGCGGAGAGGGAGAGAGATAGAGGAAGAGATGAGAGAGGGATAGGTAAAGTGATAGGGGGAGAGAGAGGTAGTGAGGGAGAGAAAGGGAGACTAGAAGATAGAGGGAGATAGAGGGAGGACGGAGAAAGAAAGAGAGAGGGAGAGGGTGTGAGAGGGAGAGATTAGGAAAGAGAGGGATGAATTTAAAGGAGAGAGAAGGAGAGAGGTAGAGAGAGGAAGAGAAACATGGAGGGAGAGAGAGGGAGAGAGGGAGGGAGAGAGAAAGAAAGAGAGAGAAAAGGAGAGGGAAAGAGAAGTAGCAAGAAGGTGAGAGAGAGAAAGATAGAGAGAGGGATAGGGAGAGAGAGAGCGGGGAGAGTAGGAGAGGGAACGAGATAGGGGGAGAGAGGGGAAAAGTGGGGAAAGAGTGGGAGAGGGAGAGAAATATCGAGGGAAAAGAGATGGAGAGTGGGAGAGAGAAAGAGTGAGAGAGAAAGAGGGAGAGGGAGGGAGAGAGAGAGGGAGAGAAGGAAAAAAGAGTAGAGAGAAAGAGAGAGACAAAGAGGGAGAGAAAGAGAGAGTGAGAGAAGGAGAGAGACAAAGAGGGAGAGAAAGAGAGAGTGAGAGAAGGAGAGAGAGGGAAATGGAGAATTTAAGGAGAGGAAGAGGAGATAAAGAGGGAGAGAGAGAGGGAGGGAGTGGGAGATAGAGGGAAGGTCTATGAGAGAGAGGAATAGAGAAAGAAAGCTAGAGGTAGAGAGAGGGAGAGAATGTGGGAGGTAGATAAGGAGAGGATAGATAAAGAGAGAGGGAGAGAATAGGGAAGGTAGATAAGGAGAGAGATAGACAAAGAGAGAGGTAAAAAGGCATAGAAAGAGATGAAGAGAAAGAAAGAGGGAGAGAGTGGGGAGTGTGGGAGAGGGAGAGAAAGGAGAGAGAGGAATAGAGAAAGAAAGCTAGAGGTAGAGAGAGGGAGAGAATGTGGGAGGTAGATAAGGAGAGGATAGATAAAGAGAGAGGGAGAGAATAGGGAAGGTAGATAAGGAGAGAGATAGACAAAGAGAGAGGTAGAAAGGCATAGAAAGAGATGAAGAGAAAGAAAGAGGGAGAGAGTGGGGAGTGTGGGAGAGGGAGAGAAAGGAGAGAGAGGGAAGAGAGGGAAAGATCATAAGGAGAGAGGAATAGAGAAAGAGAAGGAAAGCAAGGAAAGTGGGAGAGAGAAGGAGAGAGTGGAAGAGGGAGAGAAAGAGGGGGAGAGATTTAAAGAGAGGGAGAAACCGAGAGAGAGGAAGAGGTAGAGGGAGAGAGAGGGAGAAGGAGAGAGAAGGAGAGAGAGAGGGAGAGGGAGAGTGAAAGAGATAAAGAGGGAGAGTGAGTGGGAAGGAGAAAGAGAGGAAAGTGAGGGAGGAAGAAAGAGGGAGAAAGTTTAGGAGTGATAAGAAAAGAGCGAGAAAAAGAGAGAGAAAGAGGAAGAAAGGTGAAGGGAGAGATCAAGATAAAGGGAGAGAGGAAGAGAGAGGGATAGAAGGGGAGAGAGAGGGAGAGTGAGAGAGAGAGGGAGAAATTAAGAGAGGGAGAAAGAGAGAGAGGTTGGAGAGGGAGGGAGAGAGGGGAGAGAGATAAAGGGTGAGAAAGGGAACTAGAGGGGGAAAGGGATAGAGAGGGAGATAGAGAAGAATAGAGAGAGGGAGAAAGAGAAAGAATAAAAGAGAGAGATGGAGAGAGAAAAGGAGAGAGAGAGGGAGAGAGAAGGGAGAGAGTGAGGGAGGGAGATAGAGGGAGGGAGAAGGATGGAGAAAGGGAGAGGAAAGGACTAGGAGAGAGAGAGATAGAGAGATAGAGAGAAAGAAGGATAAAATGAGAAAGAGAGGTAGCAGGAGAGAGAGGGGAAGAGAGGGGGAGGGGGAGAGGGGGAGAGGAAGAGAGGGAGAAAGATAGGAAGAGAGAGGGAGATAGTGAGAGAGAGGAAAAGAGAGGGAGAGAGAGGGAGATGGAGCAAGAGATGGAAAGGGAGACAAAGAGAGAAGGGAGAGATTGAGAGATAAGGAGGAAGAGAAAGAGAGACGGAGAAAGAATAGAGTTAGAGAGAAAGAACAAGAACTACAGAAATGGGAGAAATAGAGGGAAAGAAAGAGAGAGATAGGGAGAGATAAGGAAAAAAGAGAGAAAGGAGTAGAAGAGAAGGAGAGGGAGAGGAAGAGTATGAGAGTGAGAGAGATTAAAAGAGAGGGAGGGATAGAGAGGAGGAGAGAGAGAAAGAAATGGGGGAGAGAGGGAGAAAAGGAGAGAGAGAGAGGGAAAAGAGAGAAGGAAAGAGAAAGAGGGTGAGGAATAGAGTAGGAGAAAGAGGGAGAGGGAGAGGGAGAGGAAGGGAGGGAGAGGGAGATAGGGAGAGAGAGGAAAAGAGAGATGAAGGGAGAAAGGGAAACATTAAGGAAGAGAGAGAGAACGAGAGATAAAGAGAGAGGGAGAGAGATAAAAGAGGAGAGAAGGAGAAAGAAGGGATGGTGGGAGAGGGATAGGGAGAGAGAGGTAGATGAAGAAGAAAGGGAGAGAGAGGAGGGAGAGAAAAGGAAAGGGAGAGAGAAATAGGGAGAGGGAGAGAGGGATGGAGAGATAGAAGGGGAGAGAGTGGGTAAGAGAGAGGGAGAAAGAGGAAGAGAGAGAGGCAGGGAGAGAGACAAGGGGAGAGATAATAAGAGAGAGATATAGGGGGAGGGAGGGGGAGAGATGGAGAGAAAGGGAGAGAGAGGGAGAGAAAGGGGGAGAGAGAAGAAAAGAGAGGTAGCAAGAGAGAGAGAGGTGGAGGGAGAAGGAGAGAGAGGGAGATGGAGGGAGAAAGAGCAAAAAGAAGCGAGGGAGAGAGGGAGCAATAGAAGGAGAGCTTGGGGGAGAGGGAGAGAGGAGGGAGAAAGGGTGAGAGGGTGAAAGGGAGAGAACAAGAATGAGGGAGGAATAGATGAAAAGAGAGGGAGATAGATATAGATGAGAAGAGAGAAAGAGAGGGATGAGGAGAGAGAAGGAGAGTGAGAGTTAGAGGGAGAGGGAGAATTAGTGAGAGGGAGAGATATTAAGGGAGACATAGAGAAGGGGGAGAAAGAGGGGCAAACAGAGTGGGGGAGACAAAGATGGAGAGAGAGGGAGACAGAGAATGGGTGAGAAGGAGAGAGTGGGAGATGAAAGGGTTATAAAAAGAGGAAGAGAGGGAGAGATAGAGAGAAAGGGGAGAGAGAAGGAATGAGGTAGGGATAGAGATGGATAGAGGGAGAGAGAGGGAGAAGGAAGAGGGAGACATAGGGAGAGAGATAGATGGACATAGTTAGAGATAAAGAGAGGAAGTGGGAGAGATATGGATAGGAAGAGGGAGAGGGAGAGGGAGAGGGAGGAAAGGAGGGAGAAAGAGAAAGAGAAAGACAAAAGGGAGAGAGGGAGGAAGAAAGAGATGAGAGAGATAGATTGGGAGAGAGAGCAAGAGAGAGGGATAAAGAGGGAGACAGAGAGGGAGAGAGAGGGAGGGAGACATGGAGAGACTAAGAGAGAGGGAGAGAGAGAGAAAGAGGGAGGGATTCCAAGAGAAGAGAGAGATTGAGAGAGATAAGAAGAGAGGGAGGGAGGGAGAGGGAGAGAGATGAAGAAGGAGACAGAGATAGAGAAATAGGAAGCATGGGAGAGATTAAGGGAGGGGGAGAGGGAGAGAGATTGAGATTAGGAGAGAGGAGGAGAAAGGTAGAAAGACCGTAACCCTAGTGAAAATACTTAATCGTAAAGCGACACGTATTCAAATATTTATATATATGCATATATTAAGAGTAAGTATAATTCTTATTAAAAAATGAGAAATTAATGCTTGAAATGTGTGATTTACGTTGAATTAAATTTATTTTTCTTGAGATTAATGGTTTAATTATTAAAGAAATTAAATATGCAAACTCGGTGTTTTGAGGACTATATTCTATCCAAATTTTGTGTAATTTATTTGAGGACTTTACAGTGATTTATGGGTAAAAATTAAAGAATAAACATTTTTCATCTATGTGTCTACTAGCTCTTTGTAAAATGTTGTGATTTTTAGATCAATACATAAAGAGTTATGGCTATTTTAGTATACGCTGGACTTAAAGCATCACTCGCTGGAATATTTTAGGGGAAGAAATGTCCGAGTTTAGGGAGAGGGATTTCTAAACTTTAATGGAAAGAAATGTTTTTAGTTACTTGAAATAGATTATTTAGGGTGTTTAGTTAGTCTAACCAATTAATTAGGACACTAAACCCCCTAATTAATGAATTAAAGCCAACTCACCCTAAAACCCTCAAACCCGCCACTCTCTCTCTCTTGATTCACCAATAGCTTTTCACTCTCCCAAATTAAATTCAGCCATTTGTACACTTAATTATACTAAGACAATAAGCATGTATATATACATAGAATGAGTGAATGTGGTAAGAAATTTTAGGCAGCCCATAGCTACCAAAAAGGAGAGAAAAACGGTAAGGAAAGAGAGGAAGAGAAGGAAAAGAAAAAGAAAGAAGAAAGAAACGAAAGAAGGGGAAAGCCTAACCAACCATTAGGAAATTCAAAAATAGTAAGTAGGTTCCATTTTTGGTTGATTAATATTTTAAGTTATCTTTTTTTTAGTGTTTATTTCATGGGTTTGTAATAATTTTCAATGGTTTGCTATGGTTGTTTGTGTTGGTGTTCGGGCTTGCTAAATTGTGATGGATTTATGTGTTTTTGTTGTGATGCAAAGCTTGTTTGATGTGTTTAAATGTGTGGATGGTTTGGAAAGGAAAAATAAATAAATAGAGTATGGACCGAATGGATTGAAGTTAAACTAGGTTTGGTAAGGTTAACTTGGAGAAGAAAAGAAATACACTTTTAGAGTTTCCCTAGGTTATAACCATTCAGCCAAGTGGGAAAATTGGAAAAGAATGGATCTTTGTGTGGTAATTAAGGGTCTAGAATATCATGGTAACCTAATTAGTTATGGATTAATTGTTTAGGGTGGAAATTAATTCAGTAGATATAAAAGGAAATCCATGGCCACCTTAAAACTCAATCGGTCCAACTAAACAGGAAAAATAGGGTTTTTGATTTCACTAGGTAAATTGGATACTTGATGGTTAAATTTGGTTTCCTTTGTGAACCTTAAGGTTTAGATTTCCTTGGTAACTTTTAAGTATGATTAAGTAAGTTAGTATAAAAAGGAATTAACCTAGAAATGGAAAAACAATTCCTTGCTCACTTAAGGACACATTTAGCCTAGACCCATAAATTTTAGGGATTTAGGTTCTGAGCTTTTGAATTTATAACTAAGGGTTAAATTACATTTAAACAAATGTAAAATGAAATATTAAAGGGGTAGTGACCCAAGGAAAAACCAGAAAAGAGACCTAGACCCATTATGAGTCAACTTCGACCTCTAAGATTAACGGTTCGGAGTAAACACGATTTTAGCTTAAGTATGCCATACATCCATCCTTAGGATTAACTCGGTCTTGTAAACTAAGTAATACATTGAAAATCCGAGCCTAGTCTTGCAAAGTACACAAGAAGGGAAAACTCAAAAGTAAGAAGTAGATTTGTGCAATGAATGCTACCAATGAATGAAATTTGCATTCTTGTTTTGAATACTTTGAATGGTACATGAAACACCTATGAAGTCTCGAGGGTGCATCAAACATGGGAAATGTTTGAGAAAAAATTATTGATATCATAATTAGTTGAATGTGTTAAACATAATACCATGTGCATCATGAGCATTCGAGGGTGAATGAAATCAAGAAAAATCATTGAGTCATTAGATAATGCGGTTTGGTAACCGAACCGAATGGAATGGGTAACGACATGAAACCATGTGTGTGCTCTATTACTAACACTCGTTAAACGAGAGATAATTTCGCTAACCATGTGCTATCATGAGGGGTAATTCTGTTGTGAGCGAGTAGGTGATAATGGGATCACTAAGAGAGAGAGTAATAGAGTAGTAGGTGATAACACGATCATCGAGAGATGGAACGCATGGCCTTTCTAATACCTAGGGTACTCGGATTAAAATCAATGGGTAGAATGGGAAACGAACTCCATTGCATATCCCGTGCATCACCCTACTTACCGAGCTTCTTCTCACCCCATTATTGTTTTCATGATATGACGAGAACGAGTCGGGATGGGGTGTCGATAAATATTTTGATAGTATTGTGACACAAATGTATCAAAATTTCTTTTGATTGTAATTTTGAGATTGGGGTGTTGATAAACATTTTGATAGTATTGTAACTAAACTTTTTAATTTCTTCCATTGTATTGCTAATATTATGTAAATTATCTTGTACATATTTCACCGTATAATAAGTCCATAATGTATAAGCACATACATGTTTAAGGTCAAATTGGAAACTCGGGATGTCGACGTGATGCCCCTCACCTAGCCACTCCTTTTGGGCAATTGGCAAGTAGGCTAGGAAGGGGCGTCACGGGGTGGTATCGTAGCTATGGTTTAGTTAATCGGGTAGAACCTTAAGTGTCACCCGAGCCCGAGAATCGGTGTGCTACTTGACGGGTAATAATTTCATTCTTGATATTTTTTAATATGTATGATTATTATTATGTGATTTTCATGCTCGGTATATAATTATGTTCTAGAAATATTAATACTGATAATTATTATTGTTATAGATGCCATATTTATTTTGCACACCTCGTGTTGCTATGACATGCCAACAACGGGCCACCGTAGTTAACTATTAGGTCGAACTAAACGACCTAACTATGACCCCCGATCGGGAGATAGTAGCCCATGTTACTCGGGTTCATGACCTAATTCAGCAAATAACATTCGTTGATGCTTCTTTCTAGCGATGCCGTAGTATGAGTTTCCTATGATTGACTCTATGCCAAACTTTTTTATCGAGAGATCACTCGTTGCTCGATGAGGTTAAGGAAGGGTTGATAGGTCAATTTTGTTATTGATATTTGGTCCGAGCCTTCCTTCTAGTATAGGTTAGGCCGACTCATATCCGGTTGATATATAGTCGGGGTCTATCATTGCCCCTCGCTCATGAGATAGTACGTATTGCATAGGATGATGTTATTGATCGATGGAGGGTCGAGCACTCCTTCATGCGAAGCGTTCGATATGTATGTTGGACATGATAGATAGTAACACTATCATGCGATGTAATACTAATTGTGTATTTTCTAATGTAAGTAAGTACACTTTTAAATAAGAGTAAAAAAAAATGTGTATATATATAGAAGGTAGAAGTGTTTGTAAATACCGTTGTGTACGAAATGCTTCATATATGTAAATATGTATAATTTTACACGTGAGTGGATGATTTACATTATATATATTATTTTTCATACCAAAACTAACATGGGCATAACATGGCATTACAAAGTCCGAGGATGCCAAGAAAGGAGCCAGCACGAGCAGGAGGTGAAGGGACCTCTAATGATAATAACGAAATCAACAGGATGCTTTAAGTCACATGATGGACATGATGCAGCAAAAATAACAAGTAATGTGACAACAACGAATATGACCATGTGGAGCAAATGAGACAGCCTCCTAGCTATGCATCAACATCCTCCACCTCCGCCACCCCAACATAGGAATGATGCGATGGAGAGGTTTCGTAAGATGAGTCCTTAGGAATTCTCCGAGGGTGTTAACCCAATGATAGTGGAGGAATGGGTTAAGCCCTTAGAAGCGATATTTGAATACTTGCAATTTACCAACGATGAGCGACTATTGTGTGTCATTTTTATGCTAACGAAGGATGCCCGCACATGGTGGGAGAGTGCATGATTGACGAGTGGACCTACCTACCTTAACTTGGGAAGGATTTAAGGAGGTCTTCTATAATAAATACTTTACAAGTAGACGTGAGGCGAAGAAAATTCGAGAAATCCTCAAATTAAAGTAAGATGGAATGTCCGTAGGTGAATACGTACGGAGATTTGAGCAAGGATGTCAATGCATCCTATTCATTGCAAAGGATGACAACTTGAAGAAGAATTGGTTTTTAACAAGATTGAGTCTAAGAGTTAAAAGCATGGTATGAATGTCTACCGTCAACACTTTTTTGAAAATAGTAGATAAAGCAATGTCTGGCGGATGATGATCGAAAGAAATTGCAAAGGAAGTTCAACAGAGGAGGCAATCATTTCGACCCGCAGCCTCTTCATCCGGCCATAAAGACAAACTTTACCTAGAAATTTCAATCGAACTAGTGGTCTAAGAAATGCACGGGCCGTCAAACCATCACCTTATGGCCCGAGGCCACTATCGTGGAATCGGTCGAGGCCAACAATGGGTAAACAATCTCGGTACAACAAATGTGGAAGATTCCACATCGGGGAGTGTCGATCGATTTGAGGGTTTGTTATGTTTGTCACAAGCAAGGGCACATAGCCTTTAACCGTCCCGAGACACAGAAACCAAGATCGAGAAAAGTACCTACATAGGTTTAGACAATGACCCAAGAGGAGGCTAACAAGAGGGACACGACAATAATATGAAGTAATGTCTACATCCTTGGCTTAATTGCTTGTGCTTTAATTGATTCCGGTGCCACACATTTATTCATATAAAAAAATTAGTAAAAAGCCTAGGTGTGAAACCTAAGACATTGGCAATAGGATACCCGATAGCAGTTCCTTTCGAAGAATTTATGGAGTCAACGAGCCTAGTCAAGCGAGTGTCCAGTCCAAATTGAGGATAAGAGTTTGGAGACTAATTTGATCGTATTAGACCTCCGGGATTTTGATTTGATTCCGGGAATGGATTGGTTAAAGAGGCATGGTGCCACCATTGATTATCGAGGGAGGAGAGTAGTTTTTGATCTACCTAGAGATCAACCGTTAGAGTTTAAGGCTAATATGAATTTTCGAACCATACCGATCATTTTGACCACAAGGCTCGAAGAATGCTAGAAAAAGGGTGTACAAGGTATCTAGCACATGTGGTGGATAGCTAGGTAGAGAAAAATTCAAAGCCGAAAGATATAGAAGTCATGCGGGAGTATCCGGACGTATTTCTAGAAAATTTGACAACTTATGCATCGGAGAGGGAGATAGAATTTGAGATTGAGTTGGAGCCGAGCACGACTCTAATTTCTAAGACTCCTTATAGAATGTCCTTGTTTGAATTGAAAGAGTTGAAGGTGCAACTACGGGACTTACCGGATAAGGATTTATATGCCTTAGTTACTCACCTCGAGGAGCTCCAGTATTGTCCATGAAAAAGAAGGACGGTATTCTGCAGCCTATGCTTTGACTACCGAGAATTGAAATAGGTGACAATTAAAAATAAGTACCGTTACCTCGGATTGATGATTTTTTTGATCAATTACAAGGTGCGACGGTGTTCTAAAAAATAGATCTACAACCCCCATGAAAATACTTAACCGTAAAGCGACACATATTTGAATATTTATATATATGCATATATTAAGAGTAAGTATAATTCTCATTAAACCATGAGAAATTAATGCTTGCAATTTATGATTTATGTTGAATTAAAGTTATTGTGCTTGAGATTAATGGATTAATTATTAGAGAAATTAAATATGCAAAATAAGTGTTTTGAGGACTATATTCTATCCGAATTTTATGTTATTTATTCGAGGACTTTCGAATGATTTTTGGGTAAAACCTAAAGAATAAAAGTTGTTTATCTATGTGTCTACTAGTGCTTTGTAATATTTGTGATTTTTAGATCTATACATAAACGAGTTATGGCCATTTTAGTATAGGCTAGTCTTGAAGCATCACTCGTTGGAATATTTTGAGGGAAGAAAAGTCCGATTTTAGGGAGAGGGATTTCTGAAATTTAATGGAAAGAAATGTGTTTAGTTACTTAAAATAGATTATTTAGGGTGTTTAGTTACTCTAACCATTTAATTAGGACACCTAAAGGCTTCTAATTAATGAATTAAAGCCAACTCACCCTAAACCCCTCAAACCCGCCACTCTCTCTCTCTTGACTCACCAATAGCTTTCCACTCTCCTAAATTAAATTCAGCCATCTCGTACACTTAATTATACTAAGAATTTAATCATGTATATATATATAGAATGAGTGAAAGTGGTAATAAATTTTAGGCAACCCGTAGCTACCTAAAAAGGAGAGAAAAACGATTAAGGAAAGAGAGGAAGAGAAAAGGAAAAGAAAAAGAAAGAAGAAAGGAAAGAAAGAAGGGCAAAGCCTAACCAACCTTTAGGAAATTCAAGCAAAGTAAGTAGGTTCCATTTTTGTTTGATTAATTTCTTAAGTTATCTTTTTTTAGTGTTTATTTCATAGGTTTGTAATAATTTTCAATGGTTTGCTATGGTTGTTTGTGTTGGTGTTAGGGCTTGCTAAATTGTGATGGATTTATTTGCTTTTTTTTATGATGCAAAACTTGTTTGATGTGTTTAAATGTGTGGATGGTTTGAAAAGGAAAAAGAAAGAAAAAGGGTATGGACTAAATGGATTGAAGTTAAACTAGGTTTGGTAAGCTTAACTTGGAAAAGAAAAGAAATACACTTTAGGAGTTTCCCTAAGTGAAAACCATTCGGCCAAGTGGGAAAAATTGGAAAAGAATGGATCTTTGTGGGGTAATTAAGGGTCCGGAATATCATGGTAACCTAATTAGTTTTGGATTAATTGTTTAGGGTGGAAATGAATTCAGTAGATATAAAAGGCAATCCATGGCCACCTTAAAACTCCATCGGCCCAACTAAAAAGGAAAAATAGGGTTTTGGATTGCATTAGGTAAATTGGATAGTTGATGGCTAAATTTGGTTTCCTTTGTGAACCTTAAGGTTTAGATTTCCTTGGTAACTTTTAAGTATCATTTAGTAAGTTAGTATAGAAAGGAATTGACCTAGAAATGGAAAAATAATTCCTTGCTCACTTAAGGATACATTCGGACTAGACCCATAAATTTTAAGGATTTAGGTTCTCACCTTCCGAATTTATAACTAAGGGTTAAAGTATATTTAAACAAATGTAAAATGAAATATTAAAGTGGTGGTCACTCATGGAAAAACCAAAAAAGGGACCTAAACCCATTATGAGTCAACTTCGACCACTAAGATTAAAGGTTTGGATTAAACACGATTTTAGCTTAAGTATGTCATACATCCATCCTTAGGATTAACCAAGTCTTGTAAACTAAGTAATACATCGAAAATTCAAGCCTAGTCCGGCAAGGTACATAAGAAGGGAAAACTCAAAAGTACGAAGTAGATTTATGCAATGAATGCTACCAATGAATGAATTTTTCATTCTTGTTTTGAATACTTTGAATGGTATATGAAACACCTGCGAAGTCCCGAGTGTTCGTCGAATAAGAAATGGTCCGAGAAGAAAATGTTAATAGCATAATTAGTTGAATGTGTTAAACATAATACTTTGTGCATCACATGCATTCGAGGGTGATATGAAATCGAGAAAAATCATCGAGTAACAACATGAAATCATGTATGTGCTCTATTACTAACGCCGTTAAGTGAAGGATAATTTCACTAACCGTGTGGTGCAATGAGGGTTAATTTCGTTATGACTAATAGGTGATAACGGGATCATGGAAAGAGAGTAATAGAGCAGTAGGTGATAACACGATCATCAAGAGATAGAACACACATCTTGCTAATACCTAGAGTACTAGGATTAAAATGGATGAGTAGAATGGGAAACGAACTACATTGCGTATCACGTGCATCATCCTACGATTAAAATGAACCAAAATTTCTTTTGAATGTAATTTTAGGGTTGGGGTGTCGATAAACATTTTGATAGTATTGTAACTAAACTTTGTAATTTCTTCCATTGTATTGTTAATATTATATAAATTATCTTGCACGCATTTAACTATATAATAAGTCCTTAATGTATAAGCACATACATGCTTAAGGTCAAATTGGAAATTGGTCGTGTTAGTGTGACATGACTCGCTAGCCACTCCTTTTGGGTAATTGGCAAGTGGGCCGAGGAGGGGGCATCATAGAGATGGAGAGTGGGAGATGGAGAGAGGAGAAGGGAGGTAGAGAGAGGGGTAGAAAG